>JAJMGC010000015.1:0-324825 GCA_030574995.1 Suhomyces maxii
GTATAGCTCAAACTCTAAATTAATTTACGTATTTTAAAAGCAAAGGTAGGACCGATTTTTGGTGCGATGAGACTGTAATTTGACATAACTATACAATATTTTATCTTCCCAGTTCATCTAAAACCAAGTTAAGATTTCAAGTGATTTCGGGATCATGTGACTCCACTCACTTGGCACTCCCAATGATGTCAAAAAAGAAAAGAGTTTGTTTGTTGCGTCTCTTGCGCGACACGAACACGACATCAATGGCAAATCTATTCTCAGGATGATTATCAAAGAATTGAACTCCGATGGGTGAATTGATTGTTACATAGATGGATACCCCTGAATATGTGATTAATATTCCCTCGGAGGACGAGGCAGACGAAGTCGAGATCGTCGAATTTAGAGAACAAACCAACAAGCTCTTGGAGAATCCCCAGCAACAGTCCCTGAGTCTTCATACTACAAAGAAATTGACTGATATCCAATGTCCTATCTGTTTCGACAATATAGAGAAGGCAACTACCACTTCTTGTGGTCATGTTTTCTGTCTTGACTGTATTCTGCAAAGTATATCAAGTTCCCATGCCCGTGGTCAAGTTAGGGGTAGAAGAGGTACAGGGTTGTGTCCCCTCTGTAGAAAGTCAGTTACCTTCAAAGATACAATATTATTAAGAATGAAGAAAGTGGCAATGATACAGAAACCAGAACTACCCCCAATTGTTAATGAGGATACCATCCAAATAGGTGGAAAGGATCCTGAGGAAGATATACATACCAACACAAAAGAGAATCAACAATACAAAAAGGAAGAGAAGAATGGAACCAATGATGAGAATATAGGAGATCAGCAGAAAGTAGGAGAAACTATCCCAGGAGAATCAAATGAGGGAAAGAAGGATGATCACGATGATTATCAAGCTCCTAGAAAGAAAAGAAAGGTGGATTGATATGCACTGGACCATCTTCATCATTACTTCAACTATCAACTTATTTAACACACTTCTTTTGAGGTTACAAAGTGACCTTTAAGAGTCGAAGGAACCAATATGATCAGTTATTCAATGAGAAGTATAGAAGTGGTTAACGACCTATTATTCCATCACAAAGTGTTTCACAATGTTCACTACAATTGTAAACTACAATTTCTAATTAGTCTTTTGTTTATTTAGCATCTACCGTAATACATAGACTTAACTCAATCACAAGTATAAGCCTTCAAGATTTTCTTCAATCTTGTTCTTAAGAACTCTTTCCTTAGCTTGCTTGAAATCTTCCGCCTTGACTTGCATTCTTCTTTCTCTTAATGCTAACAAACCAGCTTCGGTACATAATGCCTTAATATCAGCTCCTGATAATTCATCCTTGCTTGTGACCAATTCATCTAAATTCACGTCTTCAGCCAAGTTCATCTTGGATGTGTGAATAGTTAAAATCTTCTTTTTGGTGTTTGAGTCTGGATTTTCGAATAAAATCTTACGATCTATTCTACCTGGTCTAATCAAAGCAGGATCTAAAGATTCAATCTTATTGGTTGCCATAATGACCTTGATATCACCTCTATCATCGAAACCATCTAATTGATTCAAAAGCTCCAACATAGTTCTTTGAATTTCTCTTTCACCACCTGAAGATGATTCATATCTCTTAGTACCAATGGCATCAATTTCATCAATAAAGACAATGGATGGAGCATGTTCAGCTGCTATTTGGAAAAGTTGTCTCACCAATCTTGGACCATCACCCAAGTACTTTTGAATCAATTCGGAACCCACAATTCTTAAGAAAGTAGCACTAGTTTGATTGGCAACTGCCTTGGCTAATAATGTTTTACCAGTACCTGGAGCACCATATAATATAACACCCTTTGGTGGTTTAATACCCATTTCTTCATATAATTCAGGATGTGTTAATGGTAATTCAACAGCTTCTTTGATTTCTTGTATTTGAGATTCTAAACCACCAATATCTGCATAAGATTCAGTTGGAGACTTATCAAGTTTCATGACAGATACCATTGGATCAGCATCATCTTGTAAAACACCCACCACAGAAACAGTCTTATGATGCAAAAGAACAGAACATCCAGGTTCTAATAATCCTTTATCAACAAAGGACATGATACTTACGTAGTATTCAGATCCAGCAGTACTTGATACAATTGCATGGTCATCATCAATAATTTCTTCCAAAGTACCAATTGACATAGGATATCCTCTCAATTCATCGACCTTTTCTCTTTCTTCAACTTGTTTGGCTTCTGTTGGTTGGAAGTTTTCTTGATTAGTGACAAATTCTTCTTCTAATAACAAATGATCTTTAATTCTTTCCAACTTTAATAATCTTAATTTGGATCTGGTATTAGGATAAACAGTAGGTAATTTGACAGCAGTATCTGGTCCCTTTCTTCTCTTCTTACCAAATTTGGACTCCACTGGTGGCTCATACTTTGGCTTTTCTTTCTTCTTGTCATCTTTCTTTCTGTTCAAATTGTCGCCGCCTGGCATTCCAGATGGACCTTGACCCTGATTATGTTAGTAGTTGCAATTGAAGGATGAAATGGGAATCCAATCGGTCGATACGATTGACACCTCCTGGATTTAGCCCTGATTTACATACCATTTTTAGTGTTTGTTGTAGTGATGTATTGAGTTATAGTTCCAGTTGGTTCGCCACCGATATATCGATATCCGCGAGAGAGGTCACGTGAAAGAAGCTGGGGTGGGGCCAACCACATGTGGTTGGCAAATGATATAAGGAGAAGAAGAAGTTAGAGAAGGGATGTGTAGAACACTGAGAAAGTGGTTCTGTTCGTATGAACACAAATTTGCCTATGTATATGCTTATATAGTTTTCAATTGGTTAAACTGAGTTTTATCCATTGGGTGAAGAGAGCAAGTTGTTACTTCTAGTGATAAATAAAGTCACTGAAGAAACTATGATGACCTTAAAAGCTTTGAGAGACAAGTAGAGTATCATTAGGATCATATTGTAGATTTCAACTTGTGTTGAAACAAAAGTAAATGGTAAGAATGGGGATGGTCAATTGAATTACGTAATATATTAGTAATACATATCAATTTAGATATTTATGCAATATCATAGTACAAGGCTTCGTGATAATAAAACATGCCGTAGTCATACTTTGGGGGAAGAGCTCGAATTTCATGTGTGGGCTTTTGTGTTGCTACGTGGTTCCTTTATGTCGAATTTCATGTAGATATAGGTGACATAGATATCTCCAATGCGTCAAATATACCAAAATACCTTTTTCATTGACTCATAAATACGGCAAAAACATTTGTATCAATCTGGCTTCAGCCAGATAATGGCATAAATCTGGATTCGTATTTAATTAGGCTGTGTAGAATTATTGCTAACGCATCGTATCGTACAAACTCCAAAACTCTTTTGCACTAACGAGCAAGGATGTAAGGCTATAGCAGGAGCAAAAAACGACTTCTGATTTTGGTGCCTGCTTCATCTCCTCTTTTAATCTGTAGCCGCATCTATGGCTCAAACTTTGGGTCACCTCGTAAATTGGATTTTATTTCTGACTCGCCGATGAGGGTACACAAGAGGGGAACCACAAGCAAAATGTGGTGAGTAAGAATTTAGTAATCTCGAGATTAACATAAGATAAGCTAGACTATCTCATTGACTCATTGATAGCAATATATATATATATATATATATATATATATATTGCTGTATATATATATTTAAACAAGCTACGTTTGGGTGTTGATCTGTTTGGTGTAGTGCGCTTGAAATTCCACTATTTCATTATCCTGATCCGCATCACACATTTTTACATCACAGACCATAAAGGTGTTTATGCATCACAAGAAACCTCATTCCATTGCATTAGATAAGGCGTATTCTACGCATACAGTATCAATCCACTGCATTCGTATATGAGTTCCCAAAAGACAAGGCTACGGGACAAGCCGTTTAACTCCATTAGTATCAACAAGAAGAAACAAGGCGGAGGAGCCAAACCAATCAGTACATTAACCAAAAGATCTGAAGATTCCAGTCCCGAGATACGAAAGGCCCAACATTTACGACAAGAATTAGAACAAAGCAATGGTAGAATCATAGAGTCTCCTACCAATAGAAGTTTTAACGATGACATAAGATCTCCTACACCTATAAGGAGACCAAGTGAAAGTAGTAATACTAGCAGACCTAGTCACAAGAATGGCAATAACAGTACCACATCAAGTCCAACGGCCTCTTATTCCAAGAGAGAGCCATTCAAATTCGAGCTTAGATCACTACTTTATGATAACAAACTATACAAATCACTGGGACCAGGAACTTTAATGTTCAATGTGGAAGAAAGCGAATCAATGTACTTCACTCTCAATAATAAGCTCATCTACGGTACATCTGTAATCCAAGAGATGATCCTCCAATTTTACTTCTGTGACTACGCCATACTTATAAGGTTTAAGGATGGAGATTTCATGTTGGGAAAACACATGGGGAGAGATTCAGAGTTGAGACAATACATTCGTGATCATAACGATTGGAATATCGATACCACTGTCACTTTGGACAAAGAAAAATTGCATAAGTTTCTTAGGACTAAGAAGAATCAAAGGGAATCCATTAATCCATTAGATACTATAAGAAAAGTTTCACCCACAAGAATGTTTGAACCAATTAGATCTACTCGTTCTATGACAAAAGAAAGCAATGGTTCATTAGCTGAACCAATAAGCATTGATACAGGATTTGATGAAGATCTTCTGACTAGACCAAGAGAAGTGCCTAATTCTTTTTCACCTGATCTAAAACACAAATTCGATTCCAATAAATCATTCACCATAGGACACTCAGACTTCAAAACACTTTTCAATAACGAATGGATTAATGATTCGGTCATCGACTTTTTTATTGAATATGAAATCGATAAAGCATCCTATGGCAAACATGTAATTGATCCTAAACTGATCTATGCATTCAATTCATTCTTCTTCACAAAATTAATTACCAGAGGAGAAGGAGAGGTAGACTATTATGGTAATGTTAAAAGATGGGTTAATAAATTGGACCTTTTGAGCTATCCTTATGTTGTAATGCCTATTAATGAAAACGCCCACTGGTACGTCTGTATTATAAGAGGTCTTCCTGGTCTCAAAGAACAACATGAAGAAAATGAAGCCATAAAACAAAAATTACAAGCCGCAATGCAAGTTCCTGATAGTCAAGATAAATTCGATAAGTTTAATATTTCTGATGACAATATTGGTAGTGAAACTGATGATTCTCAAGAGTCTATCAGCTCAGACTCTCAAGATATTAAAAAGAAACAAGTAGATATCTTTGTGCTTGATTCCCTTAGTCAAAGGCACTCTAATATCAGCTGGCCCTTAAAGAAATTTATTATCGACTATAGTATGGATAAGTATGGTATTGAAGTGACAAAACAACAAATTCGGGTTCAAACTGCTCGTGTTCCTAAACAAAATAATTTCAATGATTGTGGTATTCATGTGATCTATAACGTACGGAAATGGCTTAATAATATTCCAGAGTGTGAAAAGATATGGAGAGGCTCTTCTCAAAAGCATGCAGTAAGAAATATGTTTATTGCAGAGGAAAGAAATGGAGTCAGAAACCAATTAAAGGACATTTTGTTGAAGTTGCACAAGGAACAAGTAGTGGATGAAAATAAAGGAAGTGAAAAAGATGAAGAAGATGACGATGATATTGAAGTGATAGAGTATATGGGCACTTCACAGACTCCTACACCAGCTCCTGAGAAAGAAGTTGATGATTCTCAGGAAAAAGCATCCGCTACAGAAAACAGTACAACTGGAAGTCCTGAAAACCAAGACGTCAATCCAGAGATTACCCAAGAATCTATAATATCGGAGAGTAGTGATCTAAAATCACCACCCAGAACACTTTATCCTAAAGCAAAAAATTTGGTGAATGAGTCCTTGAATAAAAAGTTTGCTGGAATCGAATTAAAGCCATATGTGGTTGAAATGTTCAATGAGATGTTCAATAAGAGGAACGTTGATATCTCCCTAGAAAAGCTTGAATTAATCATCAAATTAGTCCAGAATATCAACACCCTTGAACCACAAGATCCTCTCATAAAAGATTATTTAATTGATTTTGATAAGAAGTTTCAAAAAATATCACAGAAACTAGAGGATCGTCAAAGACCCCGGAATCAACCATTTAAAATTGAACATAAACAAGATTCTTCATTCAATATTTCATCTGAAGAAGTTAGTGAAATTGTTGATGATAATTCTTCAGACCAAGTCACAATTCTTGATGACTCGGATGAAATAAACCAAAGTGTGGATAGAGTATCCCAATTGCATATAACCAACCGTTCATTAAAGAGAGATAGTCCTATAAGTCGCCATAGTTCTCCTAGAGGAAGACAGGTCTTGGCTAATTTTAACCAAGATCATAGGTTGAGTGACAAGTCCAAAGGACTTGATGGATCACCTGGAATCACATTGATTCATGAGAGTAACCCTCCTTCCCCTTCGCCTAGATCTCCTTCCAAGAGACGAAAAATTAATTGAATGAACGTAATTTCTAGTCAGTACAATTCAAGACAAAGAGGGCTTTTAATGCCCTCACGGTAGCTTATCACCAAGTAAGTAAAAAAAAGAGTATTGATGATTGGTATGAATTATATCCAGCTATCCATAAGGATCCTTGCATTTATAGAATAAACATAGCATATAATCAGTGTAGATAAATAGTTTCGTTATGTGGAGTGGAACTTCAGTGACTCTCGCTAGATCAGTGACAGTTGGTATTGGAGGTCTGTACAATCAACACACTGGCCTTAGGTCTAAATTTAGTTGCTTAATTGTTATTCTGTGATAATTCCTACCTAATTTAAAGTTAACAGTCTCTATATATGCTACTCTTACTGTCCTGCAATTGTGAAAACTGCCTTGTCATATCCATCACTGCGAGAATACTATCAGTCTCGCTAATTTCTCCCTAAATTCTCACTAAACACACAATTTTAATACCGAGACCCACCCAGCTCATTCACCTGAACATAGAGAACCACAGAGTAGACGCCGCTTCTTGACTAAATAATATGCCAGTCAAATCACATCTGTTTATCATCGGTGTAGTCAATTTCCTTAACCTCTATTTACCAGATTCTTCATCACCTCATTTTGTTTCAGGTTATGTCAAACCTCACTAACTCGCTAATTCTGTTTGTAGGTGTTTTTCGCGCCCCATAATTTACTTTCAGATCAAACAACAAACACTCTTTTCATGTCTGGGTCATCGGCGGCTTCACCAAACACCCCAAACGTCAATCCTCAAGCGGACCGTTTGGAGGATGTTGTTAATAAGAACAGGCTTTCATTTGAGTTTTCTGATTCTGTTTCCAACATCTCAATCTTTAGACAGTATGAAACATATTCGTCTCCTCAAATGAATGAAGCTTCAGATCTCTTTACGCTTAATGCCAGTGGATCAGAGGTAATTCAAGGAAAGTTGGAAGAAGTATTGGCCGCAAAGGGTGAAGATCCAACCTATCAATTTTGGAGAACAGTGGTGCAAGATTACAAACAACTCGTTACCAAAGCTAAGACTTCCGAATTAGAAAATAGAGTGATCGAAGGAATTCCTCAAGATTTAAGAGCATTAGTCTATTTCAAGGTATTACAAATTAGATACAGATTCAATAACAAGGAAAGCTATCAAAATTTGGTCAAAAAAGCTAAAATATCCACTAATAATAAGACAGAAGAAAGTTATATCGAAAGATTGGATATTGATGGAAACCTTAAAAATGTACTTAAAACTTTCAATTATTATATCAATGAAGTAGTGGGATCAGCCTCAAGACTTGAAATTGAAGGTCCAAACTCTATAACTCCAGTTGAAGGTCTTGAAAAGTTACCACCTAATAGTTTTGTAATCCATGTCACTAAATTACTTGAAAACCTTTCAGGGTTAGATAATCAAGAGATCTTATTTCTTTTATTGAAGTTAAACAAGCTTTTTACAAATATGATTAAGGATGAATTCTTCTACAAAACAAACCGGGCTTTGGAAGATTTGGTTCCTCTGCTGTTCAATCACATATCAACTCAGGGAATCAACCTTGTGACCTTGTACAAGTCCGTATTATTTAATTTTTTCGACACTAAAATCCAGGATGATCAGGTATTATTGAAGATTTTGGATTTCGTTATCATTGAAGGTTTTGATTTTGTATTAAGATTAATTATTTGGGCTTTCCAACAAAACAAAGAAAAAATAGAATCTTTAAATGGAGACGAATTGAATGAATATATTAACTCCAAGGAATTCTTTGCTCTTGATTTCCAATGGGATCAAATTCTCAATGAGCATCCAGAAATTATCAAACATGAAAATGAATTCCATTTGATTCATGCTAACTCATTAAATAATAATGATAATGAATTAAGAAACTTGAAGGAAGTCAATGATGATCTAGTTATTAAAATAAATGAAATTAATCATCAATTAGACAACTTACAAACTACACATGGAGAAATCTTGGAACAAAGTGAGACATTCGATGTTCAACTCAATGAAGCATTGGAGAAGAATGAACAATTGACCCAATTGAAAGAAGAGCTTCAAGCCAAGTATGAAGGATTGACCATGAAGCAAAACTTAAAGAATACCATCAAAGCCAATAAAGAATTTTCTCAAAGAAACAAAGAGTTGGAACAACAAATCGAATCATTGAGAAAGGTTGTTGAGGAGAAAAGAGTCAAGGCAACCAAGGTGGCCAATTAGGAAAGCCCTATTAGAGTCTAAATAATAATGCTGGATTCAACTTGGAAGTCATTTACTACATGGGATAATAGCCACTCACTCTATCACCCACTAACACTTTCTCTTCTACAAGTTTCGAACAATAGTATTATTAGTGTTTTAAAAGGGGGGGGGGGGCGCTAATTAAGGTTCAGATTGCAATAACTTCTCAAACAAAATAACCGACTTATTCGAACGGGGGTTTTTCAATTGATCTATTAATGGTAAAAATGGTATGTTTTTTTCCTTCTTGCTAATTATAGCCTTCTTTACTATTACCTTAATTTTGGGACCTGCTGGAAATTTCGGACAAATTTGACCCTGAGATGATTCACTACTTACATGAAATAATCGAACACACTTAATAGCACATTCTTTCGGTTATCATGTGCCACTATGAGTGACCACCAACCAATGCCAGGAGGTGTTGGTTGTCTTTTCCACCTACCAATACATGCAGTACTCGTAGTTTGTCAGGTCGTAAATATAACCGTTTCCTCATCGATCTGGTCACGTGATAAGATCCTGTGGTAGAGTGGCACCAGCAAGATGACCATTATGGTCCTGATTGAAGTGTTGGCACATATACCAACGGATCCGCCCTGTTTGGCATAAGTAGAAATCGTCGTGTGCTACATAAAATAATATACCCATTTCAAAAGTGGAATATAAACCATCATCACCAATAGCAGGACAAACCATATTAAGCACAAATGTCATTGGAATTGGAAGCTACAAACTCCTACCACCAACAAGGAGTAGGCATTGTTGGAGCCGGGTTAGTTGGCTGTTTAGCGGCTTTGGCTTTTTACGCTAAGGGATTTCTGGTTACCCTCTTTGACTATCGTGATGATCCAAGAAACACCAAGAGCACTAATCTCCGGTCTATCAATTTAGCAGTTAGTGCTAGAGGTATCAGAGCCTTAAAGTATGTGGATGAAGCAATGGCTGATAGGATTTTGGAGCATATTATTCCTATGAAGGGAAGAATGATTCATGACCTTAAAGGAAACCAAGCATCTCAATTATATGGTCTTTTTGGAGAAACTATCAACTCTATTGATAGAGCATTTTTGAATGAATGTCTCTTGGATGAAATAAGACATACTGATATCAAAGTCCTTTTCAATCACAAATTAGTAGGATTCGAACCCCTTCGTGATGCTGAAAGTACTCCTAATATGACTTTCATTGATACCAGTGAAGGAGAACCTTTTTCTAGAACCTTTGAGTTTGATTTCATTGTGGGAGCAGATGGTACTCATTCACAATTCCGTACCCAACTTCAAAGATCAATGAGAATGAATTTCAGTCAAGAATACATTGATATGCAATATATCGAACTTTATATTCCTCCAAATGCCACTTCTAATGAAAAGGATCCAAATTCAAAGTTCCAACTTGATCCTAATCACCTTCACATTTGGCCAAGGGAAGACTTCATGCTTATTGCTCTTGCTAATAAGGATGGTTCATTTACTAGTACTTTTTTCAGTCCATGGTCAGTGATTGAAAGAATCACTTCTACTGAACAATGGATTTCTTTCTTCAAAACCAATTTCCCAGATGCTTATAAGCTAATTGGAGAAGAAAGATTAACTACTGTTTACGAAAATCATCCACGAGGATCTCTCGTTCAAATTGGTGCTTATCCTTACCATAGTCCAAACGGTAGAGCCATTATCATTGGAGATGCTGCCCATTCTATGGTTCCTTTCTATGGTCAAGGTATGAATTGTGGATTTGAAGATGTGAGAGTATTAATGGAATTGATTGATGATAAAGGTGGTGATGTTCTGGAAGCATTTAAGAGTTATTCTTCTTCAAGAAAGGATGATTTAGATGCAATCTGTAAATTGGCTTTGGATAATTACCATGAAATGTCCTCTAAGGTCAACAGTTTATGGTACTTAAGCAGAAAAAAGATTGATTATCTCCTTGGTAAAATGAATGGTAAATTCTTCCAATGGATCCCATTGTATACCATGGTTTCTTTTAGAGATGATATACGGTACTCTAATGCTATTAAGATCGAAAAGAGACAAGCCAGAATCTTGAACAACATCCAATATGGTGTTTTGGGTGGTTTGGCTGTGGTCAGTTTGGTCAAGGGATTACAAATGTGGGGTAAGAGAAACTAATCTTGTAAGTAGCTACTTAAAAAAAACTTATGAATCAAGCAAAAATAGAAAGAACTCGAATTTTTCACTATAATTGAGTTTTCATGAGTTGGAGTTTTCTTTTTTTTTTAGGTATATAAACCAGAGCATGGGCTATTACGAAACTGTGTTCCTAATTAATATTAATATGAGAATTTACATAGTTTTATGTGCTGGTCTATTTTGAATCTTAGCTAACCAAATCATTTACTATGAGTGCCTTTTATCTGGTTAGAGTCTGACGATTTGGTGAGGCTCTCACTTCGAATCGCGATAATGACTGCAAAAAGAAATCGTGAGATTCAACTGAGCAAAACAAAAAGAACTTTAAATATTCACATTACAAAATGGAAACTGATAGGAAGGAAGTATCGGCTCTGGTTGCTAAGCCAACCTCTTTTTGCTATTGGTCAAGTTTAGCTCATCTAACTGTAACATTTGAACCATGTTCTGGTCGACTCAGATTACAGTAGACCAAGGTTATAGTGTTGGCTTGAATGCGAGTATGGGTGTAGTGCGACTACCGCTGAAATTTATCAATAAAAATTTTAAACCTCGAAGAGGCAAACTGTCGACATATCCGTTGGTTCACAAGTCAAACTGTATATAGTTCCAGGACCATACAACCAACACTTATCATAGTTCATTGTTGAAAGAATCGTATCCGATTTTCAGCATTAAAAAAGCATCGATATTCGTCAAATTATAACCATGTTGAGATCGACTATAATAAAAAATGGAGGTTTAAGTCCCACTAGATTACTTCAATTAAGAGCCTTACATGCATCAGCCAACCACCGTAGTGAACAACCACAATCACCATTAAAGGTTTTTTTTGATACCTTCAAAACTGAAGTGAAAAAATCCAATGAATTAAAAGAAAATGTTAAAGCATTACAAGATCAATCAGGAAGAGTAGCTGATTCTGAAGCATTCAGAAAGGCAAAGGAAGCCTATGATAGAGCTCAAAAGGGTACCACCGCTGCTGGTAAAATTGTCAAGAAGACTGCCGGTGCTGTTGGAGGTGCTGCTGTTAAAGCGTGGGATTCTCCAGTGGGTCAAGGTGTTCGTACCACTGTTAGAGTTGGTGCTGAAGCTGCTGATAAGGCTTTTGATCCAGTCAGACAAACTCAAGTTTATAAGGATGTTTCTGATGTCATTGATGATGGTTCTTCCAACTCTTACGGTGGTTTTTTAACTAAAGAAAAGAGAGAAATGTTGAGAAAGAAAGAATTAGAGGAAAAATTGAAAAGAGGAACTCAAGGTCCTGTTAGAGAAAATGAAAATGCAGGTAGTGCTCTTGTAGCCACTGAGCACAAGGCTACTGGTCCAACTGTGTCTGATAAATGGGAAACTTTCAAGCTTAAGAACCCAATTGGTAAAGGTTATGTTTATTTAAAGGAAAAATGGGAAGATAGTGAAAATGGTTTAATTGCCCTCTTAAGAACTATTATTGAAAAGGTTACTGGTTTCTTCGCTGAAACTGAAGAAGCTAAGGTTATTAAGCAATTCAAGTTAATGGACCCATCTTTCAAGGTTGTTGATTTTCAAAAGACTTTGACTAACTATATTGTTCCTGAATTATTAGATGCTTACATCAAGAATGATGCTAAGGTCTTAAAAGAATGGTTAAGTGAAGCTCCTTTCAATGTTTGGGAAGCTAACAACAAGCAATTCACTCAACAAGGTTTATTCTCTGATGGTCGTATCTTGGATATCCGTGGTGTTGAAATTGTTACCAGTAAGATGCTCCAACCAAACGATGTTCCTGTCCTTGTTGTCAGTTGTAGAGCTCAAGAAATTCACTTATACAGAAAGGCTAAGACTGGTGAAGTTGCTGCTGGTACTGAAGATCACATTCAATTAAGTACTTACGCCATGGTTTTGACTAGAGTTCCTGAAGAATTCGATAACTCGGTTACTGATGGCTGGAAGGTTCTTGAATTTGCAAGAGGTGGTTCTAGACCTTTCCATTGAACGATTATGGTCGCGGGACAGACTACCTGATACGTGAATTATGATGTCATGTAAAGTATATATCATGTAAATAATACGAATCAACGATAAACGTGGATTTACAAGCGAATGATTAATCAGCTTGTTATTTGTAACCTGAAAAGCTTTTCATCTTAGTAATAGTAGTAGTGATAGGAATGGGGCGAGTTCGGTTATTCAGTAATAGGCTATGTAAGCCAGATCAAAGGTTGGCACGTGAGGTGTCGCGTGCTACTTGGATCAGGAGTATTGATTGTAAATAAGAGGAAAACACGTCTGATTGGAAGAAGGAGCTTCGGAGGAAACCGATGATACTTTACTTTTGAATATTAAGAGCAACTTCACTTCTAATACCTACAAAACCGGTTCTTTTCGGTCCTCTATACCTTGGTAACCTTATCTTCCTTGCCGCGCGCACGACTCCGGATCTCACACTTTTCCACGTATCAACAACCACTAAATCTATTCAAACCAAGCCATCATGTCTGACAACTTTGCTACCAAGGAAGAGGCCGCCAAAGTCTTCGAAAGATTGAAGAAGGATCCCGCCAACCAAGTCTGTTTCGACTGCCCAAACAAGAACCCAACTTGGACTTCTATACCATTTGGAATTTTCTTGTGTTTGGAATGTTCCGCCGTTCACAGAAACTTGGGTGTCCATATATCGTTTGTTAAGTCATCTAACCTTGATCTGTGGCAACGTATTCAGTTGAGAAACTTCAAGTTTGGAGGTAATCAACAAGCCAAGAATTTTTTTGTTAAAAATGGTGGATCTCAATACATTAATAAGAATGGTGTAGATGCTACTGCTAAGTACACTTCACCAGTGGCCAAAAAATATAAAGAAAAATTGAAAGAAAAGGCTATAAAGGATGCCGAAAGACACCCTGATGTCGTCACTCTTGAAGATGCTGATGAAGGTAATGCTTCTGATGGATCAGCAAGTGCTGGTGATGGTGATGATTTCTTCTCTAATTGGACTAAACCAATCAACTCTACTCCATCTCCATTACTGTCCAAGAATATCACTCCCAATGGCTCTACTGATGACTTGAGTCTTAAGAAAAAGCCTGTTGTTACCAGAACCACTTCTAGATTGAAGAGTGGTACTACTGCCAACAGTGGACCAAATGCAGCTAAAAAATCTATCTTATCTAGTAAAGGTAATGGACCAAGAACTTCCAGATTGGCTGCCAAGAGAATCAATAAGACTGATGAACCAATTGATTTCGATGAAATTGAAAAGAAAGCAAAGGAAGAAGCTGAAGAAGCTAAGAAATTGGGTTATAAGCCAACTGTTGATACCACCATCACCTCTTCCTCTTCTATCTCATCTACTCCTGCTACTCTTCCAAAGAAGCCAATCAAGAAAGATATGGAAGAACAAGAAGAATACAAGCCAGTTCACGAAACCACTGTTCAATTCCAAAAATTGGGTTTTGGTATGACTGATGGTGCCAATGTTGTTACCAATCCAAATGCTAAAAAGTACAAAGATGTTAAATACACTGGTGAAGTTAGTAATAAATTCGGTACTCAAAAGGGTATCTCCTCTGATGAATTTTTCGGAAGAGGTCCAAGATTTGATGAACAAGCTAATGCTGAAGCCAGATCTAAGTTACAATCTTTCAATGGTGCTCAATCGATTTCATCGTCATCATATTTCGGAGAAGAAGAAACCGCTGCTAATGGTCCACGTCGTGGAGGAAACGATCACGGATTTGGTGAATTGGAAGCCACTGCAAGAGAATTCGCTTCTAGATTTTCTGGTAATGCCAACCAAGATTTAGATGTCTTAAAAGATGCATTGGAAGATGGTGCCAACAAATTAGGTTCTTACTTGAGAGATTTCTTAAGATAAGCGAACAAAAAATTAAAGAGTTAAATTATTTTAATTCAAACATCTAAAGTGAATTGGTGAGTGTCCAAATATCCAAACTTCGATTTTTTTTCGATCAAAAGACATTCCAATGAGGATTAATACATTATTTGGGTCAAGGATTCGTGCAGTCCCCAGCAAAAACAGTGTTTTATATTCTTTAAATGGGTCAAGAAATGACAAAGGTCATAGAAACTGCATATGGTGTATTCTGTATCATAATATACGTGTAATAACTAACAAAAACAATTAACGAACGTAAAAGAGAGAGGTAATTAAGTTGTTCAAGTAGTAGTGAGGAGTTATAAGACATTATTAAAGGTTTAAAAGCCTGTAAATTTGAAAAATCTGAAAATACATGGCCAACCTTGTTTTGGCCAGTTATGAACGTTCGTCTAGTCTTACAAGTCCTAGTAACGAATTCGATACCATCAACAGCAACGGATGATGTGTTTACACCTACAACTACACATGGCATATATATGAGCCAGTCGTAGTACGCTCAGTTATGAAATAGTGGTATACACATTTCGAATGTACAATGGACAATGTACAATCATTTGATCAACAGAAAGTACCAATAGAGAGGGGATGTTTCGACAACGTAAAGTCCAAGGATTACACAGTTCAGTAATCTCAGTATGAGGCGTTCTTCGAAGTTGTTCTGGCTTCCTTTTCCCCTCCAGTCATACATGGAACAGCATGGTGCAGTGAATAGGAAGCTTTCGTATCAAAGAGCAAAATTCTTTGAGCGATGAGGGCCACTTATATAGTGGTGTTATTGGTGTGTGCACTACTGTTAGGGCTAACAGCTAGCACCTAAACCACGGCTACCAAAAACTGTTAAACAAGCATGATACCAATTATGGGGTAATTAGCAATATTTCGGGTAAGATTGGTGCTGGGGTGGTGTTTGGCTTTAATGCTAATGATTCTTTTTTTGTACGAAATTTTTATGTGGATTTTTAGCTGTATAATGTATACCAACAAAGTGAGTCCTACCGTGTTGTGGAAGTTTATGGAACAGATGAGTTGTATTTTGTTAGCGTAAATATTTGTTTAAAAAGCTAGTTTCCTCAATAGAAGCTTTAAAAAAAACACGAAAGTATAATTTCGTAAATGCAAGTGAAACAAGTGAAAACTCCAGCCAGTGTTCACTGGTACTTCAGTAATCCATCATGTACTCACAAACGAAAAATTATTCAAAGCTTTCCAAGTAACCATGAGGCTTTGGTTACTATCATAAGAATTAACTTGAATTATTAGCTTATTGCTTTGGGCGTCAAGTTGACACTTTCTAGATGAGAATCAACCGGTATTCTGAGTACTAATAGTAGATAAAAGTCAAGTATCAAATACTCAAAACAATAGAAAGTAAATAATAAAAGGGACCAGATAGCAAAGATGGCTTAAAATGATTGATATACCTCCTTCAAGTTCTACTGATTGAAGTATTACGTTAAAATATTAGGTTAAATCAAAACCCGAAACCAGCACTGTTCCTTGTGCTGTGCAGCTTTAATTGAAATAAACTATTATTGAATTGAGGAATTGAGTAAATGAAGCTAAATTAATATTTTATTGGACATCACTTACACTGGGATAAACTTAATAAATTATCAATTTTCCATACTAATGTCAAATGGGATGGGCTTAGATGGAACGAATCGTGAATTCAAAAGTGAGAGATTTTCATTCACAATTAAAAAGCGGATCTGCTAAAATAATTATATTTCATCAGAAAAACTTACCATGAGGTACAAGTGTAGTTCTGATTAGTTTTCTTTAAATCATCTAGTGTGCAGACATAGATGAAAATAGGATACACATTAAGGGACGTATAAATAGTCAGCAGTAGATAAGTTCGAAAATTTACCTAGAAAAATGAAGGACATTTGTGAATTTTTTATGCTACAGGAACCAATTGAGGGTATAGATTAATAGGGTATTATATCAATTGCAAAAATGTCAGATAATCATAACAAGGAAGGCACCCATATTGCACAACTATTTAAAACATTTACCCCTCGATTTAATGGAGATTATAAATTTCAATTGAGTGATAATTTTTGTCCCTTCCCATATTACCTCCTTAATTCACTGGTAAAAATTGAATATTGTAGAAGATTCTTTCAATGTCACGTTCAGGAATTCTCAGTGCAAAATGTCTGACTGACAAGAACAGAGTATTGTGTTCTGGAAGATACCTTAACCTGTCCTTCCGATTTCGCATAAAAAGTGGAGTCATTCTATTTCAGATACAATCTTCGTAACCGCCAATCTGGAACAAATCAAGTTTCGAAATATGTGAAATGGATATGAGCAAATACCTAAAAGAAACTACAGGCAGAATACAAGAATGTCAGGAGAAGTCTCTCGTATTTTAACAAAACAGTTACGATTAAAGGCTACTAAGCTATTACGATTTATCAAGAGATGGATTTTATGGAGCTATATACTTACCTCTATGGTGTAATAGTGATATTAGGGCTAAAAATAAAGTTTAAGAATAGTAGTCACCATGGTGGGGCAAATTATGACCTTTATTGCTTCAACCGTGCAGGATGCATGTCAGACATTTATGCACAAAGATGTCAATTACATCAATTCTCACGAATCCACAAACAGTGTGTTGATGAGAAGTGAGGAGAGGTCAACTATCAAAAAGGATGAAACTTTGAGTTACCCCACTTGTGATTGTACTATGCGATTGTATATAGCTCTATGGTTTGTTTGTTTGTTACCCATCTTGGTCTCAAAACCTGACAAAAAAATGGTCTTATTGTATGCATCGTGGAACTCCTATTGTTTACACTACTAAAGCTAAAAATACAACACGGTTCTTAAGCAGTACAGACAGGTCATTAATCCTAATCAATGATAAGAAATAGATTTTGATGTAGATGTTAAGAATATTCTCGCACACTACAATTCTATCTAACAAAGTCTGTGAATTATATCTATACTGTACATATTTCTAATTAATCTATATCAACTCCAGGTTGAATTATTCAACGTGAGAAACTTCATCCTTTTCATTCCATTCTGGGTTAGTAACAGCCATTCTTTGGTGGTCGTATAATGGAGGTTGAGCAGGAATACTACGACGTAAAATGACTCTTTGAATATCGTGCCAGAATTCAACGATTTGGTATCTGGCATGCTTAGAGTTGGAGACGGAGAAGACATCGTCTAACTCTTCCAAAGTAAGACCCTTGGTTTCTGGTAAGAAACACAAGACCAAGAAGAAGCCAACAACGTTCCATGCAGCGTACCAACAGAAGGCACCAGTAGAAGTGAAAGATACTTTCATCTTTGGCCAAGAGAATGCTAAGATGAAGTTGAAAAACCAACAAGTAGCAGTAGCCCAAGACATACCAACATCTCTAATGTATAATGGGAAAGCTTCGGCAGAGTAAGTGAAAGGAACTGGACCTTCACCAGAAGAGTAAACACAAGCGAATAAGTAGATACCAATAATGATACAACCTAATCTGCCTTTGGGGTGTTCATCTTGATCAATAAGGAAACCGAACCCAGCAACCAATAAGAAAATAGCCATAAGAGGGAAAGTGGATAATAATAAGAATCTTCTTCCGAACCTATCAATAGTAAGGAAAGCTGGGATAGCAAAAAGGAAGTTAATCATACCGAAACCCCAAGAAGCAAGTAAAGCAGAAATTTCGGAGAATCCAGAAGAGATGAAAATAGATGAAGAATAGTAAGCAATGACGTTAATACCACAGAACTGTTGCATGAACATAACAATCCAAGCACCAATAGCACCGTTTCTGTTTCTTCTAATGCTAAACAATTCAATAATCTTCCTGAAGAATGAAATGTCAACAGAACCTTCTTCTTTCAATAAAACGTATTGATAGAAAGTATCTCTGGCAGCAGCAATATTTTCTTTACGTAAAGCAGCCAACGCTTCATAAGCTTCCTTATGTCTATTTTTTGCCATTAACCATCTAGGAGATTCAGGAACAAAAGGAACTTGACACATAACAACAAAAGCAGGGATACAAGCAGAAGCCAACATTAATCTCCAGTTAATACCAGAAGAAATCGAGTGCTTACCGACATGGTAGAAAGCTAAAGCAGCAACATAACCAAACATAATACCCACACCAGTAAAGAATTGCCACAACATAACCAAAGAACCTCTAATATGACTAGGAATACATTCAGCAGCGTAAGCAGGAACAGTAGCAGAGTTAACACCAACACCAATACCAAGGAATAATCTGGCAATAAACAAATGATACCAGTTGTTAACGAAACCAGACCAGATACAAGTAACAGCACAAATAGTGGTGGACCAGAAAATAGTCCATTTACGACCTAACTTGTTGTTCCAGAAATCAGTGGTCCAACAAGAGAAAACAGCACAACATAAGTATGGAGCACCATTGACTAAACCTTCGATTAAATCTGGTTGAGCCATCTTATCAACGTTGAAAGCCTTTGGATAGAATAAAGTACCACCATTAATGACAGATTCATCCATACCTTGGACAGCAGCAGCCATAGAACTCAAAGCAATAACGTTGAATAACTTGGCTGGAATGTGCCATTTGTGAGTGGCTTCTTGGTTTAAAGCAACCTTGTCTTCTTCACTCAAACAAGACATGGAGTTAAAGTCTTTAGGAGATCTAGCAAGAGCAGCAGCACGAGCAAATAATTCTTCATCTAAACCGTGCTTGTTTGCATAGTGTCTACCCATTTGCATGACTTGCTTTTCGGAATATTGAGTTAAGATATTACCTTTTTCACCGGAAGCAGATTCGTTCATGGAAGAGGATTCCAAGTCTGAAGCGATTTTTCCCTTTGAAAGAGAAGAGTTTGAAGATTCAAATAAACCTTCCTCTTGAAGAGCCTTTGAAATATTGGTATTAGGCACAGGTTGACCTGCTACTTCATCAATATATTCTTGTTTTTCGTTACTCATATTGAATAGTTTGATGAATGAATCGAAACATGGGAGATTATAAGGTTTATATAGTCTCGGTGGATTTAGCAGCCGACTCTTGCAGGTATTAAGGTGGGGGAGACCTCAGTGCGGCAAGTCTCATTTTTGCTGCAAGTTTAATGCAGACAATATGTAGGAAAAACTGGAGGAAAGAACCTGTTGTCTTAAGAAAACAAAATGTCTGCAGCACATTAATCTCACACAAAACTCTCAAGAACGCCACTGGTTGTTCGTGCCAAAAGACTGACCCACGAAGGCCCACTATCCTAGACTTAATTCTCCAAAGATTGAATTGCGATGTTTTCTATAGTGCCACCGTCTAACGTCACTTCTTCAACTGATCGCATCAACTCTTGCCTCATCGCAAGTCTTAGCAGTATAAATCACGTTTCTTTTACATGTCAAAAAATGATAACGAGTTGAGCCCTGGCGATTATTAGTATGGCTAAGTACTTATTTCCCGAACCGGTGTTTAACGATTGCTCAAGAGAATAAAAGACTCCCAGAATTTTGCAACTATATCTACATTGACCTCTTTAAAAGAAAGTTGTAACTCCCTACTAAAACAAACGCATACCTGTTCCTGACAAGATTCTGGTGGTTCTGGTGGTTCTGGTAGCTCTGGTCAGAATACCGTTCAAGAGTGTGGGGTAGTATATGTAGGTAGATGAAGAGAAGTCTCCCCCTTGCGGTTTTGAGGACTGTACGAGTTGCTAGTCCCATCAGCATGATGTAAGCAATAACCGGTGGTAGAAAATCAGAAATTTTATGTTCGATAATGTCCGGAACAATTATTAATGATTTAGAATATAGCCTGCAGATCAATAAGTAAACTTGATGGTTTTTGTTGTTTGCCATCCTATTGGTGATGTAGGAGCAGATCCATGGCTAAAATATTTCAACCTGTTGAGCTCGTATGTCTGTTCTTGGGTATTGGGTACCAAAAGCCTCTAGATCTTGAAAAAATCACTCTCATTGGGGCAGTGTTCCACACTCTTTTGGTGGTAAGTGTAGTTCTACCGACACTTCAAAATGTGCCAAACCCTTTTCCTATTGACGCACGAATCTAAAATTTATGCAGACATTTTGTTCGGTGTTTCTCCGTACAAATAATTCTCAAAAACACTGTTCTCCCGATAAACATATAAATAAAAATTCCGACAGAAAATACAATCATTGCCCTCCTTGTGATCATAGGCACTTAACCTAGTACTGAGTGACTGATTTAACGTTTATTTTTGTTTTGTAACGATTTACAGTGATTAGAGAGGAAGAAGCTCTTCGCCTTATTTCTTTTTTTGTGAAATAGATAGCGCACTGTATGCTCCCCTCGATTTTTTTGTCTGACGTAATTGGACGTGTCACAATCTTGCATCAAGAAATAGTGTTCCTCCGAAATTTCGCAGACTCAGGTTGCAAGACTTGGTGAGATTCAGGTTCCTAAGTCTCGTATTTGACCCCAAAGGGATACCCCAGATTGCCCCCACAAACAGTCTGGTAAACCAATAATCGCTCTACTTTTCACCTAGGTATGGTTCCTTCTTGGACAGCCCTCAGTTGACTCTACAAAACTACGAACAAGTTCCCTCAGATACCGCCTCGTATGTATTTTTTTACGCCTGAGAAAATTATCACTTTCTAATTAAAGCCTTTTCGAAAGTCCGGAAATTTCGATTTTCCGTTAATTCCAAATACCACAAACAAAACAGCTTCACCCAAAAATTTGGTTTCCTACAAGAAATTCAACGGTCTATTGTTGTTGTCAACGCCTCACGGAAATAAATCGGACAATCCTGTTGAGAACCTGTTAAAGACCATCGCCCAAACATCACGCGGCATCTAGTGCAAGATCATCACAGCATAACCATTAAACGAAAAGAAATAGTGGGCTCCCCATGGAGTAGAAGGGTTGTGCATCTGAGGGGCATAGTCTCTTTTTTTTTTTTGATTGTTCATTATTGTCAGTTTTATGGTAAGAAATGAAATCAACATGGTTATTATCACGGATTGGATATTAGACTACGAGATTAATACGAGCTTAATTAAAGGAATTTGTTCAATCACTTTAGTTGACGATATATGATCAAACTTCGACTAAACAATTGATCTGTGTCTTCTTGATTGAGGGAAATAGTCTGAATCACTGTAGATTATAAACTTTATAGTAAAATTAATTTTACTTTACCACGTCAATTTTTGACCAAAACAACAGGTCTTGTCTTCGTGTTGAGTTTTTATGGTATGATGAAAGTTCCGTAAGCGTCTACTTCATCGGACTTTATATGATGACTTTTCGGAGTATTTTTCCACTTCTCCTCTACACTCAAAAATACTCGACAAGGGACAAACCAGAGATGAATTAAAGAAATCTAGACGGCTTAAACAGCGGAAAAAAAATCTTTAGTGAAGAAAATCGTTGTTGAAGTGAAAACATTGAATGTCCTCTTCTCTTTAGAATTGGTAGACCACTAAAACATTAAAAGTGCAGAGTTACATGGAACTAGCATGACAAAAAAAAAAGGAAACTGAGCAGTGATAAGAGACATTCAAATATTCATCAGCACAGCACATAACTCTAAAATAGAGTCAGTAGTATGATTTCAGTTCAGTGGAAGATGCTAAAAATACTTTTTATGATCTGAATAAATTTCAAAAATTACCAATATGACTTTTGCTTTGTGCTTAAAAAAGAGTAACTGAAAATGTCAATATCTGAGTAATGGATATCTTTATGTATTTTACATGAGAAGAAGCTATACAAAACTAAATGATACTCGATTGACTCTACTGTTTAGAAAGACCATAGGTCAAAATCCCCCAGAACTGAGGCCTATCACGGGAACTTTTGTCAGGTTTGACCCTTAAAGACGTGAGAGTTAACTTGGTAATCAAAAGTCAATTACAATTGTAAGGGTTCCTCTGACTCGTTGACTTCTTCGTTTTGGAACCAACGCGACCTATCACTATGCTTCGAAATATTTGAGTGAACTCTATCTAGTCAATTATTACCTTCAATTGAGTATTGATAATTTACAGTGAAGTAATAATTGACCATATTGAACATACTGAGCATGTGATGTAGATCACAAGTGCTTATTTCTCTTTTAAATTGTGCGACACTAAGAGCTTAAATTGGTCCCTTTCTAAAATTTATTTTGTGGTTTGTCCTTAACCCCACCATCCAATTCGGGTTTCTCCGCTGGTCGCGGTTAATCGATGCCTCACACAAATCAGTAACTCCCCGCTATCAGAAATAGAACCGAGCCGAGACGAATCGTTGATAAATCAAATAATTAAATACAACTTCCACTTGCAATATATTGACCACAGTGATTAATCCTCGATTGCATTGACCCCATTAATTCACCATCGGCATTTCTTGATCGTTTTATCCAATGTCCAAACAACTTAAACCTTCCTTGAACCAACGTTACCTTGCTTCTTTAGCAGCTTATCCTCTCCTCACTAAATCAGTTACATCAGGTACTTTTGGAGGACTCAATGAAATCATTGCCACGGTAGTCACTGGTGAGTATCAAAAGGCAAAGGTTTTAGGCCATGAAGTCAAACATGTGTTTTCTCCTAAGCTTGTCACTATGATCATCTACGGAAGTTTGATCGCTACCCCAATCAGTCATAATCTTTATAAAGTTATCAATAAGATTTTCAAACCTCCATTGGGTCCTCTTATGAAGATTTTACAAATTTTGACTTCTTTGTCAACCGTTACTCCAATTTTGGCAGCAACATTCACAAGTTGGGTGTCCCTCTTGAATGGGTATAAATCAGCTGGTAAACCGTTTGCTGAAGAAGTATCAAGGGCATTGTCTGTGATCAAGGCAGGATTAAAGTCCAATTATGGTGCAATCTTGAAGAGTTCTCTTATTACTTCTTTCGGGTCTTTGGTGATTGCACAAAAGTTCCTCCCACCAGAACTTTGGGTTGTCTTCTTTAACTTCGTGTACTTTATTTTGGGTACTATGCAAAACATCAAGCTTAAGAAGGCTCAAAAGGCTGCTAGAGAAGCCAAGGAGAACAAGAAGGAGTAGACTGGTATCTAGATAGTAATACAATACTGACAATTCTCAAAACTGAGTAAATTTACAAGAGGTTGGTTTATAGTTGATTTTTCGCATGATTGCAAAATTTAGAAAATGTGGGAAATTCAAAATTCTGTGTTTCTCAATTATAAGAGTAAAAAGCAATACGTTCACTTATCAATGACTGTCAGTAGAGTTAGACATCGAACTAACTATCGCCAAAGCTATTGCTTCTTAGACACTTGACTTACTAAAGCATTCCAATATGGACAAGCTTGATCCCTATTAGGTCAACTGTCAATTGCTCTTCTGACCTTACGTAATTATTAAGTGGAAGATATAACTTGAAAGATTAACCTAAAAAAAATAACAGACTGTTAAAAGCCTTCAATAGAAGTCTATTACTACTTGATGACATAGCCACAAAATATTAAGCGTCTATGACAAATTGATTCTGTATGATTTTAGTTGTGACATTTTCTCAGATATTCGCAGCTGCGTTGGATTGAATAGACCAGTGATTTACGATACATAACCCAAAAAATATCCTTGGAAAACGAAACAAACATCGCTTGATTAAAGACCGTCTTGGTTGATTTCTTTGGGTATCATTTGCTGTCAAGGGTAACATACTGCATATATCGATAATCTTCCGTGGCTATCTAAAGTTGCTAACTAAATCTCAATAAATATCCAGATAGAGCCCCAACTAAAATCCGATTGATTGAAGGACATTTCACGTGACAGCCAACTACAACAGGAACAACTTGACAATTCTTCCCCCACACAATGCTTTCAATCAGTGCCAAAAGGTCAATTTTCAAGACCCAAATCAGATCAATGATTACCTCTAACATTGTGCTTTACAAGCAAAACGGAGAACCAAAGGATGTTCTCCAAACTCATTCTTACCAAATTGATGAGACCAAAATTGGTAATGACCAAGTGATTGTCAAGACATTGGCATCTCCAGTCAATCCTAGTGATATCAATCAAATCCAAGGTGTTTATCCATCCAAGCCTGAACCTACCACTGAATTTGGTACTTCCGAACCTGCGCTGGTTTGTGGTAACGAAGGTCTTTTTGAAGTTCTTCACATTGGTTCCAATGTGAAAAGCTTGAATGTTGGCGATTGGGTTATACCTGCCAACGTTAACTTGGGTACCTGGAGAACTCATGCTCTTGAAGATGCTACCAAGTTCATTAAGATTAGAAACCCCGATCAATCCAAGGCTGAAGGTAAGCCACAAGGATTGACCTATAGCCAAGGTGCTACTCTTAGTGTTAACCCACTTACTGCCTACTTGATGTTAACTCATTACGTCAAGCTTACTCCTGGTAGGGATTGGTTCATCCAAAACGGTGGTAACTCTGCCGTTGGTCAATATGCTTCACAAATCGGTAAGTTACTTGGTATCAACTCCATTAGTGTTGTTAGAGACAGAGACAATTTGCAAGAACTAATTACTGAATTAAAGGAAAAGGGTGCTACTCAAGTTATCACTGAAGAACAAAACTCTAGCCGTGAATTTGGTCCAACTGTTAAGGGATGGATCAGAGAAACTGGTGGTGAAATCAAGCTTGGTTTGAACTGTGTTGGTGGTAAGAACTCTACTGGAGTTGCCCGTAAATTGGCCAATAATGGTTTAATGTTGACCTATGGTGGTATGTCATTCCAACCAGTCATCTTACCAACCTCATTGCACATTTTCAAGAACATCACTAGTGCTGGTTTCTGGGTTACTGCTTTATTGGCCAAGAATCCAGAATTGAAGAAGGAAACTTTGGAAAGAGTTGTTAGCTGGTATGAAGAAGGTAAATTGATTGATCCTCCTTCCGTCTCAACTCAATATGACGGTAAGAAGGACTTGAGTCAATTATACCTTGACGGTATTGCTGGTAAGGGTAAGCACGTCATTACTTACTGAATGGCAAAAATACTTGGCTAAATGATTTAAGATTAAATATATCCACCATCGATTTAAGAAGCCATAATAAATTTTAAGCGATCTGTAAGAAAAATCACAATGATTGAAGTATTATGCAATTGTATTTCAAGCTTTGGTATGCGATACCGTTGGCATAAAGACATTTATTCTTACTGTGAAATCAAAGTGATTCTGGATTTTTGTTGGTGGAATTTTCTCAGTACCTATAATATTAGGTAAATGGCTAAAAGAAAATCTTTTTTTTATAGTAGTAGACAACGTTTCAAGTCTAACGATGCCAATGAAATTTAGGTTATACCATCATTAGAAAATAATTCACCTGGATTTCTATTAATTTCAATAGGCAGTAATTGAAATCGGGATAAGTTTACTCAATTGGTTACCTTCGTATACGCTCTACCATTTCAATTGAAATGAGTCTAAGACATAGCTCCAATACAACCATCAATAAACTGGTGGTCATAGTAATACTGCCCATGATTAAGGAACACATCTACAAAAAAAAATATTGTGAATCTTTTTATTCTTTGACCTGGTACTGATTCAAAAACTTGGGTGATTTTGGAAGGTACTGGTGTTCTAGGTCTGGCAAGTGTAGAGAACTGTCCCCTCATTTCTCAATTTTAAGTCATATCCCAACTCTGGCTGCGAATACCCTTAACAACTGGGAACCAAACAAAACTTGCAATGTATGCAGTCCCTCCAGGTTTTTTCCCCGTTCTATTTACCCCGATATGCACCCAATCCCCAAATGATTGTTAGCTAAAATATATACCGAACGGGGTTTGAGGTCATTTTCAGAAATTGTATGGTCTTTTTTTTATACAAATTTCTTTACCTTCAATTTAACGGATATTACCAAAGAGATGACAGCCTGACACTGAAGTTTGTAGAAAGGGTCATTTACTGACTTCAAACCACCATCAAAAAGAACGTATCGGAGTAGAAGTCAAAAAAAAAAAAAAAAAAAAAAAAGCCGAACGGGGCCCAAGTTTGCTATTTTTGCAGTAATTTATTGTCGAACGGGGCCTCCGGGCTTGAACAATACATCGTACATAAAGATCAATTCATTTCCTCTCTGTTCACATGAACAGGTTAACTGTTTTTCAATTGTAATTCGCTCACAACTTCCACCGGACATCGCCGAGATTTTTCATTTGTTTTAGGGTGCGATTCGCAGATGGGAAGCTGTCCGGGAAACCACCTCCGCTTTAAACCATGGGACTTTGTTACAAACGGATCCTGATCATGTCAACTGTGTCAGTTCTAACTGCGGTACCGAGATGACCACACCTCCAGCTTCTCTGCTCGCTTTTCTCTTCATTTCTATGGTCATCACATTAACCTCCGACTCATCCCGATCCAGAGTATGCTGCATCACGTGCCCTGGACTACCTGCAACAAAAGAAATTTTACTGCAAAATCGTTATCTAATCTTTTTGCAAAAAAAAATCCTAGTTGCAGCGATTCCCACCTGTTGTTAAACAAGGTTAAACTACCCGTAATGACCCCTTGAATCAAGCACACGTGATACCTCCCGTTGTCAACCATTGTAACTTCTCTTTTCTCTTACCCCGAATTTCCCTTTACAATACTCACCCTTCCCCATTATTGTTGCAGACCGATTCATAATCTTATTCAAATTTATATAAAGCACGGCCCGCCCTGATTTCATATTCCATATATAAATAATTACGAGTTACTTTAAACCAGTTACCTCCAACTTCAGTTGAAGTCCACTGGCCAACTGTTCCGATCTACCTCGTTTCTATCGTTTAACTTCACCAAATCGATCAAATCAACCAAATTCAAATAAATTCATCAAATTCATAATATGTCTCGTGCTCTTTCATCCACGAAGGTACTCATTGGAACTGAGATCATACCAGCTACCATTATCTTTTCCATAGAATCTGGTAAGATTCTTCATGTTGTGGATACTGTACTTCCAGCTTCTCATCCTATTCTTCATATCTATAATGTTTTACCTAACGATTATAGAAATGTTAGTCCTCTCTTAATTATGCCTGGTTTAGTAGATGCTCATGTACACTTGAATGAACCAGGCCGTACCGAATGGGAAGGTTTCGCCACGGGTACTCAAGCTGCTGCTTCTGGTGGTGTCACCACTGTTATTGATATGCCTTTAAATGCTATTCCACCTACTACTACTATTGCAAACTTTAACTTGAAGATCAATGCTGCCAAAGGTCAAACTTGGGTTAATGTTGGATTCTGGGGTGGTATGGTTCCTCTGAATTTGGCTCACTTGAAGCCTTTAATTTCTATGGGTGTCAGAGGTTTCAAAGGTTTCTTAATTGAAAGTGGTGTTGATGAATTTCCTGCTATTGATCCAGCTTATATCTTAGAAGCTATGAAGGAAGTCGAAGGTCAGAAGACTTTGTTGATGTTCCATGCTGAAATGCAACCTGATACCCATAAACCAGAAGCAGAAGAAAAGAAGCTTCCATCCAAACCATCTCTGGCTAGATTCAGTTTAGCTGACGAAGACAGTGACGGTCCATACACTCCTAAAGGCTACGAAACTATTAAATTCAATGGAACCAATGGTTACTTCAGCGGTGAAAGCATTGAATCTTCTGCTGCTACCACTCCTTCTAAGGATATTGATAACATTGATCTTGGAATGTCTGCTTCCTTTATAAACAGAGCCCCTAAACCAGTCCTTCAATTGTTAAGAGAAGATAGGGCCAATCACAAACATGACCACACACATTGTAAGCTTCCACATAACCGTGCTGGATCGATTGATCATTCAGTGTTATCTGATGAACAAGCTAAGGCATTAGCCCAATCCCCTGTTTTATCCTCAGCCGAACCTGCCTTCGGTATTAATGCCAGATTAGCCAACCCAAATCATGACGATGATAACGAAGTATCTGAACATATCAGAGCCATCGAAAGAGACGCTAAGATGCGTAACATCGACACTCCTCTTCTTTTAGCTCAACAAGAAGATTCCATTTTGGAAGATGTGGATGGTACCACTTATGCTGCTTTCTTGGCTTCAAGACCAGATAACTTTGAAACCACTGCTATTTCAGCCATTATTAATTGTTCTACTCTAATCCCAACCGTTCCTTTGCATATCGTTCATTTAGCTACTTATGAAGCTGTTCCTTTAATCAGAGCTGCCAAAGCTCAAGGCTTACCAATTTCTGCTGAAACCTGTTTCCATTATTTATCATTATCAGCAGAAAAGATTCCAAACTGTTCCACTCATTTTAAATGTTGTCCTCCTATTAGAACGGATGAAAACAGAAAATTGTTATGGAAGGCATTGAGAGACAATATCATTACTACAGTTGTTTCTGATCACTCACCTTGTACCCCAGACTTGAAAGGTTTAGAAAAGGGTGATTTCTTCGAAGCATGGGGTGGTATTTCTTCCGTCGGTTTCGGATTACCAATTTTATACACTGAAGGTCTCAAGCTTGATCCACCAATTACTTTTGCTGAAATCAACAAGTGGTGTGCAATCAATACTTCTGAGCAAGTTGGCTTGAGTCATTGTAAAGGTAAGATTGAAGCTGGCTACGATGCTGACTTCTTAGTGTTCGATCCTGAAGAAAAATACATTATTCAAAACCAAGACTCTTTCTTTAAGAACAAATTGACCGCATATGATGGTCAAGAATTCCAAGGTAGAGTTGTTGAAACCTTGGTCGGTGGTAACAGTGTCTTCAATTACGAAAAGGGTCACTCTGATATCGCTATGGGTAAATTAATTTTGGAACCAAGATTCGAATAAAGAGAAATTAAAACTCACTTTTCTTTTGTTGGTGATTGAATTACTGCAAAAAAAAAAACAACCATATGCGCACTAAAAAGAAACAATTAACGGTTACTAAAAAAGAACCCATTAAATAGAAATTTTATCGGGAAACGGGGATCTCATTAAAGACTGGAGTGTCTATTACATAACTACAGGTACATACATTTGGCGGCTAATTACTTAATAAGTTCATATATATTATCAAAATTAGTATTTTGGCTACAAAAAAAAAAGAACGAAAAGAAATAGTAAAAAGAAACTATAAAAAGAAAAGGGGAAAGCTATACGAGATTGGTATACTAACTCCTTCATAGTAAAATATACAGAATAAAGCTATCCGAGTTTAGGGGAATTTTTTTTTTTATTCTTTTTTGTGTGAGAGTAACTATGTACGTATATCATAAATTTAGGTATAAGGTATATTGGTTGCAGACTTAGGAATTTGCAGCAACTAGAATAAAATCTTGATTGAGCTTAAAATGCCCTTTCAGTATGGCCACGGAAACGTTTGCCAGAAAAGTCACTAAAACTTGTATGGCCTCTACCGAATTTGGAGCCAAACTCATTAGGTCCAAGCTCATTAAGTCCAAATCCGTGAGGTCCAAATCCATGAGGTCCAAATCCATGAGGTCCAAATCTATTTGTCCCATGATGTACTCTGTGGTGATGTACTCTGTGGTGTGGACCAAAGTGGTGATGACCGAAATTGTGTGGTCCGAATGGAACTGTACCAAATGGTGGCTGGTCAAAATCAGATTCCCTCCTGTCTGGTCCTTCACAGTTCGTTGAACGAGAACCACGGTGTGCACCATGTCTACGACGAGTATCCTTTGTGTGTACATTCTCAGTAGCAGATTCTTGACCTTCATCCTTCTTCGATTTCTCACTGTGGTGTTTTCTTTCTCTGAAACGAGTCGGCTTTTTAGGGTAACTCGTCTTCCTTTCTTCACCATCTTCAGCATCAGTTTCTTTCTTGCTCTTTTTAGACTTTCTTTCTCTTCTTGGTTTGCCACGATGATTAAAGTGGCTGCCGTGAAATGGAAATCCAAAATGACTTTTAGATCCCATAGAAGCAAACCCAGGCTGGCCGAATCTAGCTTTTGCACCGAATCCAGGATGTAATCCTTCTCTTCTCAACCTTCTGGAACCTAAATTCTGACGAGGATCAAAAGGTGGAAAGTCACATCTTGGTGGACTACCCATTGACTGAGCGTAGCATGTCTTAAATTCATCCTCCTCATCAGAAGAAGCCTCTTCTGGATTGTCGCTACTATAGGTTTTGGATGAAGAGTAGTCTTCATCACTTAAGTCTCTTTGTTCAGCTGCATGAGCATCAGAATTTTGCAGCTGTTCTTCAATTTCCTGGATTTTGGGGGTTGGGGACATATTTGTTTGTTTATTGATGATAATTTTCCAAGGAATTGTGTATCATTTTATACTTTTCCGTAGTCATAAGGCTTCTATATGATTCAATTTTGGGGATATCCCCTAGTACCCAACTAAACACCGTATATGGATTTAACCGGCATTTGGTCACTACTTTTGTTTACCTTTTTTCGCATGTGAGGATTGCAAACGCCGACAAAAGCCGCAAGTGAGGGGACCGGCAACCCAAAATTTCATGTTATGCCAGTTGATAATATTATTTTTTTACAAATCATGCAAATAGTTTTCAAATGCCGGAGCAATACCGGCTTATGAATGCAATTGGTCAATAGACCTTTGGTTTTGAACAGCTTATTATTTAATAGCAAGAATCGTGGTTCTGGCTTGGTGGCGAAATAAAAAAGATTTTTTAAAATAGTAGGGTAGAATATACTCTACTAAACCCACCATACCAAATACAATCCCTTCATCAATCCCTTCATGTAGAATTGATGCAATAATCGATATATACCTTTAATCGTAATGTTTTTATGAGGCGAAACCATCCCTTTTCAAACGTTGATTTGAACCAGCAAAATCGAAGCACAATCCCCTAAAATATAAAATAATGATTGTCTAGACCAAGTTCCTAGGTCAACCAGTCTTTGTGGACCAGTCTTTGTAGCTATTGTTGTCACGCAAAAAGAATTATGAATAATCACTAATACTTATACATTACAATAACTACAAAATAATTCCCGGGTATAAATTCCAACTGTGTATAAGGAGACTTTTGAAACTTAAGATTTAATTGCCGGTTCACCGACTACTTTAAAACAGTGTCATCTTTAAATGACAGGCAATAGTTTCCACTTTTTAGACGAATGTACTATTCAACCAAGGTTTTGTTCCACGTTCAGCAACGATACTGGAAATATTTTTTTGTTGTAACTCCTTAAGTGTCTTAATCTTGTACTTCGAAAGTTGCAATCACTACACTATCAATTGCCTTTTAACTTTAACCATTTATATGGAAAAGGCGGAGCCTTTGGAATCTTCTCGAAGCACCCTAAACTAAAGCAATATATACCAAGATGAATAGTAAGTCTCCCTCTGTCTCGATAATTGACATGTCGTTTCTTCTATCATTTCCCTCACACTACTCTAAACTACCTTTTTTCTAGCCATTCACCTGATCATCGCATTAACACAGATTTGAAAACCAAATATATCAAACTCCATACCTAAATATAGACAAAGGAACCAAGCTCATATGGCCAAACCCAGTGGAGTACTGAAACCAAAAGTACTGCAACCTCATACTGATCGAGATGGTGTGCTACTCGAACGTCTCGATAATGAAGTGCAGCTTATTAACCAACTTAAAGATGGAATAAGGCAACAAGTAGCAGCAGCCGAAGCTAACAAGAATGGACCAGTTGTTGAAACCAATGATATCAAAGAACCAAAGGTTGTTATACCAATCAGTAGTATTTCTACGGCAGAGACCAAGGTTCAAACTAATACCTGCTCCATAGAATACATGATTAATCCACCTACCGACTGGGATACAATAACAGACCAATACAAAGACATAGACACCAAGTCCTTTAGACAATATGAATTGGCTTGTGATAGAGTCAAACAGTTCTATGAAGAACAACATGAAAAACAAACAGTGGCTTACAATATTCAGGCCAGAATCAACTTCAAAACAAAAACAAGAGCCAGAATGTCTATATGGGAAGGCCTCGAAAAGCTTAATAAATTATTGGACGATTCTGACCCAGATACAGAATTATCCCAAATAGACCATGCTTTGCAAACCGCCGAAGCTATACGAAGAGATAAAAAGCCAAGATGGTTCCAATTAGTAGGACTTATTCATGATCTTGGAAAATTACTTTATTTCTTTGATTCCAAGGGACAGTGGGATGTTGTGGGAGATACATTCCCAGTAGGATGTCGTTTCCTGAGCAAAATAATCTTTCCTGAAAGTTTTAAAGTGAACCCGGACTTTGTCAACCCATTATATAACACCAAATATGGGATTTACTCTAAACACTGTGGTTTAGATAAAGTAATGTTAAGTTGGGGTCATGATGAGTACATGTACCATGTTGCCAAGAAGAGCTCTACTCTTCCTCCTGAAGCATTAGCCATGATTCGTTACCACTCCTTCTACCCATGGCATCAAGAATACGCTTACAGCTACCTTATGGATGAACATGATAAAGAGATGTTGAAGGCAGTTAAAGCATTCAATGGATATGATTTATACTCCAAAACCGACCAAAAGTACAATGTGGAAGAATTGAAAGAATACTATTTGGAACTTATTGATGAGTTTTTTCCTGAAAAGGTGATAGACTTTTGACCAATTAACCTGGTGAAGTGTCAACTTTTAAAGAGAATGTAATACTAACGAGAAAAAGAGACAAAACTTATGGTCAACTTGTCTCTCAGATGTAAATTAATGTATTGTATGTATGATAGGATTAATATTTATTAGGAATTTATTGCCACTTTTGTTCTAGTGTAATTATGTAAAATGGGAACTTGAAGAAATGATACAAGCATATAAAATATGAGTCTATTAGGAAATTTTTATTAACAATTTCATTTCGTATAGTCATTAATCTAATCTAAAAAATTTCTAAGAATTTCTTAATTGAATAAGGAAAGAGCACCAAAATATTGTTCAATACCGTAAGGTCCTGGGTGCTTCCAGAAGTCATTGAAACAAGTCAAAATAGTGACATCACCGTTAGTGCTGTCTATGATGGATTTGATAGCTTGTTCTTGACTTGAACCTGATGGAGAGTTCTTACCATTGTTAGAACCTTGAGATGGGTAACCAGTTTCAGTGATGTAAACTTGCTTGGAACCACAAACTCCTTCAACTAATTTCTTTTGACTAGCGATAAAAGATCCAGCTTGACTGGCATCAATTGAAGGGTTAAAGTAAGAGTGGGGATTGATACCGACAATATCAATATCTGAGTCATTACATAATTCTGGATGTCTAGTGAAAGAGACAGGAGGTTCGGAAGTAGTAATTCTTCCGTTGTAACCAGCATTCTTTAATATTTGTTTAACGGAAGAAATCTTGGACAGTAATTGAGAGACGGTAAGAACATTATCATTAATAGCTTCGTTACCAACAGTGATGAAGTCGAAAACGTCCCATCCTTTAGATGAACCGTAATCAGCGACATTCTTGACATCATTGTCGATGGAGTCAGCACCAGAACCAGGGGTAAACCAGAAACCTTGGTTAACCTTGATACCTAATTCTGAGCACTTTGGTAAGGTAGCAGTGAAAAGATTACAATCAGCACCATAAGTTCTGATCTTCTTGATACCCTTGCTAGCAATAAATTCAAGATCCTTATTGATGGTACCTTGATCTTTACAAGTACCGTCATCTTGGTACGGAGAGTAGACAATGGCAGATGGAGCGGAGATAGAGCCTGAACCGGTTGGGGATGATCCAGTAGGAGATGGCTTTGGTTGGTTATCGGTACTAACAGTGTATGAGAAAGTGTATGAGAACGAGAAGTCATCATTGGTTTTAGGGATAGAAGTAGTACTTGGAGTTTCCAAGGTAGTTTCTTGATTGGTTGGTTCTGGTGCAGCATTGGTGGTTGGTTCTGGTGCTGGTACTGGGTTATTATTTTGAGTTGGGGTGTTGGTTGGAGCAGGGTTATTTTGAGTTGGCTGTGGAGTATTGGTGTTTTGTGGAGCTGGTGGTTGTTGAGTGTTAGCTGGACTGGTGTTTTGTGCTGGTGGTGAAGAGTCAGTAGTTGGTACTGGTGGTGGAGCTTCGGTGTTTGGTTGCTCTTGTTCAGTAGACAATATGCTAGTACGAGTTTGAGGGGTAGTGGCCCATTGCTCGTCAGTTAAAGTGAAAGTGTAACTCACACCATTGGAGATGAAAAGTTGCACTGGTGGAAGGTACACCGTAGTTGTTCCAGTTGTGTAAGTTTGAGTAGTAGTGACTGCTTCAGCAGTGTGGTATCTTGTTATCAAACGTGGTAATGGCACAGCTTCAATGAGCTGGGCTACTATGGCCAAAGCGATAAGTTTGTGAATCATTTTTAAAAGAATGTATATGTTGGATTTACCAAATAAATTAAAGAATGTCTGAGTTGGTAGTTAGTTGGATGATCGCCTTCTGAAACAAAATGAGTGAGAATCAGAGGTGTGATATTAAAGAGAGTGAAGTGGCGGTGACCGGAAAGAGTGTACGGGATATTCTTCAAAAACAATTTGGGTAAATCATATCTTTATATAGATGTAAGTTTTTATCCTGTTGATGAGAAAACTGCTGGCTGCAACTCCTAATGTCTTCAAGCCAGGCGTTTAAACACTAAAAAATAACATTCAAACATTCTTTCAGACCCACAATCCGCAGCTAATTTCCTTCTCTAGAGAAGAAAACGGTCATAGACCAGCATATTTCGATATTCGATTTTTGCATCCATATCAATTAAACTACCACAAAACCATTTTGGGAAAGAGCAGTGCCAAATTAGCTTTTTGATCACGTGATCGAATCCCGATTGGGATTCATTTGCAAGACTTTGAGAGTGAGCTTCCGCATTAGGAGGTTCGTCAGCTCGAAAAGTGCGAACGATTACTGGCAGCAAGTCCCCATTTGGAAGGTGGGTGCAACTTCGGTTAACTTGTGAGTGACGATATTACCCACTTCACATAGAATAAATTTAAACTGCGGATGAAGGATTGAACAAACCTTGTTTCCCCTGTAATTTCAGAATAAACGTTTCAAATTCTCCTTATTTTCTTTAAACGGTTTGGAATAAAACTAAATTCCAGATGAATGCCAGCGCTTACCTCATATAACTGTTTTACAAAGTAAGATTCCACCCTGTAATAACGATGACTAAAAGACTAGTAGGTAAGGTTTTATTTTATATTTAGAAACAACCTCAGTTGAAAATTTTGATGGGTTTGGCTTTGCAACTTTAACTGTGCCGCCAATTGTTCCAGATGACCTTGCAAAAGTGGAGAATAAGTGAACAAAATAATTATTCACTATAAAGGAAAACGAATACTAAAATTTATTATTGATTCTACTAACTCGGTTAAGAGATTCTACAATAATTTAATAAAAATATTAATTCAAATAAAATACAACAAAGCCACCTATATTTTAATGGGGCTCTTTTAATCCATGTGAGTGCTCAGATAAGCTGGCAGTAAACAAAGCGCATTAATTATTATCTAAAAGATCAATTATGACTTGTAACTTGTCGCTGTCAATTACTTCTAAACTGTTCAAGTATCTTAATAAACTCTTGCACAATTGTAAAATTTGCGGCACAGACAAGTTAATGATGGCAAGTTGTAAAATCTTTCCGATGTTAATGTTGTTAACAGAAATGAAAGTTTGGTAGTATAAATAACTGAAAGAACCCATCAAGAATTGACAATCTAATCTATCAGTAATACCACCATGACCAGGAATAGTGGTACCAAAATCTTTGATACCAAAAGCTCTCTTTAAACCAGAAGCGAAGAAACCGCCAAATGGAGCAATAAGAGAAGCAAAAGTAGCCAAGATAGCAGCATGGAAATGCACAGGCTTCAAGGTGATAATTTCAATACGACCACCTAATAAGTCAATAATATTTTGAGGTAATTGATAGATTTGTGGGATAAAGACTGGTTGAGGTTCACAATGTGGGAAATTGTATAAGTGAGTAGATAAGTTAATGGCTGGACAGATCAAATAATCACTTTGGGATAAAAAGTAAGAGAAAATGGTGGCTGAAATACCAGTACAAATCCAAGCACCAACAAAACCTTCAACGGTCTTCTTTGGACTGAGTTCAAGCAATGGAGTTCTACCAAAAGTAATACCACATAAGTATGCAAAAATATCATTAACAATGACCAAAGCACATGGTAAGAAGAACCAAAAGATACCGTTTAAAATGTTATCAATAATTAAATGGGATTGAACAACCACCAATAATAAGGTCATATGAGTAATGCATAATTGAGCGAATTGAAACTTGTAGTAACCCTTCTTTAAAGTCCAAACGAAGAAAACAAATCCAGCAATAAACAACGAGTAACTGACGAACTTGTGGTTAATAACAAAAAAGGTCAAAATTCTATTAGTAAAAATTGCGTCTTGGAAAAAGTTAAAGAAACTTTGACTGTCCAAATAATATAAAGAAGCAAAAAGGAAATACCAGTTAAGGGATTTGTTGTAAGGAATCTTTTTATCTCTAGCTGGTTCTGAAGTCAATGCAATAATTTCTTTGAAAGTAAGAATTTGGAATACCAACACGAGACATATTAATGGCAAATGACCAGAAGCAAGAACAAGGAAGAAGAACAAGATCATGACGAAGGTCCAGATAGTTCTGGTTATGAATGCTTGTTTCTTCTTTTCCGATTCATTAGAAACCACCACCTTTTCTGGTTTAGAAGAACCAGAGGTCTTGAGGGTCTTGGAAGGCGACTTCAGGTCTACTGAAGTTGCCACAGACTCTTTGGTATCTTTCGAAGTCTGTTGTGACATGATGATAGACTTATGTTTGAGGAAAGCTCAAAATTGATGTTGTATGATCACTAACTTGAAATAATCAATTGATTATATGCTACGATGGTGATTGGAATATTTAAATGATTTTTCGAAACTAGTTGATCCGCCAGTAGTGCGGTGGGATGAGGAAATCACATGCGCACACCGCTAGTGGTGTTGGGCGATGGTTAGGCAGGGAACACGAAACATTTTAGCGCGTGAAGTAGTGGAGTAATAGCGAGAAGTCTGGGGAAAACTACCGAGACTTTTAATAGCTATAGCGAGACTACTACTAGTAGATCTTTTGGATTATTAACATGGATTTTAGGGCACTTTTTTTTTTTTGCACCTTCTACCTACGCTTACTTACGGTATATATTTGTTTGCTCATAGGACTGGGAAAAAAATGCTACCTTAACTGTCGCACAATAGGGAGAAGTTACATTAGGGGACCAGGTACCACCCCAGTATATTGGTACTGGAGCTGTCGCTATGGCTGGTGGTATCGCTAAGGAGAGACTGTCGCTAATTCTAGTACCGCTGCTTCCGATAATGACAAGAAATTTTAAAGCTTCTAGGTTTTGCCATCATCTTCTAGTCCGTGACCTGTCAATTAAACTAATGATGCTAAGGGTCACTGTTTGGTACTGCATCTTTGATCGTCATCGCGAAAGTTCAAAACTTTAGGTGTTGATACTAGCAGGTGAGGACACGACCCACCCTCTTTTTTCTTCTTTGGCTTTTTGAGTATGTTACTGGTCACATGATAAGGTTACCCGCCTCAACCGCCTGGTCTGGGTGTGTTGGTGCACGACTAGTCATTGTAAAAATCCTCAAACTATAACCATAGTTACAAAACTTCTCTATCTTATCTATTGAGAACAGCCGAACCCGAGCGTTATATTTTATGTCAACTATCCAAAACTTAAACTCATTTGGTATGTGAGAATCGAAGTCAGGAACGTCCTGGCCCCAAGAAAGAGGAAGGATCAAAGCCAACAAAAACCATAGCAATTTAAAGGAGCCTAATACAATTATTAAAAAAATTAAAACCAAATATGAGAAAGACCCCATCACATCAGAATCAACCGTGTAATACAAGCACGATAGTTAAAATCGCGGATCAAATGAACCTATTTTTGCAATATAATTCGAATATTTGACTGGTATCTATGGTGAATCAGAATGAGAACCCCATTATGACCCTTTTTTTGGTGATTTGATCTTAACTTCATAATGCTATTTAAAGCACATTACTAACAAACAGACCCATTCGCTGACACTGGTGACTCCGAAGCTCAGCCAACCAATTACATTCATATCCGTATTCAACAACGTAACGGTAGAAAGACTTTGACTACTGTTCAAGGTGTTCCAAATGAATATGATTTAAAGAAAATTTTGAAGGTTTTAAAGAAGGATTTTGCCTGTAACGGTAACATCGTTAAGGATGAAGAATTGGGTGAAGTTATTCAAATGCAAGGTGACCAAAGAGTCAAGGTCAGTGAATTCTTAACCACTCAATTGCAATTACCAAAGAAGAACATCAAGATCCACGGTTTCTAGATGAATTGTGGTTACAGACCAAGAATACAGATGTATTCTAGATTAATTATAGTATAGGTGTAGTAAAAGATCATCCATTCATTCATGTTGGAGGTTCTGATATTCTAACCTGAATACTAAATAGCTAAGTCTACGGTCTTTTCGTTCTTGAGATTTAATTATCTCATGGTAAAAGAAATACAGGATTAAATATCGAACAAAAAAAAAAGCGAACTAACTAAAGAGTGATCCTTTTGATCACAGTGACTGTGTCAGTTTGTAATAAAATGAATAAATACCCCTGTTTATTAATATGAGAACTTTTATAGTATATTAGAGAGTATTTAATAAATTAATATTTTGCAAGAACAAACCCTTAAAAAAGTCATTTTGAAGTGAGTGAATAAAATAGATATGACTAATAAGTTATGGCCATTAGTTCCTTATCAGTATGAGAATGCTTATCTATGGAAGGACTCTAGTTACGTAATTTTGTAGGTAAAGTGTGTATGATAAGTAGCTTAACTGTTGATTGGTGACTAGATCCCAAAAAGTTCTTGATAATGTCAATTATTATGTCTCACCACTGAGTCTTTAATTTCTCACTAGGTCTCACTAAATTCTCCCTAAGTATGCCCCAACTTTGGGTGCGAGGAGAAGAAGAATTTAAAGGATCCTTTCCAAAACATCTCATCTTAATCAATTTAGTTATAATTAGCGATGGCAGGAGATTTGAATCTTAAGAAATCGTGGAATCCGGCGCTCGTTAAGAACCAGACCAAGGTCTGGGAAGAGGAACAGGCCAAGTTAGCCGAACTCAAAAAGATAAGAGAACGAAACGATGAGCTTGTTAAAGAAGAAGAGTATCGAAACTTACTTAAACTTCAACATGGAGAAAACTTTACTAATGAGGATTTATCCAAGAATGAGAAGCTTAAGCTCAACAAATTGAACTGGATGTACGCTGACGTTCCGCATGGTGTCAAGAACGACTCTGGATTCATAGAGAGAAGTGATGAGTTTGTGGAGGGTAAAGAGAAAGTCGAAAGTCTACTTAAAGGAAACAAATCCTTCAGTGCCAGAAGAAATGATGGTGATAATATCAGTCGAATTGTCAGTGTTGGCAAAGCCAAGAGTAGTGGGGTGATAGAAGACGATCCATTAATGAAAGTGATGAATGAACATAGAAGAAGAGGAGTAAGTGAAAGAAGAGATAGAGAAAGATCACCAACCAGAGAAAGGAGCGAAAGATCCCATAGAAGTCACAGCGGAAGAGATAGTGAAAGAGATAGAAGTGGAAACGATCACAAAAGACACAGAGGCGATAGAGATAGAAGCGATAGACACAGAAGTGACAGGCATAGAAGTGATCGTGATCGTGACCATAAAAGAGATAGAAGTCACTCACACAGACATGGTTCTAGTGGTAGAGATGATAGAAGAAGAGACAGGAGCGATAGAAATCACAGTTCCAAGTCTGAACATAAATGGGAGCATTCAGATAATAATAAAGAAGCCCCAGCTAGCCTATCTAAAGAAGATAGCACCACACAGATGAATTTACTTTACTAATGTATTACTTAATTTATAATGATTTAATGATAATGATAATATTACCTCAAGGTACCTATAAAGATCACAGTATTTTCTCTTCAGTAGATACATGATTTCGTAGTTCCATGAAGTATGTACCTTCAGTATTGTAGGTTGAGCCATTAAAGGTCCAGGTGTACCATACTCTATTTTCGACTCTTCTTCTTGATATTTCAAACAATAACTCTTGTCCTTTGTGTACAAATGTTTCATCAACAGGAAATATAATAGGATACCAAGAGCTGCAAAATTCATCTCTTCCTTTTTCTTCCTTTTTAATTGAAATATTCAAGTGGCCGTACAAATTACTCTGAAAGTAACCATAGAAAGCATTCAAGTTGAATTTTAAGTTCGATGTAAACTTGAGTTGTGAATCAATGGTCGAACAATACCTGGAAGGATGGTCGTATGTCCATGCTTCTTGTGGCTGATCTAATGAAACATATCTGGATAAATCAGCTATATATGGCCTATTCTCGGTCTCACGTAATATTGGGGTGTAAATTGGCTGTAAATAATTGGTATAGCTCGAAGGTATCATTATCAATGGTGTTTTAATTTCATTAAATTGTTCCAAAATTTCAGGACATAATTCGTTATCACCAAAAGAACCCAATAATTCAGATATTATCAAGTCTGCTGAGATTTTGAAGTCTCGTATGTCACCAATTATTATCTTTGCTCTATTACTCCAATGATGCTTATTTTTCTCCTGGAGAATTGGTAGACAATTTCCGTTCTTTTCCACAAGAGTTACTGTCATATTTGTTGAATTTTTGAATAATTTATCAACCAATTTACCCTTTCCGGGACCCACAACCAAAACATTAACCTTGCTCAACTTCTCCGACAAGTCTTCCAATGCTAATTCTATGGCCTGTTCGTATTGGTTGTACTTATTTTCATCTAGTTCGAATTGTTCATATACTCCAATAGTAAGATCGTCGCGTAGTGGCTGGAGAGGATCAATTAGAAGGTTCTGGTACTTATTTCTTCTGGATCTGAGGCCCTTTACGGGTTTCAACCATTCCAATGAGGGAAGAATCACGGGCACATTGGGGAAACTGTCCAATAATTCTAGGTCACTTTGTTCTTGTACGAATATAATATCCACATTTTGTACTTTCCACTGGACCACTGTATTTGGGCTTAATGATATCAGTAGGGGCACTTTACCAATCAATTGATGAGAGAAGTCCCACCATTTCGGTCCTGTAGGAACCAACAAGGAAATATAGGGATATTTTTGCAGCAATTGTTCAAGCCGAGGAAATATACCAGCTAAATCATCACCTTTGAACTTGTGCAAATCCACTGTATAGTGAGAAATCTGTGGAGGATACAGTTGGCTTATGATCCAATCGAAATAGTCACCAACAGAGGTGAAGCTGCCTGAGGTGAATTTGATGATGATATTGGATAAGATGCGAGGATCATAGTCTAGAAAGTCGGTGGTCTTCTGGTTGGACTCGTGGTACACTAAAAGATGGATCCCCTTTTTGAGTAATGCCTTTATGTCATGATGAGCCACTTGTATGCCATAGTACATAGTCAACAGACGAAAGTTCAGAGTTAGGAGTTAATAGTTGAAGACGTATATGTCGTCCTGGTATTCAATTGTTATGTATCTGCCATAAGTGTCAGCGTCAGCCGTATCGTAACTATATGGTTGAGATTGCAACCATAGATAGAATTTCCAGTAGCCTAGCGTGCCAGGTTTGGCACTTTTTTTGTGCGAATCTAATGATACCTGATTGAAAAAGTTAGAGATTCACTACAGAAAGAAAGAGTATTAGCCGAGTACCACCGTTAGTTGGGGATAAGCCATGAAATGAACTTTGGCCAATTAGCCGTTCAAAAAATTGTTATTGGCATGGATAGTTTTCGGAATAGTTGCTATTATGAGCCATTTAATTTCTGCTAGGACACATACTGTCAAAAATACTCAATTGTTCATACCTTGATTTATTTTTTTTTTTTTTTGCCTAATGGTCCTATGTATTGGGACCTGTGGAGAAATCCGTTGTTCGTGATGTTTTTGGTATTGGGCGTCGTTAAAATATTTACTATTGATCTAACGTTAACGGATCAATTGACTATTATTTTTTTTTATTTTATTACATTATATTTACACGAACAAGAAGGATCTACCCTGCTTTGTAAGAATTAAGCCGTTATACCCGTTGCACTATTATTCCTTCAACCTCAAGCTCGCGTGAGCTTCTTTGCGAAAGATGTGATTTTCTCATCTTAATACCCAATTGTTCTGGTTCCAGCGCACCAATAACTTTTGATAATAACCAGACATTCTCCTTTGATTACGAGTTATCTCGCCAAATAGACCCTACTAGCATTGTAGTATCAGCATCTCGGGAATATTTTTTCACCGTTATTTTTAAGTATCGAAATTTCCTACTCCCAATCTGGTAACTTCGGTTTCTGGGTGTACCTGTATTGGCTCATCATTACGCGTCTGACTTTTTTCAGAATCGACGTCAATCACAATCATCAACTACATCTCAATCTCAATCTAATTTTAAAAGACCGTACCCAATTTAAAACAAAACTAAAACAAGAAACCTCTGCTCATTAACATTCGAAATACTGGTATCATTCATTCTAACTATTAGCCCATCACCTTATTATCATTTGCCTAAACTTAAGTTCTATTTTTTTATTTTTCACAAAACACATTCACCCTTAAATGACCAAACCAAGATATTTAACAGATACTGAAAGAGCCAAAGTATTGGAATTTCAAGATATGATCCATTACAGTCCTCGTTACAGTGACGACACTCATGAATATAGACATGTGATGTTACCCAAAAACATGCTTAAAGCCATTCCTCAAGATTACTTTAATCCAGAGACTGGAACTCTTCGGATATTATTGGAAGAAGAATGGAGAGGTTTAGGAATCACTCAATCCTTAGGCTGGGCCCATTATGAAACCCATGCTCCTGAACCTCATATCTTGTTGTTCAAGAGACCAATGAATTACGGTCAATAATTTATATTTATTAACCTTTTGCTCATTCTTGATACCAATAATATTCCAATTCCCCTCCCAGTAATATTGAATGTAAAAGAAATGAGTTTTATATAATGTGAGTTGGTAAATTCGATTTATACTACATCCGCCAATAGCAACAGCAGGATCTGGATTCTCCACCCCGTTGGCAGTTGATGGTTCTCCTTGTGTGCTAGATCCTAATACCCCCCCCCCTGTTCTACCCCACCATGAGCTACAATCACCGGTCACACCATTACAGCATTTGTCGTATTGCGCATCATATATAGTTTTTTGCAATAGAAATCATAGGAGTAATCCCCATTGTAGATGATACATTTTTGTATATGTGGAGTCGCCTTCACAAGATATGCCAGTTCCGGGTACACCGCTTATTCTTCTAATAGTCTGTTTTTTAATTATTATGATGGTCCTCGTGTAGCTTAAACATAGTCTAGTCTCTACCCTTACTCTAATCAACTGTCACAAGTATCACCAAGCGCGACCAAATCAGTCAACGCGTTCTAGGTTGTACTATTGAAAAGGCCTAAAGCATCACGTGTTGCCATCACTAATCATAAAGCGAAACAAACATCACCGAGCCTGACATCGCCTGACATCGCCTGATTCAAACCTCACATTCGTATGTCTTTGAAACATCCTTAGCTCAACTCATAGATATAGCCTAGTCATCGCTCCATCGCCATCGTTATGTCGCGAATACCATCTTCAGAACTCAACTCATTCCTTGATGATCTCGAACAGAATGTTAATAATGACGATAACACTGACTTCAAAAAACTCATCTTATTTTTGTTCAATTTCACCGACGAAAAATTGGTAGATCTCCGTCAAGAATCACCCTCTGATGACTCGTTTCGCCTCCTTCAAAGACTCATTGGAGCCATTGAATTAGTCCTTGCTAAACGCCTTCATCTTTTAAATATTCAACTTACTCCAAAAGAAACCAGCTCCTTGGTACCTCATATATACAGACCGTACGCCTCCAATGATGAGCCATTTCTCCTTTATGAATGGGCTATACATTTTGCATTACATCACCTCCCAAACTATCCCAAGAAAATGGATACTTTAAATTGTCTAAAATCATTCATTATCAACATTATAAATCTAGTTACCACCAAGCTCCGTAACTTAAAATACACTAAGCTTATTAAAGACAGATTATTATCAATTTTATTATCAGGGTTGGACTCATTACTTCAGAATTTGGTAAGTTCTTCCCTGTTATCATTTGAAAGATTAATTGTTACCACTCATTTATTCACAATTTTGAATGATTATGATTTATCAAATAAACTTGGTCTTAATTTAGCTCATTATCAACTCAAATTCGAAAGCTTTGCCAGAAAATTATGGTTTATTCTAACAGAAGTTGAACAAATACCTTTGGTATACGATTTAAGGTCAATATTAATTTTAAATATGACTGATATCTTGGTTTTGAATAATATGATATCTTGGAACCAAATATCTTTATTGCTATCCTGGATACTGGATTATCTCAACTCACATCAAACCAACGATACCAACCTTTCAAGATCAGTAAGTGTCAGTTTGCTTAAAACGTTCAATCTTTGTTTGAAAAAGGGCATAATAGAGAATTTTGTTCAGTATATTAATTTGGCCAATTTATCTGAAGATATGGATAAGATTCCAAAACTATTGGTTAAAACATTGCACTTAATTAATTTCTGTTACCGCTTATCAATAGATGATAAACAGTGCATTAATCTTTATCAAACATCAACATTGAACCAGCATTTGATTGTTCCTTTTGGAGACTTGGAACTCGATGGGTTAAGAGCTGAACTTATGGACTCATTTACAGAAACAAATTCTGCAGAAGTATCAAAATTATTATTCTTTTTGACGGACCTGGAAACTAGTAGTGTTCAAAAGAGATCTAATAGTGATTATAATGAGTACAGAAAAAGAAGAAAAAGAACTTCGGAACTTCAACTTGAACCAATTCTCTCCAATCCATCAGTTGACTATATGACATGGATTCAAAACGTTCAAGAACTTGTAAAATCAGAATCTTTCAATAAGGCAACAAGCATTCACACTCTCTTCAATGCATTAGGACAATTTCCTTGTTTGCTAAATAATGACTATGACTTCAAAGTTCAAGAATGTGCCAAATGTGGAGTAGGATCAATGAACAAAAACCCTTATGATAATGTTGATCTCAACAGGAAATCAGTACTTGAAAAACATGAGATGACAGTCTACTATTCAATAATCAGGGAATTTCTATCCGGTAAAAAAAGGTCTTTTATTGAAGCAAATCCAGTTCTTAGTTGTAATTTATTACTTTCGATTTTCAGTTTGTTCACTAGTTTTGCACCTCCAATTACAGGTAAAGGACTTGTGGATGATGAGATCTTTCTGTTTTTAATGCAAGTCTTATCCACAAACGATAATAGAGACGTTAGACTTATCGTTACCAGAATTCTTCCTTTGTACCTACTTCTTCCAGATAGTGAACAAAGAGATATAAATTTCAAGATTATATACAGAAAAGTTTCTTCTGTTGAATTTGCAAGTGATGAGAGAAGACATTTTGGCGAATCCACAATTAAATCATTTGTCGAATTATCCGTTGTATCTGGAGGAGAAAGACTCTGTATTCTTTTCATCAAATTAATAGATTTATTGGGTGAAAATAATGAACAACATGTCAACTATGTATACAATGGTTTTCTTCAAATTGCTTCTGCAAAAAGATTGGCGCCATACAAATTATTGTCTCCATTTCTTCCTAGTATAGCTGAGATGATCATCAAAAAGTCTAGAATATTCAATAAGATTACCGAACTTCTTGGGATCACTAAAAAATTCTTCCTCAACAGAACAAAAGAATATACAACTCCTAGATTGTTGGAATATTACAAGACTGATTTTATTGGGGAAATAGCAGAAGCTGCAGGTGTTTCTAAATCTGATTTAATCAAGAAGAACTTGCCAAGAATCATAGCAACTTATCTCGTTAAAGATGTGAATATTAATGAAAGGTATATTATTAATGTTTTAAGTAATATCAATCCAAAATATAAACAAGTTACTTTAAGTGATTTGATTTCCAGAGTCGGTGAAATCACATGGTTTATCTTATTACAAATTCAAATTGATGAAGAAACTAAAAAGTTCTTAAATGAAGCACAAATTTTGAATGCCCTTAATTATGTTGCCAGAATTTCAATTAAACAAAAAGGCATTATAATTAAAGACCCAAATTTTGATTATATTCAGCATCATCTAGGTGATAATGTCTTGGAATTGGTCCAGAAGTTCAGTGAAAATGTACATCATATAACTGGTACAAAACCATTCTTGGAGAAAATTAGCTCTTTGCGGGCCATTGAGTTTTTAATTAATAAGAATATCCAGGCAGTCACAACAGCGTTGGGTCAAATATCCACATGTTTGCAAGCTTCTTTAGAAACCCCAGATTTCCAGTATTTAGCATTGGAATGTTGGTACGTGTTGGTCCAAAACTTACCACCAAATCATCTTATTTCTTTGATCGATATTGTCATATCTTTAATTTTTCAAAAATTTAATTCTTTTGAAACCAGATCGAAGCTGATAGGAGTTAAAATTCTTAAGAAAATCTATGAAGGTATAAAAAACAAGTATACCCGATACTCACTTTATTACCTATCAATTCCATTTTTGGACTCCATTCAAGAGTATATGCCAATCTCGGACTTCAAAATCACTAAGCAAATGTCTAGATTGAGTATTTTCCAAGAGTTTACCAGGCGTCTTAAAACTAGTAACGAATATGTGGTGCAGCAAGCATTGCAAGATTTGCAGAATTATTGTCAAGAATATCAGGCCAATTGTCAGTTAGAATATTTTCGAGATGCTCTTTTGGAACCTTCCATAAGTGAATTGATCCGTAGTATTCTTGATACAGCTGCAAAATTTAAAAACAAAAATGAGACAATTTCTACCAATTGTGCAAAAGTTCTTTCAACTATGGGCTCATTAGACTCAAATAAGTTCAATTTTAAATCCGTCAAAAGTCAGATTATAGTTATTCACGACTTTAAAGATTACCGTGAAAATAGTGAGTTTTTAATTGATTTTATCGAAAATATGGTATTGAAAATCTTTTGGTCTTCAAACAATCCTATCAAACAATTGTTCTCTGCATATGCTATCCAAAAGTTTCTCGAAATTTTGAATTTAAATGACGTCTTGAACCCCAATAAAACAAGTCAAGACCACCTCATTGAAGTCTGGAATAAATTTAACGAAGTTTCCAAGTCAACACTTATTCCCCTTTTGAACTCCAAGTATGTAGCTCCAATTTCAAGATTCGAACCTTTGAACTTTCCTTACTTCAAGATTCATATGAAGTTTGAAATATGGTTGGTTGATTTCACTTCAAATCTTCTTCGGAGACCATTGAAAAGTGTTTTTGATAAAAAAGTTCCAGCTATTAAAGAAACCATTTTTGAAACTTGTTCAAAATTGATTAGAGATCAAGACATTTCCTTGTGTCATTACTTACTTAAGTACGTAACTCTTAGTCATATCATGAACGGTAATGAAGATGTTATGTCCGATGTCAAGATGGAATTTCTTGAAATCTTGAATACTGATATAAAACTTGCTACTGGTGATAGAATGGAACTGTTAAAGAATTGTTATCACACCATTTTTGAAGTTTTGGATTACTTTCATGCATGGGTTTCATCCGCTACTCAATATCTTAATAATGCTGGATTGGATGCTAATGAAGTCTCGAGGTATAAAAAGCATATAAAGTATGTCAACAACTTTTTCACTTATATTCCTATGGATTTGATTGCCCTTAAATCCTCAGAATGTGATTCTTATGAAAGAACCATTCTCTATATGGAAAAATGCTATAGAGACAACAAGGTTGATGATTCTGTAATTTCATCTACCCTTCAGTCTATGTATGCTAATATCAATGATTTTGATGCTTTGAATGGTGTGCTTAGAAAGTTCTCAACTAATAATTTAACTGAAAAATTATCAACTTTCCAATACCATGATAACTGGTCATTGGCACAGGAATCATTCCAAGTCATTACTAATTCTGATGATCCAAATTTTGATAGTATTCAAAATAATACCAAGCTTTTGAAGTCATTGAGTGAACATGGACTTTACGAGGAAGTACTCTCTAATTTGGCTGCAAAATCTGATTTAACTGATATACCTTCGATTCCCCTTGATTGGTCAATGGTAGGTATTCAAGCATCAGTTCAATCAGGCGATATTCAACAAATAAAGAAATGGATTACCATTGCTAGTTCTCTAGGGAAACCAAAGGATGTAGAAACATTTATTGGTTTTGAGTTTGCAAAAGGAATCAAGTTTTTATTTGAGGGTAACAATAAGGACTTCAAGGCTTCCATGGACAATATATATAAAACTGTTGGGTCCTCCTTAGTTTCTTCAATGTCCTCTAGTTTCTCAAAAAATACCAGTTTAATGAACCAATTACATGCCATTTATGATTTTTCTTTAGTCATTGTTCCTAATGATGAAATAAGAAAGAAAGAAAATGAGAGAATCCTAAAAGCCAGATTACAAAACATGGATCAAGGGTTTGATCTGCAATGGAAGATTTTGACTCTTCATCAAGTTGCTAATAAAGTGATTAAAAATAAGAGCAAAATATCAGAATTGTTGCTCTATTGTTCATCTATAGCCAGAAAGAATCAGAGATTAGATGTTGCTACAAGATCAACCATCAAAGCAATGATGTTAAATGACCAAGATGCCAATATTGAATATGCAAATCTTCTTTGGGAACAAGGCAAACAGACAGAAGCCATCAAATCAATGAATGAAATAATTCGTGAATATCAATTCAAGGATAATGAAGCAAAAGCTCAAGCACAATTGCAGTACGCCAAATGGCTTGACGAATCAAACCATTTATCTTCACTGGCAATTATCAAGGAATATTCTAAAACAATAGAACTTGATAATCGTTGGGAAAAGCCATATTATGATTTAGGAGTTTATTATAGTAAGATTATGGAGTCAACCAGTGATCAATCCGGTTATTATGAACAACAAACAGTTAGAAACTTCTCTAAAGCTTTGGCAGTTGGAAATCTGTATATTTTTGAAGCTTTGCCAAAGTCTATTACTGTTTGGTTGGACTTTGCTCAAAGGAAATCAAAAACCAGAGATGCTGAAAGAAAATTGAATCAGATAGTTGAAGATATCGACAAGTGCTTAACTACAATTCCAGCATATGTTTGGTATACTGCTATCACACAATTATTATCGAGAATAGTTCATGAACATAAACCATCCTATGAGAAGATCGCTGCTATTATTGGAAATGTTATTAAGACTTATCCACATCATAGTTTATGGTATGTTCTTTCACATTCTCTGTCAAACGACTCGATTAGAAGGGAAAGAGTTAATGGAATTTTGAGAAAATTAAAGAATGATGATTCGAGTTATGGAGTAACTATTGAAAATGCCAAAGAATTATTCAATAGTTTAATCAAAATTGCCAGTCATAAAATCCCAAAGTCACCAAGAGCTAAAAGATTATCACTTCAGAATGATTTCAAGGTAAGCAACTTATTCAACCCATATACTTCGCTAGTTATTCCTGTAAGGTCTAATCTTGAAATCAGGTTACCTTCTGTTCCAACTTCCAAATTCAATGCCTTCCCAAGATCAGCCTCTATTACATTTGATGGATTTGATGATGTCGCTAATATTTTCTATTCTCTTCAAATGCCTCGTCAAGTAACAATTAGAGGATCTGACAATATGCCATATAGGCTTTTGGTCAAACGTGATGATACCCGAAAAGATGCAAAGGTTGTGGAGTTCACCACCATGATCAATAGGCTTCTTTTGAATAGTGCTGAAGCGAGAAAAAGAAAACTTTCTATCTCCAACTATTCTGTTGTTGCATTGGCTGAAAACATGGGTGTCATTGAATTCGTGGCTGACGTTCAAACTATGAAGAGTATTATCAATGAACAAAGAAGGAAAATGGGATTGGTTGTAAATGAACGGAAAATATTCATGAAAATTGATGAGGCTCAAAAAATGGTTAAAAGCTCTAAATCTACTGATTTACAAGCTTTGGATAATCTTACCCAATTGTTCAAACATATTGTCGAAGAAAACCCTCCTGTTTTGCACAATTGGTATATTGATCAATTCTCTGATCCAACAGCTTGGTATTTGGCTAGAAATAGTTTTGTACGTTCTTCATCTGTCATGTCTATCGTTGGATATATTATTGGTTTAGGTGATAGACACTGTGAGAATATTTTATTCTTTAAAAAGAATGGTTCTGTTCTTCATATCGATTTCGATTGTTTGTTCGATAAAGGGTCCACCTTACCTACTCCTGAAATTGTTCCATTTAGGCTTACTCAAAACATGGTAGATGCAATGGGTGTTTGTGGAATTGAGGGTACTTTTAGAATCACTTGTGAAGTTACGGGATCTATTCTTCGAGAAAATGAAGCTCCTTTGATGAATATTTTAGAAACATTGCTTTATGATCCTTTATTGGATTGGAAGAGTTTACAAAAGCCAGAGACTCATTTATCGAAAGTGAGAAGAAAGCTTAGAGGATTAGTCAATGAAAAAGAAGGGTTACCCATGAATATTCATGGTCAGGTTGATCTTTTGATTCAAGAAGCAACATCGGTAGAAAGGTTGTCACAAATGTATGGAGGATGGGCACCATACATCTAATAGGTAATCGCCATCATATCAGGTATCTTATATATAAAGTTGTAGATGAAGCATTACATTTTCTGATCTTTATACATCGATCATAGTTTATTGGTCATATGTAATTAAAAGGTAATAACTGCTATTACCTTGTAAATTTACTGTAATAAATATTTTGAATTCCTCCTTGAAAATAATTACTAAATCAATTATATTCGTTAAATGATTTTTGATTATTACTACCTAGTTTGTTTCTTGACTCGAAGGAAACTCACTCGTCAGTTGAATTGGAGGAGATTCGGGAGGAGGTTTTCGAGTCAATTTGTGTTCGGTATGACTAGTAGTATATCCATTCACAGCGGTCACTCCACTCACGCTGGCTGTAGGACTTTTTGCACCCAAAGGTATAGTGGTATCACTTGAAAAATTCTGGATTTTTTCATTGAAATCTTCAATCAATGCATCATCATCAATGTCACTAGTGATTGTATAATTAATAGACTTGTCATCATTAATGTCCGGTTCTCTAGGTGGAAGAAGTGGAGCGGTTGAAATACCTAAAGGCTGATCAATAGTTATTGAACTTCCTCTTCTGGAAGAATTAGAATCACCAATGATAGGCTTGCTATCATATCTACTAAACTCATAAGATGGTTCTTGCTTTGTTGGTGAGCTAGTCTTTCGACTATTGATACTAGTATTAGAATTTTTTCTTGGAATTCTTCTGTTCAGAATCATTTCAGGTGGAGTGTATTGCTCCTCTTGCCCTTTTTCATCCTTAAAGTACCATTTTCCTATCTTCTTCAAGGTGCTCATAGTAGTGTTTTTTATTTGCGGTTCTGATTCATTTGATAAATGATCATTCATTGTAGAATTAGACTTGGAGCTTTTAATTCTCTTTCCTAAATCAGAAATTGTATTCGATAACTTATTCTTAGATTTAACTGGAGTTAATTCTGCTTTAATTTCAGTATCAAGGTCTAATTCGCTCTTTGTGGGTTCGGTATTCTCTGAAGGTGGTGCTGAAACAGAAGCACTATCAGACTTATCTTGTTGTGCAGGTTCCCAAATACCACCTCTATAAACGTCATTTGGAGTTTCATAATAAACCACATCATCCCAATGTGGTAACACAAAACTTTCTTTCATAGCCTCTTTGAATTTCTTTTCAATTGAATTAGTAAGAATAGTGTAACCCATTTGTCTTGAACTAATTACAGGTTCAATTTTTAATACCATCGAAGGCTCCACTTCAAAAGTGTACCAGACTCTTGCTGAAGGTGGAGGCTTCACTTTAATAAGCATACGACCTTCGAGTTTTGATAATGTAATTCTTAATAATAAATCCACATCACGAGTTTTAAATCTGGATCCCAAGCTAATGTTAACTTTAGTGGCTATCTCGATGGAGAAGTTCCCATGATATGTCATGTAAGTAGATATAAGGATCGTTCCATCTGGATTGATTTCTTTTAAGGCTGGATATGTGAAAAATGGAGCCGAATCACCAGGATAAATAGATTTGATAACAAACTTATCCAAGAATCCAGGCTTTTTGATTTTATTTAATTTTTTGGATACTTTTTTATAAAGATATGCTTCCAAGGTTTTTGTTTGTTGGAAAGAGAGAAATAATCTTCCGATCAAAGCATTTAGCCATTTTGTTTGTAATTGACCCTCAGAGCTGTATAATGTCTGAATTAAATCCATAATGGTACTTGTAGGGAAATGAAGAGTCTTCGCATGAATTCCTGGATCCAAAGATTCTGGAAACTCATTATGGGCCGTTTGCTTAGTTGCACGAATAAGGGCAAAATACCAATCTTCTTTATCGATATTGTAATCACAATAGATGAAAAACTTTGGACCATTTAAATTATCAGGACTTTCAAAGAGTGGTTTAGGACGTTCATTTTGAGAGGTCTGACCATCAAGCGATGGTTCGCCAGATTTAGTTAATGGATCTTTGGTTGCTTTAGTGGGTAGAATTGCAATTGCTGAACTTCTAGTAAATAAGGAAGCATCTGATAATTCACGGGGCCATATAGATACCACATGACTAGATAAAACAATCACATGTTTCACATCCTTGAAGCTTTCATCTTTATAGAGAAAGAGATTCCCATGTTTGAGTATGGCATAGTAACGATGTTTTCTTTGGGAGTTTCTGAGCTTTTCGGGATTTTGTTGTTGAGTTGATTGAGTCGAAGGAGATGCAAGTGAGCTGGTAGTAGCAGAATTGACAGTTAAATTGCTTGCTGTATCAGTATCTGCTAAGGTTGCAGTATCCAGAAACCCGGTGAAGGGCAAATCAAATGATCCTGAGCGGGACTTTTTGCCGCCATTCCCATCATTTTTTATGATTACTGTGTCCTTTTGAACCAACTTATATAACGAGGAATAAGCTGATTTGTTTTCTGGTGATTCACTTACCGATTGAGTTGAAGAATTGATTTCATCAGGTGAATCAAGATAATCCTGTGTTACAAAGATCCAACCTGCTTTAAATGTTTCTAAGCCAGATTGACTCTTTTCTTCAATTTCACCTGCTTTAAGAGACTTTGAATATTCCAAATTATCACCATTCAAAAGTCCTGATTTTGGAGACTTTGAATCATCATCTTGGACCTTTTTTGATTTATCAATTAAAGGATGTAAATATACGAAACCAATAATAAGAAGGGGAAAGAAAGTTATACCACCAAAGATGTAGGCCAAAAGTAGCAGGAGCAAGCCCATTTCCAAGGCAGTTTGAATTCAAATGAACTGATTAGGATCTTTTTGAAAATGACTATGAATCAATCAGTTGGAGTACATAACAAGTTGCCTTAGATAGATAATGACAGCCAATATGATTGCTCACGTGCACTAGAACGTGATGACTTAATAAGGCAGTATGGGTGGACCCATTGATTATATCACCTGACTAGCTTGCTATCTCGCAGATACGAGGGGAAGCAGATGTCGTGAAATGTCGCCCCTCTTCAAATCCGCAAAAACCCCTAAAATGGATTTTGCGTCCCCATGCAACCCCTTGATTGAACCGGCTCCGAAACGGGACATACAGGATCAATAGTTGCAAGTTGAAATATGTTTGATTTTTCGCCTAATTGGCTGTCGGAATTGCATTAATACGGAGCGGGAGTTTAAATCCATAATCTATAACCTATCTCATGTTTAAGCTCAGTCAATTGCGGTTGGTATGTTACGGAGTTGACTACTTCTTAAAGGCGGATTTCCGAGATAACAAACCAAAAAAAAAAAAAAAATGATAACAATAGTGTTTGCATTCTACATGTATACTACAACACAAAAAAAAATACAATTTGGTTTTCAACATTTCATGGACCATTAAACTATACATACAGTAGAAACGAATTAATTGGAAATAAAGTAAAGGGTGTGAAAATAAGATAGTTGAAGTAAAAGTAAGGTGTGACCCCATGAATAAATAATATGCACCTAGCAGTTAACCCGCCACACACTCGATGTTTAGTTTGATTATGACATAAATTAAAAAAAAAAAAACATCGACTTATAAGAAAAAGTCATTAATTAAAAAGTTTCCAGTACTGACCATTTCACTAGCTTTACCAGATAAAATAGATCTCTTATTCAAAATCTTAAAAATGTCATGAGATTCTGGATTAGAAGTCACTGGGTATGAGTTATCATTGAAAGCAGAAGAAGAACAAGATGCAAATTCTGACAAGTTAAGATTGTTATGATTGTGTCTGTAATGAAATCTCATCTTGTTATTCAATTTAGCAAAGCCAGTAGTAGGAGTAGTAGGAGATTCAGCTTCAGGGGTGGTGGTGGTTGTAGTAGTGGTAGAAGAAGAAGGAGTTTTTTCTTCTTCATCATATGACAAATAATCATCAAAAGTATATGAGTCACCACTACTCTTAGAATTGAAGTTCACATTTTTAAAGAATGGAACATCAGGGTTGTGACTAAATGAAGGGGTGGATGGAGAAGGTGAACTTGGCACAATCTCATGAGTCTTATTACTAGACTTGTTATTTAATAATGCAAAAGAGGAATGATCATTGTAGACTTCAAGTGGCGATTTTCTGAAGTTAGCATAGTATGAACGAATGTTATCATTTAAAATTTTGGTGAAGTTAAGAGATTTCAATTCGGTGTAACCTATTTGTGATTGTTGTTGTTGTTGTTGTTGTTGGTGTTGTTCAGAGGAATTGTTATCAGTTGCAGCTTCTTCATCCAAGTTTAAAATATCATCATTAACATTGGTCAAACTTAATAACTTTTCCACCGGATCAATTTTATCATTGTTGACCTCTTCGTATATATCAGATTGTATTCTTCTTCTTTTAGGGGGTGCAAGGTCACCATCAGACTTCCTGACTAAAGGCTTGTTAGTGGTGTTCAAAGACTCTTTGCCCTTAGAGGACAAAGTACGTGTACGAGTAGACTTACGAGCAGACATTGAGAACAGAATTAGTTGGGAATCGGAAAGTATAACCAAGGCAAATCCAGGCCGTAATATATTACTTTGGTTTTTTTTTTTAAAAAATGAATTGAAAAATGTAAAAAATGAATGTAATTGAAAAATTTCAAGCTATGAGATAAAAATAATCGATAGTTTTACTCAATAACTCTGTTCTAAAGCACGTAGTATTTAGTTTGTGTACACCTTCTAGGACGACTTGATTAGGTCGGTAGAATCTATAGATATAAAACTTTCCAAACTATGGAGACGGGACCATATATATAGACATTTTTTTTAAAAATTTTTTTTATAAATTTTTTTTTTTATTTTTTAACAATCTGGGTTTTTTTTTTTTTTTTTTTTTTTGGCACTGAAAAAATTTTTGTTTGTGTTTTGACAAAGAAATTTTTTGGTCTACATTAAGATTATTGGATAAACTAGTGAGTAACAACTTGGCACCATTTCCATGGATAATGATCCTAAAATAACAGGGGAGTTTGGTAACTAACAGGAACATGGAATGGATGTAAGGAAGGGATGTGAAGAACAATTGCTAGAAGTAGAGTGTGGGGAGCTATTTTGCAAAAGTTCTAGGAAGTAAAAAGGTTGGTTAATCTTGCTTTGACTTTTGAACATATTGGTGCTTCCCCTCTCCTCTCTGTTACGATAAACTTTTCCCTTATTCGCTGTGTCCCTAACGTTTTCTGACCGTAACTGGTGCATGGATTTAGTTGTGTGCCCAGAATATGGCACCTATCCCAAGTGCATGGTGCATCTGACTTTATACAGGTACGCGCACTGTCATACAACGTAAGATGAAAAGGCTGGGTCGCTATTGGCTCATACAATATGAAAAGCCCCTTAACAATCTCTAGAGAGACTAGTCAAAAATCTGATTGATACTAATGGCTAATAATCATTGGTCTATTTCCGGATTTTCATTCCTAATTCCGTTTGGGGAGGAAGGGGGTTGTGTACTTATTTTTTTTTTTTTTCATTTGTGGCAGAACTTGCTTCTTCAGGAACATGACTCTCACTCCCCTTAACAAATCTAGTAAAGAGAGAGAGAGGGGTGCCACGGACGGTGGCAAGATTACCACTTGAGTGACCCACCGATATTCCCGGTCCTATAATATATTTGATAGGCTCTTTACTCTATCATCTGCGTCATACTCGCAACATAATTCAAGCGTAGATCTTCTCAGTTTAGAGCACTTTTAAGCTTTTTTTTTCTGGTAAACATTGTTCATTAATTGCTTCATCTAAAGTAATTGATAAACTATGTAATTAAGGGTATTCCATATCAAAAAAAAACGTCACCTTTTAAACGTGTTGATCATTCCAAAAAAAAAAAAAAGAAGTTCAGTTTCAGTATATTTCCATTCGTATTTGTTTTAACGTGGGTTAATAGTTCATGTACCACTTACTAGTTTTCTAGCTAGTTTCTACTCTACTAAATAAACGCTTCGAAGCTAGTGTAATAGAAGCATGACTGAAGGATAATTATGTTGTTTTGTTCTTTTATTATTTTAGGAGATGTCAAGTTCCACTTTACCCCGTTTCGGTGTTTTTTTCCGATTGTTTCCTCCACATGTTCTAACTAACTAAATGAATCAACCCAACCCCAGGTGGGTTTAGTCCGAAGCGCAAATCCTTTCTTGGGTGAGTACCCGGATTTAATAGTAACTTTGCTAGATTTGTCCAAACATTCTATGCCATGAAATGAATAGACATTGTAGTTTTTGTATTTCATAAAAACAAGCTTCGAATTCCATTTTGGTTCTTTGCATAATCAATAAACCTTAATTGTCTAATGTAGGAATTACTATCTATGAAAATTCATCTATATAAATTGGCCACTACATTGAGTTTAGATACCTCTGTAAAGGATTCCCCAAAGATCTCGTATGTTTCCGAAAGTTCCTATCTAGTTGTTGTTTACCCTTAGGCCATGATTGACCTCTCCCAATTCTCGCTTTTTTGCTCACTCCCCCTCAAACCCCCTCAATTCCTTTATTTCCGGCTGGTTATTGTATTAAAAATTATGTTGCCTGTGGACACTACCTGTCAGGCAGATTGCACCACAAATATCAAACGAAATTCCACCTTCAAAATCAAATCCTGCTTCTTTTAGAACGAGTGGCTTATTATTGGATCAGCCCAGGCACGTTTCGGATTTGCTACATTTCTTATCAGCAATTATATCGATATTCCCGCCCCTACTTACTATCAATAGGGAGTCAAGTTGAATCACTTTTTTCTATTTCCCCTCAAATCGAAAAAACTTCAAATTCCAGAACGATCGACAAAAACTTCCATAATAGTATTTTAAGGCCGCTTATGTAAGCGTTATTCAAGTTCTTTTAATGGCTCTCTCCTAAAAATACACCACTGGTGGTACGGCTACAAATGCAGTTCTTCTCCTGCGATATACTAAAACCGTATCTTGAAACGTTGACAATAGATGTCCAATCCGAATACTAACACTACATAGTTTTCCAACCAATTGTTGACCAAAACTCAGGTAAAGTCCGTTTCAAAGAATCCCTAGCCTTATCAAGGCTAGTAGCGACTGTAAAAGACCAGTTTCTCTGATTTACCTTTGCGGTTTACCTTACAACTATTGGAATTTTTTTCTCCTTCAATTAGAATCTCACAATATTCTCACTACATAAAAATAATAGTGAAAATTTTAAATTTGAATTACGGAAAAAAAAATAAATTGTACAATCAATATTTAATTTTTTTTTTTTTTTTTTTTCACTTGCAATGTTCACATTAATCTACGTCAATTGAATGACACATTGATTCAAAATTGATCCTTGTGATGTGTAACAAATCGAATTCTACAATATAGACAAGTAGTATACTCTATAATAATTAACCATCTACCACTGATTTGATCTATAATTAGGTTACCAAACATTTTATCAATTCACTCTGTTGAACTCACACGGGTAAAAGATTTCTTTTCCATTTACCCCTTTAATATTACGTTTAAATTCGCCGTAATCCTGCTGTGTTCTTATTAGCGAGTTGAAAAAAATGAAAATTTTTCATTTTTCATTTTTCATGAAAAATTACAATATCTTGCGAACTATGTATAGTACTCCACATAAATAAAAAACAGTTCTATTGTTCAATAATATGATTGAAAATTTAAAGTTGGACCAAGTACAACCTACAACTTTTATTGGCCAATTCATTGATTTTTTTTTTTTTCTGAAAGATTGTAATATTAAAATTACTGACTATCATTCATTTTGTCAAGTGTAAATAATGTTCAATTACTTCGCAACTCAATTCTAACAATCCAACATTCCATACCCTCGTTCATTTCATTTCACCTATATTGTCAATTGGTATCTTATCTTCCCCTCTGTAGTCTACTTCTCAACAACAATTTTTTTTTCCAATTTTTCAAGACGCAGTTGGTTACGTACAATTGTTTTTCTGACATACATAGAGCTTCTACGTGCTTGCAGTATTGTTTTGATAACTATTCTTTAATCGCGTCTCAAAGTACAATCAAAGTTAGGCAATGCTTCCATTCTTTCACTATACTTGCAAAATTCAATCCACAAGACCTTTGGCGTTCCCCAAGAAAAACTCATTAAATATCGCTTAATTACAATAATTTAACGAAACTCTAATTGAGGCTGTGTTTATGAGTTTACTACACGATATAAATTTCAATGGCTGGCTCGAATATACTACCAAGGCGGGCCTCCAAAGTAGACTATTCTTTTTCATCAAATTTCCATTCAATTTTAACCATTTTTCATTGAATCTCTACATACCATTACTTATGGTAGCCCTAAAAGGACCTGCACCTAGATACATGTCGTGAATTACGATGGCGTGCGGTTGAAAATTCGTATAAAGTGAAAAAAAAATCTTTCTTAGATTGTTTCTACTTACTCTTTACTCATTACTGTTCACTCTTCTTTACTTTTACAAATTGTAAGTATTACTTGCCCAAATATGAGATGATTAGAATGAGCCCCGGAGGCTCTATCACTATATAAACCCAGCTCTTCGATACTTTTTGTTTCATGAGAAGAATAGTTAAGATAGATGATTCATATTATCTTTGTTTAAGATCACAACTAACATTATAGATTATGGAATTCAGATCAAACCGAATTGACAAAAGACCAGATGTATCCTGGTGTATATGAGAGGATTAATTTTCATCGCATACATTTGGATGTTCTGGTTTTTGAATCATCATTGGTAGTACTTGTAGAAGTTGAATGATCCAATAGTTTGATCTAAACTGTCGTGATTCTTCAACACAGTAGTGAAAAGTCGAACTTCCAGCGTGTCTATGTTAATCTCATGTCTGATGCAACATAGATCCTGCGATTTGTCACCTCTATCATAGGTGTATTAGTCTTTATGGTGGCTTACAAAAGCAATGTCGTATTAATGTACATTTATTAGTTGGCTTCTTCCCTTTCCAAGGCTTGTTTTATAACCCCGATAACAGCACTACTTTGAATCTTTTCATTTCCTCCTTTGGAAATTCCGTACTCTATTTCACTCAATCCTTTATAAATCTCTATTCTAGTATGAGGTTTTAATTGATACTTTCCTAAAATTTCAATGAATCCAGTGATCATATCAACCAATGCTAAACCTTTGGTCTTTTTGTATTGATCCAAAGTCATAAATGCGGTAGTCCAATCGTCCTTTAGAATAGAATCTAAAATGGTCTCAACATCCTTAGGATGGGGAGCTCCAATACATTCGAATATCATATCTTCATCGATTTCATCATTTGTTTCTCCACTAGTAGCAGCTTTACATGCTTGTAGAACATTCAATGCTCTTCTCATATCACCCTTGGATAATCTTAACAATGCTGTAGTTGCTGGGTTGGAAATATGAATACTTTCTTTAATTATAACATTTTGAATACGTTCTTGAATTGCTTTCTCGGGTATTGGATTGAATCTGAAACGGGTGCATCTAGAAACCAAAGCTGGATTCAATTTATGAGCATAATTGGCTAAGATACAGAAACGAGTATTCTTGGTATATGTTTCAATAATTCTTCTTAAGGAATTTTGAGCAACAGATGTCATAGCATCTGCTTCATCCAAAATAATTAATTTGAACCCTTTGGAGAAGATTTGCATAGTAGAGGCGAAGTTTTTGATTTGGTTTCGAACCACATCTATACCTCTATCATCAGAAGCATTTAATTCCAAAACCAGGTTTTTGTAATTTGGTCCATAGATTTCCTTGGCTAAGGCCACAATAGTAGATGTTTTACCAGTTCCTGGTGGTCCGTAGAAAAGAAGATGTGGTAATTTTCCTTCATGCACAAATTTTCTGACTGTATCAACAATATCTTGTTGACCATAGACTTCTTCTAAAGAGTCTGGACGGTATTTTTCAACCCTATAGGTTAGTAACAGAAAAAATAAGAGCAATGATCAATTTTGCTTTATCAAGTGAAGAACCTAGGAGAAATGAGTGCGACCGTAGTTCCTTTGGTTTGGTTATCCTCCTTCTATAGTCAATTATCTTCAATGCCTTCTTGCGTGATTCCTTATTAACGTCTAAACCCCATTTTGATCCATTATCCAACACATTTGTTTGAGATTTCGGGGTCCCTAGATTTTCAATAAACAGCATAGAAGAACAGTCATTACCACCATAGGATACAGGATATACTTACCAAGGCAAGTTTTCTTTAAGATCAGTAGTCATCTTGTGAGTTAGTTAGTAGAATCCAACACCAAAGTTTTAGTTTTAAGACGCGTTGGGTCGTGTGAAACCGTTTCAAACTGGGTGCAAATTTAACCAGTAGACCTAAAGTATTGACAAGAAGAGAACTCAGATGGGCGAAAAAAAAAACAGGTTGGGACGAGTGGAAGGTTTGCCATCATCCATGTATTCATGAATGTCGAAATTTGTTGTTCTCTCTCATTTTGTTTATACAAATCAATACCCAGAATACCTTGAATACTACACATAGAATTAGGTGAATGAATAGTCATATAAGTATTGCCTATGAAATTGTAGCTTTAAAACTAGTGATAGTCACCTACTTAATCTCAATATATAGTGAGTTAGAGTTTTTTAGATAAACTAGATGGAATTATGAAATTTCTCGATATGATTTGATATTTCCGTTAGAATTCAACCAAATAACCTTCCATCTGGGCCATTCTTGACTTCATAAACAGGCAGTTGGATTTTATACATAGTATTTTTTTTTATGCTGTTTTCTGTTAGTAAATGGGCAATATCTTGTATCTAGTAAGGCCTTTCATCATGACCAAAAAACCTTCAATTCACGATTGTCAATTCAAAGCCTGGTTAGCTCAATCGGTAGAGCGTTTGACTCTTATTCTGAGGTATCAAAAGGTTGCGGGTTCGACCCCCGCATCGGGCTTTCTTTTTGTATGCTATATGAACATACTTTTTCTTTTTTACTTGCAGGAATTGCTAGGTCATCTTAAAATATTACTATGATCATTTAATCACGTGGTCAAAAAAGTATAATACATTAAATTTACCCAAAATTACTATGAACATTATCCCTATCTAACATCTCTATAAACCCATGAAGACTTGGTAACTGTGATTTGAGGATCTTTAAAATGTACCTTTTTGTAGAAGAAAAAAAGTTTATAAAAAAAAATTAAACGAAGTAACATAATTTCAGTTGCAACTGACTCCACTTTCTGTTTTACTTATAATGAAATGCAAAGTAACACACATCCTATCAATAATACCCAACTCACCACGTAAGTTCGGAATGCTCTACTGGAGGCAACTCTCAGTTTTCCAACATAATTACATGTAGGATAGTCTCCACCATCGTCCAAATAATAGGATTGGAAAATAGAACTATTGTGTCTAGGACAACTGAAACCAAACTCAGCTGGACAATCAGCCACTAAAACTTGACAAACATTGAGACAAGGAAGAACTTCATAGTATGGAAGGTTAGGTTGAATGGTGTTCAAAATAAAATCATTACGAGATTCATTAGTATCTCTATATTTGTAACCTGTGATATTTCTAGTAGTACATCTTGGAATAGTAACTGAACAAAGCCAATCCTTATAACTTTCAGCACAATCATCGCAAGATCTTAAAGGTGAAAATGCAGCATTGGATGTAGTATTACAAGGAATTTGTTGTAATGCTTTTGAAAAATTACCATACAACTTTTTGGCTTGATTATCATATAATTTTTTAACTTCTTCTTTTGAACCATTCGTATTTGATGGGACTGAATATGCCACTCTATCACAAAATTCTAAATCATAAATTAATTCACAAGCAGGACTATCAAGAGTTTCAAATTCGAATGGTTGATAAACTGCACCTCCAAAATTATGACCACCAAAATTTGACACAAGGTAAGCAATATATTTAGTAGAACTGTTTAAATTATTGACGAAAAATTGTTGTTGTAAACCACCATTCCTTCCGGTATAACTTATATTCATTTGGGAAGCCTTAATTAGAGCTGGACCATTACTGATAGCACACCAACTACTATTCAAAGTCTCAAAGTAATCTTTATAATCGTAAGAATAAATCAAAAGGGAATATGGTGATCTGGTGACGTTCCAGGAAGATGCATTAGTACTTGACGCAGTTAAGTTACCCGTGACTATCAACGCCGAATTTTCATCGGTATCAATGACAGTAGCAGAAGATCGATCATCCCATTGGAAAACCAAATCATTTTGTGATGCTCCGATTTGATAAGTCCAGCTTGCTTCTCTATCGGTATTTTCAGGTGCTCTAACTGCAACATATAATATCGAATCTTCATAATCTGATGAATTACCAATAGGAACATCAGCTAAAGCTTGGAAATATCCCGCATGGAACAACTCCATGTTTCCGATCTCAAAGTTATCAAACATAGATGAATTAAATGAATAATACACGGCAAGACTTGTATCATTTAACTTCACATTTTTTGGTTGCGAACAGATATTACCAGTCAAAAAGATCAAAAGTTGATAATATTCTCCCAATCCTGATGATGTATTGACATTGAATGAGTATAGCTGGAGCCCGCTCTGCTGGATGGTATTTCTGATGGGAGTGAACTCTGACATATCATCAGACTTTCCTCTTGGTGAAATGATCTGTCTTTGAAAGAACAGAGAAAATGGATCAAATGGTTGATCAAGGTCCAAGTCGAAGCCAGTATCGAAATCAAAGAGAGCAGCGGCTTGGATCAGGAACATCCATACTGCCCAAATAAGACTGGGCAACATATTAACCTCTATGAAAGGAACAAAATAGGTTTTCAGATTTAGGAGATGTACAATTAGTGCGAAATATGGGAATTTGTGAGACTTCAGGTATAGGAAGCCACTTGAGACAGACTACCAAAAAAATCAGGTAAGAGATTTATAAATAGCAGTTTGAGCAAAGACAAAGAATGTGTTGAATATCAGCTGGGAAAGTTTCATCTCAAAAAATTGTAGGCACTAGTAATCTTATCTACCAACTGTTCTCGCTTTTGGCATATTCATCAGGATCCAAACCAGTGAAAAGATGATTCTTTTTACCAATTCCGTTGTAAGTGTTTTAGGAGCGTGTGAAATATTCGAATAAGATACCAAAAGATCCATCTAAAAATTACTCAACTGAAAGGTTATCATTTGGGAGTACTCACGAGACTCTAGTCTACAATTAGTAATAAGAAAGATCGAATACAATAACCTTACAACATCATGGTTAGACACAAATTAGTTCATTTTTTGAATCAGTTTATATAAATTCTAAAAGTAAATGGAATCATTATTTTTTTTTTTTTTTTTTGAGTCCAACGTCGTTTATGACAGTTTTGATTTTAAAGATTATTTTAGTAATTGTTAGTTTAAAAAATTAGCCAAAGTAACAAGACGTACTAACTCAGATCTTTACGAAAAAAAAATACAACAATAAGTACCCAGTTAATCTTTGTATAGAAGTGAAATGCTTGATATCAATCAAAGCAGGAATGTGAGATCCACAAAAATGATATAATCCATCCAAATGTGTGGAACAAAGTTTTAAACAAAAAAAAATAATAAATAGTGGATTATCAGCTCAATCCAGTAAAGTTGATTGGTAAAAACAGCTTTACTAATTATGAAAAAAGTTTCCAAAATTTTTTCTTCTTTTTCTTGTCATCCTTGTTAACATTATCAGAAGATGATGAAGTATGATGCAAATGAAGTGCACTGGTGATGTCGGGATGAGAAGATAATGGCTTCAACTTTGGTCTAGATTGAGTGTTATCGATCTCATGGGACAAAGCCTTCTTAAGCGGCTTGGTTACCTTATTCTTTGATTCTTCTGCAGCCTTTTGTTTGGCTGCACTTGGAGATTCCAAGTTGACAAATTTAAGAGAGCTCTTCCTCTTTTCGAAAAACAGATCAGTAGACAGGTCACTTGGTGGGTGTACATTGATTTGAGGACTACTTTGATCCTTATTCATCAAACTCTTCTTTAATTCTTTGTAGGATAATCCTCCTCTGGTAGTTGGTTCTTCGGTCTTTGCTTTTTCTATAGGTTCCAATAAAGATTTGGTTTTATGAGGAACAAATCCAAATGAATTAGAGCCTGTTATAGCCTTGGCAAGTTCTGCTCCTTTACCATTTATTTCAGGATCAACGTCACGAATATTTTGACATAATGCAGATGATTTATCAGAAATAACTCTTGCAAAATCAGCATAATAATCTTCACCTAAAGGTCTGGTAGCTAAAAATTTCATATCACCAACCATTTCTTGTTTATAACTAAGAAAATATTTGGAAATTTCATCGAAAGAAGAATATGAATCAGCTGAACTAACACTAACTTCAGAAGAACTGGAGTTTATAGAACTCACATCATCTGAATCTTGTTCAATTTCTTTTAATATTTTTTCTTCTTTAGTTTCTTCTTTTCTAGTTTCTTCTTTATTTTCTTTTTCTGATTCCTTTGCTACGTATCTGTTTTCAATCAGAGTAGCCAATCTGTTTTCAAATCTGCTCAAGTTCATAGCAGGAACAACAACCACTGGCAATGGAAAATTCTTAACCAACCTGTCAGTAAGTTTGGAAGACAACCAAGACTTTAATGGTGCGCTAATTCTCATGTTTTGCTTAGAACCAGTACAGACCAAATTAGGCTCATATAATTTATACATTTCCTTCATAACTTCCTTTGTTCTTCCCACAGCCAATTCCACAGAAACTTTAGCAATGATATTTGGGTCAATCACTTCCATAATATAAGTCATGACATTCTTAGCAAGTATTTTAGTAAATTCAGGACGATTTCTTTGTCTTAATCTCATTTTTGGAGTAACTGCAACGTCATTTCTGGTTGGAGAAATTGACATTGGTCTGTTCCTACGTGGTCTATGCAATTGAGGAGAGTCTAAAGCAGACACAACAATAACAGTATCACCATGTTCAATGAAAGAGTTCAAGACCCAATCCAAGGCAACCCAAGTATGTTTTCTTCCACTAACATACACTAAGATGACTCTATGAGGCAAGACAGGTTTAATGTCTAATTTTCCTAAGTATAAATCTTCGAATTTGGAATGAAGTTTGGTAAATGTACATCCACGATGGGTGATGATTGGTCTCGTAGGATAATCTGTTCTTATTGGTTTAATAAGTTTGACAAGGTCAAGAGTAGACATATCAAGATTGGCATGAATACCCAGGGTAGCGAAATTACGAGTTGGAGATAATGAGAATTGTCTATGAGGAGAAGGACTTCTACTTGCGTGACGGCCTCTTTCTCTTTCCGCATAGTATTCATATAACTCTTCTTCTTCATCTTCTTCGCTATCATCATATTGAAGGTTTATGGTATCAAAAGAGACTCTCTTTTCGTATTTTGTTTTGGTGATACAATCATCATCTCTGGTTTGAGGAATTTCAAACTTCATTGACCGATATTTATCGTTCAGCTTGTAAGAGAAGTATTCCAAAAGATCATGACTTTTGCTAATACCAGAATGTAAGAATTGTGCATGGTCTTTTATGGATTCCAACTCAGCTTCATCATCAACAATAAGTTGAGTCAAGTTGGGGGAAGAAACTGATCCACCAAGGAGAGGTCTTGGCGGCTTGATAGACTGCTTCAAATCATCCACTATAATACCTTCTTCTGGAGCCTTTAGAGCTTCAGAAACTTCAGACATGTTGAGATAAGTTTGAGTTAAACACTAGCAAGGGACAATTGATGCAAATGGATGGGTAAAAAAAGGTTAATTGATCTTCTTCAATAGTTGCCGCTTGATGTTCCACCAATGAGTGATTGATACTTATGCAAAAAGGGGGGAAAAACTAGTGTTGATCCAGTATTCTAAAACAAGGTCCTTTGATTTCTGTCTTGTGAGTTTAAGCTTCCTATAAAGAATACTTCTTGGCTTTCAGTATCAGTACTGTATGTAGTGAGAAACAGTTGATTGAACTTAAAAAAATGGGGTTTGAAACAAACTTTAAGGAGGGTATTTCCAAGCAAAGAACAAACTAAGGGACAGATAAGCCACGAATGGTCCTGGAAGTACAACTTCGAGCTACGATGTGGTAGGAGCTAATCGTTGTGCTTGGTGAGGGCACGACGTGGAGGATGAGCCAGTGTCGATACTTTAAAGTTACTGGTGGAGGGTGGGCGCAATTATCGGGTGCGGCAGTACGATGTAAACAGTTCTGATGTGCCGAATGTTCCCAGTATATTTTTTTAGGTTCACGTGAGATCAGCCATAATAAGCCAGAACAGGGTAGACAACTGTCAAAGGAGTCAGAAAACGTAGTGGAGAAGACTTCAACATAACGAAGACCGAGCTATAGTAATTGTAAAATAGTGAAGGTATCAAATCGGCAGCAGCGATGGAATATGCCATTTTACAAGGAACCAAATATCTCGCGGGATCTAGAACTGGCACACCTGGAATCAGGCACCATGCTCACCATTCTTATACTTTTCCAAGTGCATTTTTCAATCCTTGGTGAGGTTTATGAGGCTACTAGAAAATAAGATTTTTATGGTAGACAAACTTATTTTTGAAGAATGTGAGAGTGGTTAGACGGAGTTTTGATTTACTATATAAAAAATATCAGTCTGAACCAGTACAAAGTAGGAATTGGGGAATTGGAGAATTCACCAGTATCACAGGTAATATTCAAGTATGTGTGGGGTTCATTTCCAGCCTGTATATGCCTTGGTGGAGGTACAATATGAGGCGAAATGCATAGTCTTGACAATTGATCTGCTTTAATTTTGTTCACAACTCAAACACGAAGTTTATTTGCTACGGATCAGTTGAGGCTCCTCCAAATCCTGTGAAAAAGCCAGTTGTTTTCTGGTTTTGGCTCATTTTTCAACGTTACAAAATGTGCCTGAAAAAAAAAAAAACACCAGCAAATTGCAAGCCTTTTCAGGAGTACACCAATTCATGCAAGAAGTAGTTGTAATATAAGAGTTGTAAGGATTGGTCAAGCTCTCAAGCAAGTCATGTAAGTTGCATATATTCAACAAGTTGATGGGTCTACACTTTCTGAGCCTGGAAACATCCTCGATTTTTCACTCAGTTTGACACAATCCTCCATAACTATCTTAGACGAATTACTGGTAGGCTCCAGATATTGATTCTGAACATGATGTAGTTAAGAAGTCCTAAATAAGTAGAAGGACCAACCGTTGCCAACAATCGTCTGGTTTTTGTAGACTTCCTTGATCTCTTTCGATCCACTGGTTGTTGAAAGATCTCTCGCTAAGTTGTCTTTTCTCAACATGGCCGCAGATATCGGGTTTTTTTTTTTGGTAGTTTTTATTGTGATTTTTATTGGTTCTGTTCATTTGCTCCACGCTTCAAATATGCACTTGATTCTTATTGTAATATTGGATCTCCACATACCCACCAGCCCGGCTCCTTTCAAAGTACCTCGCCCAGCCCCTAGGTGGTTATATTTTATTTATTTCATCATCTGAGCTTCTAACCGTACCCCTGTCGTTAGTATTTAAGGCTGAATCTAAAGCCAGATCTTTGGTATGCACTTGCCCCAATCCGGTAAAGGGATCTTTGCGAGATGCGCTTTTTTCCTTATCCATCCACCATTACATTTGTACATTAATGTCACTAATGATGGGTTGTAAGCTACTAAACAAACCTAATTACCTATCCTATACCAACGTTACATCATCAGTTAAATGCATTGAATAAGAATTCCAACTTTTTTTCCAAATCGGGCCTAGCTTGTTCTATTTTTAAGTCATCATTTTTCGAAATAGCAACTTGAACCCTTGGTTCATCACTACTACTGCATATCGTGAGAAACCTATATTTATAAACAACAGGGTGCGATCATTTACTAAGCCTCATCACTTTTTGATCTGACGAGTCGACTTTGCTTAGGTGTTTTCATTTTCCCCTTCCACCACTTACCCCCTTCAAAATCGTCTTGATCTGGAAATCCCAGTCTGTTACATCTCTCACACGATTCCTCGTCTAACATTACCAACCAGATCTTTGTTGCACCAATAGGTTAATAAATATCAACTGAATTGAAAAAAAAAAATACACTCCTCCATACCAAAATAGTTAAATTTGCTACTACCAATTATTTTTTACCAAAAGAAAACTACATCACTACGTCATTTCCTTTAACATCATCTAAGTGATTATGACTATGATGATTTCCCGAAACAATACTGTTTCGGATAATAGGCAAGAACCATCTAATGTTGCTAACAGATCGGCTTCATCAAGTATCCATTCTAGATCAGCTATCCCAAGATCGTTCACGGACCAAGTCGATTCTAACCGCCTCCTCACATCAAGTTTCCTTTACAAAAGATCAAGTAAGACTCACCAGTGGAAGAAAATATGGGTAACTTTACGAAAATGCCAACTCAGCTACTACAAGGACTCCTCCGAACACAAACCAATAAAAGTTATTAACAAATCTTGTTTACGGTCCTTTAACGAAATTCCTGATAACCAAAAATTCCATTTTGCCATATATACCAGCAAGAAAGTACTTCATTTCAAATGTGAAGACAAAAATACTTTAAATGCTTGGAAACATGCCTTAGAGGCGTTTTTCGAAGATGAGGAAACTGAACAAGAAAAAGAAAAACCAGAACCAGTAATGACTTTCCTTAGACCTCTTGAGTTCGATGGTTCTGGCTCTGGTTCTGGCCTTGAAGATCTGTACCTCTCTTCAGATTCACCATTACCACAAGAATCAGCTTTAAACCACTACCAGTTAGAGGAGCCCACTATAGTTGAAGAAGAAGAAAATATCGAAACTTTGGATGAAATCCACCCACTAGAACCAGAAGAATATTTAATAGAACAAGGATATCTATTAAGATTAAAGAAAAGGTATAATCAATGGAAAAGGTTTTATTTCGTATTAACCTCGCAAGCTATTTACTTTTACAAGGATGCAAATCATATGGATAGAGCCTTTAAAATTATTCCGGTGAATGATCTAGTAGATGTGATAGAGTTGGACCCAATTTCAAAATCAAAAAATTGGTGTATTCTAATTATTACACCATTAAAAAGATTGAGATTCAGCGCGTCAAGTGAAGAGGAAATGATCAAATGGTTATCTGCATTAAAGACTTTGATATTGAAAAAGAGAAAGACTTTAAAGAGAGAATCCAGTGGTGAACAATCTATTTAGATCTTGCTTTAGATCTTGCGAGAGTAATTTACACACGCACCACCATCCAATAACCACCAATGAATTCACCAGGTTTAGCTTTTAACCCAACTATCAAGGTGTACGCATATACTATGTCCCATACTATTTGGACGTATACTAAAGAACGACCTGTTAGCATGCATAAGATCATTAACCCCCACCTATACTATCTTTAAGGAAAAAAAAAACTTTCATCCCCCACCCAATAGAGAAAGCTACCACTCAGATCGGTACTTGAATCGTATAGTATTGTATAGAATTTAATAATTAATCATCATATCCGTACATTTAAAAAAAAAAACAAATTCTAACGAGTTTCATAAAATATGATTTGTATTCACATTGATCTAATGAAAAGCTAATACTGTCTACGTAATCTATTTTTTTTTTAACTTCCGTCTGGGCGAATCCCGCTCGAATTTTACAATTTGTGATGTATAAGTCGTTTTGTGAATTCAGTTCTATGATTTCAATCTCATTTATTTAATTTATTTCCACCTTTTATTAGTGCATCAACTTATCTTGTTTTGGGTAACATAGTACGACACTAGTAAAGGAAATCATTAGCTATATCAAGTACAAAAAAAAACTATGTAGGAAAGAAAAAAAAAAAATCAGTACAATTGTAGTATTCTAGTCTATGCTTTTCGGACCCAGTTAAAATTCTACCGAAATAGGGTTCAATACATTTAGGTCAATTGCTCGCTAAAACTTGTCTGAATTATCAAAACCCAAACTACCCAACTTTTAACAATTATTGAATACCAGACGGGTATATAGAAAGAAATCTACACTTTCATGTACTATGGGTTCCTCTCAACCACCTACTATAATCACAGTAACCTTTCCCTGCTCCTTAATTTTCTACTTCTCTTGTCTCCACAAACTCTAAGACATTGTAACCATAAAGATGTCGTTCCTATTATTTTCCCCATGGTTGTACTTTTTGGTCCTGCACTAAAATACCAGTAAATATCCTGACCACAAACCAAACAGTACAGTCCATCTTTGATAATAAACTTGTCAACAGGTTTACAATTTGAACATTGAATAGTGACTCGATTGGCGTGCTGAATCATAGTTGCAACTCATTTCCATATCCCATTAATCAAATATCCTCATCACAGTACATGAATTCATATGCCCAGACGTAATAATAAAAGCCGCCAACAGCACAGAGAACCACCACCAGGATTGCGATATAATCCGTTCTCTATAGATAAACAAAAGGAAAGAGAACTCATATATGGTCAAGAGCATACTGAATCGACCAGTTCCCCAAAACTGTCATCCGATCTGCAATCGAATTCATCCTTCGAGGACGAGGAGGATCAATGGATTCTAGACCCCAAGTTTTCTGAAAAACGCTTATACAAAGTGAACCTCGAACCTTATCATGTTATGGTTACTTCAAAACGTTTGAAGGACACCATAGAGTCCAACTTCACTGGATGTGACTTATTTAAATGGGCAGAACTAATGACTTCTCCAATACCCGATTGGGAAGTTTCCCTTACTTATGATGCAAGATCTGACAGAGATTCCGATCTGTTGAAATTTATACTATCCAAGCTTCTAAACTCTGATAAATTGACTCCAGAATCACCTTCATTATTAATTCACCGTCACATCTTCCGTTATATGGGTGTTAGAGTCCCCGAATATGTTAAAGATTTCATAAATATTCATATTGATTCAGCTCCTATAAAGTTCAGTTATGTTTTTTATGTCGGCTTGTTTGAGGCTTTTCACAGGAATGAATGGCAATTTGCTATGGCCCAATTTATTTTCATGGCATTACAATCTTACATGATAGATAATGTGACTCTAGATTATTATATTAGACAAGGTATTGATCTGTACTTTCAACTTGATTCATACCTTGCCAAAAGAGCTCAGCAATCTTCTGCTCAATTCGATGCTGAAAATTATGTCTTCACCGAATCAACCCTTCCAGTTATAATCTATGGACCATTGACTAGCAATAAAAGTGCTAAATTATTTAAGAATAAATCGGTACAAGTTGCAGTGCATAAAGGTTTTGTATCTTGTAAGTTTCAAAATAAAGAAAAGGAACAAGAATTTCTAATGAAAGGTCATATTCATATAGATAATACCAAGTATTACGTTGAACCTAAGGAATATTCATCCAGTTATAGAGCTCAATTGCTAAAGTATAGAAAAAAAGCTCCAAAATTTGTTTATCAAGAAATACAATTTAAATCGGAAGAAGCTAAAAGTCCAGATTATCTTCGAATTATGGAAGAGTTACAAAAAGACATAAATGAAATCAAATTGGAAGAAAGTAAATCATCATCTCAAGATTCACCAAGAGGTTTAGTCAATCATGGAAATACAGAAAAAGCTCACCTGAACACTACTATTTCTGCCCTGGTTGTACTCAAACAATTCTTAAAAGAAATTGAGTCAAACGTAAACCCAGAATTGGTAGATGTACGCCCTGATACGCCAAAAGATGAGTCTCTTTCACAAGAACATACCCAAAATCATAATACACATGAAGAAATTGTTCCAATATCTCGATCAAGAACACCAATGGAACTGAAAACCAAAGGATCATCTCAAAGATCACAAAAGAAGTCGAAGGAAAAGTCCACTCCAACACCACCACCTGTAATTATATCATCATCCGGATCATCATCATTAGCAAATGGATCAAGTAGCGAAGAGAATAGAACGCCTGAGTCGTTCTATCTTGACGATGATGACTATTCCAAGTTTGTCTACGATGAAATGGATGAAGATGAAGATTTCCTTGAACTTGCAGATAAATTGGCAGATTTATTTCCAACTTATAGTCGTACCGAGTTGAAGATAAGGATTAAGACCAGTGAAGACATTGATGTATTGATTGAGGAATTATTTTTAGAACAAGAAACCCAAGATCTTTACGAATCATATGCTACCGAAGAGCGTAGAATTGAGTTGGAGAGACAAACACCTCAACCTTCTTATTCAGCTAAAGTTTATCAACTTAAAGATATTTTCCCATCATATGATCTTGACGCTCTTAATAGTACTCTTGAAGAAGCTAATGATGATTTGGAAATTGCTACCAATAATTTATTGACTGGCAATGTATCTTCATTCACACCAGTGAGTGCCAGTCTTCCCTCAACCTCTGGTAGTAATAAAGAACCATCAGTTAAAGCACCAAAAGGTGTATGGGATTCAATTCAAAATACTGCTACCAGACTTAGCGAAATAACAGATATACCATTGAGTGATGCTTCAAGTTTTCTTCATTCCAAACAAGGTAATTTTATTCAAAGTTTGGTAGATATTGTTCTCAACTATAAACGTCCTGCTCCTGTAAGTAAACCAAAAGAGGTTCTTCCTAAAGGTGGAAGAGTCCAAAGAGGAGGAGCCAAAGTTGGTTCCAGATCTTCCAGAAAAGGTAATTCTTCACCACCTAGTGCTTATAAATTAAATACCAAAAGTTCAGAATATCAGGAAATGAGAGCAATCTTAAATAGTAATCCTCAATTTGAAGACATTGATAAGAAATTCAGTGAGAAGGCCTTGGAATTGGTTGAAGGAAATGTCATTAAAGTTATTGACATTTGTCGTATAATAGTGGAGAATAACAGTCAATATTTAACCAAAGGAAAGAGAGCTACTAACACATCAGCCAAAGTTCTCAATTCATCGATACGAATGGCAGTTAGTGGTAATTTGAGTTCTCAATTCGCAAGATACAGAACTAAATTCAATATTGTAAATGAAAGTGAAAGTGAATCTCAAAAACAAAGATTGAATACATTTATTAAAACCGGAGAATTGGATTTACATGGACTCAAGTTAACTACAGCACTTCTTGTCACTGAAAGGGGACTTTCTACATGGTGGAATGGGGAAATTTCAAATAGGGAATACCAAGGTAATCTTAATCGTTATAATAGTATGGCAGCATTTGCAGGAAGAGCTAGAATTATCACTGGAAGAGGACTTCATTCTGCAGGAGGTATTCCTGTGATTAAATTAGGGGTCAAGAACTTTTTGGCCAAGCACAAGTATATTTATGAAGAAGATGTAGGTAGTTTTACCGTGGTAGGTAAAAGACCGTAAGTCAGGAGCCCTTTATTATAATCAAAGATCCAGGAAAGATCCAAGGAATGAGAAATTCTGGGGCTTTTTTTGGGGGACTATTTAATTGTTAGAAACAGATTGTGCAGGTTTTCCACTTCTACCCATGCTATTACTTTTTTCCTATTAAGGTAGAAAAAAAAGCGACACACCTGTAACAAGAACTAATTTTTCATTATGGAGGTGGGACTTGACTAATTGTTAACATAGGGGTAAACAAAAAAAAAAAAAAAAATTAGTCCAATCAGTGTTGCGTTGTAATCGAAATAATATAATATACTGAATATTTCGAAGGGGTTCCTTTTGTTGTGAGAGCCACCAGATACCCTAAACCGATGACCAGCTGAATATAGGATGCGTCGGTTTTACCAGCCCTCCTTAGCATTCAAACAATCTACTATATGCATGTAATTAACATAACGTCCACAAAACTGTAGATATACTTGATTCAGGTACAATAGAATGCCAGATCTAGAAACCCTGTTGTTCTAGATCCTGTGAATAAAGTAAAAGCCAACAACTAGGTATTCTATACATTTAGTTAGTGACTACTAGGTTCAGTTATTCAACCGTATATAACAACCATCAACATTAAGTTTTGATAAACTACAAGGTAGTTTTAGAAATCAAGTTGACTGAATTTGTCCAGATCAGGTAGTGGAGTTTCCTTAATTGGTCTGGTTGACTCTCTTTATTTCATTTATTTTTTTTTTTTTTTTTTTTGCGTTGACCTCTCTATTAGTACCAAAAAAGGACCTAGTGGAGAAAAGTAACCAACCGTGTAAAAGCGCCTATTGTAACGCAAGCAGTCGCCATGAAAAGAACCGCGTCAGTAACTGTGGAAATAGAACTTGTTTAGGGAGACAAAAGACAAAATGATTGTTAAAGTAGTGGTATAAAAAATTATTAAGCTGAATTTGTCACTATCACCGATGACTGATGCAACATGTTTACATTTTGATAGCCAGCACAACGTCTCTTGGGGTCCTTAACCGAAGCTATTAATGCTCGGGTGATGCTCAGTGAGATGTCGCGGGTAAATGTCATTGGTTAATTCCGGTATGTCCCACAAATTTAAGATGCATGAAAATTGAGAATGTTGAACTATGCATTGTTTAACGTAACATCAGTGAATCGAACAATTGGGGTTCGAGGCAACAAGGCGACTTCTTGTATTCAAACCTAACTGAGACGTGTCGAGACGAGTGACGTGTTGTGTTTGAAGACGTGTTGCACTATGAACTTAATCGCGTAACCCTCCTCAAACACACACACACCTAGTCAATCTTGTACTTCACGGTGGTGTTTTTCACTGGTCTCTCTATCTCAATTGAAATCCTCCCTAAACCCCACCGAAACTTGTCTGAAACCCTCACTAAAAAAACATTCACTACCACATGAGAAAACAACCAAATTATACTTGCCCCAAAAAGGCTGCAATCTACTAATCAAAATGCCCCTTCGCTTTCCCCTTATTTCAGCCCCATTGTGATCTTTACCTAGATCTTCACCTCAACCTTTACCTTCTTGTATTCTCTTATATATGTCCAATTTATTTACTTTGGATATCATTAACCCTTTCGCTATACTTCTGTTACATTCTCCTCTCTTTCTCAATCCACTGACTTTTTCTCCAAAAAAACGACTCCTCCCTAAACTCCCCCAAACCGTTCTCTATACCAAAAAAAAAAAGAAAGCTCTCGCTATCGTTTACTGGTACCACTGTCTGATTATCTCCGGTATGCGCACACCCCTATAATCCATTCTAAACAACTGCCGAAATTTATCTCTTTCACCATTTCAATTGTCAAAAGTATCTTTCGACTTATAACTGATTTCTAGACGGTCATTATGGAGCCATCAGCCGAAGCTCCACCCCCAACGGCTCCTGTTACAACCACTTCTGGTCAGGATCCTCTTTCTTCTTCCTCCAGTTCCTCCCTCCACAACAATATTAACACCACTATCACTGATTCTATCAATACTACTACAACCAGCAATAATAATGCTGATGCTACTGCTAATACCGTCAACACTTCTATTGCTGACACGGTCACTCTTTCACACGTCGAAAAACAATCCCTTGAATCTTCACAATCTAAGTCTAATACTGTTGATGATTCACCAAAATCTCAATCACACCTGGAACAAGAACCTCCTCATACTCTTAAAGAAAAACATTCGGTATTATCATTAGGTTCTCCTATCCATGAAAAAATATCTCAATTCACTGATCGAATTGTTAGTTCTACAGAAACTCCTGACGTCGATGGACTGGAAATACCTCGTGTTGATTCCCCGGCTTCTTTACCAAGAATGCCGGGTACTTTCAATGTTAATGCTTTACAAGAAAACAATGAAAATGTTGAATATCAACAACTTACTGAGTCTTTAAATCAGAATAATCACACTGTTGACTCGTTATTAGCCAATGATAATCAAAATAGAGTTAGCTCTTCTACAGTGGATACTGTTGATACTGCTGAATTAGGTACTACTGATAAAGGTTTGACTCATAAAGAGTCCAACCGTACTTTGAATCATCAAAAATCAATGGAGTCTCAATCTACTCAAGATAATACTCAGTTAATTAATCAAGCTTCATCATCTTCTGTTCAAAGTACTGAAAATTCTTCAACTACTGGAAATAATGTGATATCCACACCTGATTTAAAATCTTTCAAATCCACTTTGGATCCAAAGGTAAATACTGCAGCTTCTGTAAACTCTTCTTCTAGTGCTCTTAATGGTAAAAATCTCAATTCTTATTTGGAGAATGGGGATTTTAATAAGAGTAGTGATTTTGAAGGACTTACTTCAACAGATGAAGATGAAAACGAAAATGAACATCATACTCCTGATTTGAAAAATGATTCTTTACAGAATATCCCTACCAATGACGATGAAAATATTGATCAATCGACTCCTATTCAAAGATTAATGCAACCAGTATCAACTCCAGGAACTATCACACAACACAGAGCACCTCCACCTCCACCAACACAACTGTCAGCGAATCAAACTCCTGAACTCGGTGGTGGTTCTAACCTGATTATTAATGCTTATACTGATTCAAGAAATACATCCACATCTTCTGTGATTAGAAGTCCACCTCCACCACCATCGAATGCCTCATCATCTGCTCCACGTCTGACATCTCATAATCAAACTTCAGCAATTACTCCAGTGCTACAACAGCATCAACTTCCAAACAAATATGGTACTCCTTCTTCGGTAAGCTCATCAAGTTCAAACTTGGGAACTTCTCCAAGAGATCTACCAGGAATGGGTATAAACATGAATACTCCATCTCCAAGTAATGGTAAGAAAAGAAAGAGTGGGAATCGTGTTAAAGGAGTCTTTAGTCTGATGTTTGGTAAGAATAAATCAGGTTCAACTTCAAATGGTAATGGAAATCACACTCTGAATGGTGGAGTTAATGGCTCCTCTTCAGATGCTTCCGCTTCTTCTGTTAATATGAAAATTAGTACTCCATTTAATGCTAAGCATGTTGCACATGTTGGAATCGATGATAATGGTTCATACACCGGTTTACCCATTGAATGGGAAAGATTACTTTCAGCCAGTGGTATTTCAAGAAAAGAACAAAAGCAGCATCCTCAAGCAGTTATGGATATTGTGGCATTCTATCAAGATAGTAATGAAAATCCAGATGATAATGCATTTAAGAAATTCCACTTTGATAATAATAGTTCAAGTGGTTCTATAAATAATAATTCTGCTGGTAGTAGTACTCCTCCAACTACTCCAAGTGCTTCATTCCCATCAACAAATACTCCTATTAGTCCACAAACAGATCAACTTCCTGATGTTGTAACAACTCCTGTTCAACAACATCCTGATGAAAAGTCTTCACAACAACCAAGGACCCCGAATGCGAACTATGAAAATCAATTCATTCCTAGTAGACCAGCTCCAAAACCCCCTTCGGCACAACCAACTCCTCAACAATCAACTGTTGCACAATCACCATTGAACCTGGCTGCGTCTCCAATAACTACAAACGGTATATCACCATCCAAGAGTAAATCTTTTATGGGAAGATCTTTCTCATCAAAGTCTATCAAATCTCTTAGAAGTAGTTCTAAAAAACTGGAAAAATCTTCAGGTAATGCATTCTCTCATCCACCACATCCTCCGCCACCTCAAGTTCCTCAAAATTCATCTGGTACAAAGATTCCAAAATCCAAATCTCATAGTAGTTCATTAGCTTCCCAAACTCGTGTTCAAACAAAGAATCCTTCTTCAACTGCTCCAATTGCTCAAAGTGCTACTTTTGCTGACTCTGAAGGTATCAATTACCCAAAACAACGTACTAAAGAAGATGGTAAGCATCGAGCTCCACCTCCACCACCTCAACAACAACAACCACAACCACCAGCATTATCAGATCCTCAACAAGCGTTGGCAGATATTACATCTCTGACTACAAAGGAATCATATGAGAAACAAAGAGCACAAGCTAAACCTGCAGCACCCTCATCCACTGCTGGAATTGCAGAACTTCAAAGAAAGAAGTCTGGTCAACAACCAGTTCGTGATGCCAAGCAAGCTGCTCTTTTAGCACAAAAGAAGCGTGAAGATAAGAAGCGTAAAAACCAACAGATCATTACCAAATTGAAATCAATTTGTAGTGAAGGTGATCCAACCGAAATCTATACTGATTTGAATAAGATTGGTCAAGGTGCTTCAGGTGGTGTTTATATTGCCCATGAAAATGGTGATCCATCTAAGGCAGTTGCGATCAAACAAATGAACTTAGAACAACAACCAAAGAAAGAATTAATTATCAATGAAATCTTGGTCATGAAAGGTAGTAAGCACCCAAATATTGTTAACTTTATTGATTCTTTCTTAGTTAAAGGAGATTTATGGGTTGTTATGGAATATATGGAAGGAGGGTCTTTGACTGAAATTGTTACACATAGTGTTATGACGGAAGGTCAAATTGGTGCTGTCTGTCGTGAAACATTAAAGGGTTTAAAATTTTTGCATTCTAAGGGTGTCATTCATCGTGATATCAAGTCAGATAACATCTTGTTGAATATTGATGGTAAAATCAAGATGACTGATTTTGGTTTCTGTGCTCAAATTAATGATATCAATTTGAAGAGAACTACTATGGTTGGTACTCCATATTGGATGGCACCAGAAGTTGTTTCAAGAAAGGAATATGGTCCAAAGGTTGATATTTGGTCTTTGGGTATTATGATTATTGAAATGATTGAAGGTGAACCACCATACTTGAATGAAACACCTTTAAGAGCCTTGTATTTGATTGCCACTAATGGTACTCCAAGATTGAAGGAGCCAGAAGCATTGAGTTATGATATTAGAAAATTCTTATCTTGGTGTCTTCAAGTTGATTTCAACAAGCGTGCTAATGCCGATGAGTTATTATCAGATAGATTTATTCAAGAAAGTGACGACATTTCATCTTTAAGTCCATTAGTTAAAATCGCCAGGATGAAAAAGATAAATGAAAATAACGATGATTAACCACAGTTGATTTATTTCTTTCCATTTCTATATATTTTTAGTGTATTATTTTTATTCGTGAAAATTTACAAAAATATCGAAAACACCCAAAGATCAACAATATACTGACAAAGATCTAATTGGTTGAGTCTGTAGTATTAAACTCATAGATGAACAGTAGAAAAAAATAGTATAAATATATAGAAATGTAAAAATAGAACTTTGAAACATTACACTCATGATACATAAAAATAAATACCTGGATCTCTTTTTAAATATTTTAATAAAGAAGATATTCTACTCAATTTATTGTTCTTGCTACAATTCTTGAACATTTGTGATCTTGTTTAAATTATAATTTCCCTAGACTCATAACATTTCATATCATATTAATAATATACAGATAAACCATTTTATCTATCACTACCAGGTTTTAATAAATATATCTGACTACCCAAATGTTCTAGGTTGTGATTACTGATTGCAAAATGAGACTGGCATGTCATAACCAACTGAGCTTAGTTTTCCACTTCTGCTTATGCATTATTAACAATGAAGAAGCATTGATCGAATCTCTGTCAATAAGCATGGAGAACTAAAACTGGAATGATCATCATTCAAAGAACACTTCCCTTTGAACGACTATTTTTACCTAAAGTCTCATTTAAAAATTTGGCTAATCTATAAAGTCCAAAGTACTTGTCTTGGTCCAAATCTATAATGGTCATGTCTCTCTTCTTCTTTATCTTAAAGATCAACATGTTTTCAAAGATGAGAAGAGCATCATGAACCCCCCATGGTTCAACAAAGACTCTAACGCTAGGACCTTCAGATCCACTACTTCTAATATAAGAATGCTTCTTTGGATCAAATATGTTCTCTGAGTCACCATATTCAATTTCATCATAAAGTGGAACATTCAAAGCATACTTACACCATTCCAAAACATCATCTCTTAAACCTTCATCTTCTCCTGCAATGACAAAGACATCAGATTCAGGGTGTCTCAAAGTAGGAATACCATCCCAAGCTTGGGTAGATTGTTTGGCATTACCAGGAGATACTGTCAAAGAGTCAATCGGTTCATCACCAATAATGCCAGGAATATGATTATCAAGAGTATGGAATTCAACCATATCTCTTCCATGATTCTGGTAATAAGAAGCACCTGGTTTAAATTGATAAGCATCAGGAACGAATTTAGTCCATGGACTAATAAGGATAAGTTTTGTAGGATAAGGTTTTCTTGGTTTAGCTTCCAATTTCAACTTTTGTAAGTAAGTGATTGCTAAATTTCCACCAGCTGAATCACCCATAAAAATAATATTTGAAGTTTCCTTAGAAAGCTTGGTGTATGTAAGATCTAATTCTTCTAATTGAGATGGCATCTTGAACCCATTGCATACCAACTTATAATCTAGAACTAAAATTGAGAGATTCTTACGTTTTTCTGGTTCTAATAAGTGATGTAAACAGAGAAGTCCTTCAATTTGAGGTGGTTCCGCTTCCAAGAAATAGCCTCCTCCATGAAGGTAAAGCAATACTGGATCTCCTGTCTTTCTATCGGGATTTTCATAAATCCAGTAGGACTGTTCATCATATTGTTTGCCGTAATTATGCAATTCGGAAGTAATCGACTTAAAAAAAAACGGAACGAATTTTCTGATAACATATTTGGTGTTGACTGGATTCAATACGGTCGTATCCTCGAGTGGAACTCGGCCTAATAATCTGAACATGGACATTTTAACGTGTCCTAAGAAATCATGTTGAAATTTTCTAAACGGACTACCAAGAAGTGGATATCTCAAACAAGCCCATAAAAGTCGAGGAAGAATTTGAAGAAGTATGAAAATTGTCTTGAGTTTGTACATGATATCAATTGACTCACTACATGTATTCAAAACATGGTGTTTCACGGGGCTTTCATGTCTTTTAAGTCAATTGTTAAAAAAAAATCCCCGCATTGTTGATAATGAACTGAATGTGAAATTACGAGAACAAGTGGAGATGAGAAGATAATAAGGAGTGTGATAGGGCGGCCAATAACATTAAGTTTGAAATCTAGTTGACGATTTGAAGAGTTTCTTTGTTACTGAATTTTCAATTTTTATGTAATAATAACACATTTTTCTTATTTACCCCACAGACTGGATTCTCATTGATTTGTGTAGAAATCTACAATTTTACTGTCAAAAAGAAAAAAGAAAGTACGCTGCCATCTGATGAAAAAATAGTGTCAACTTTCAGCTCTTGAGATTGAGCATAGTTATGGTCAAGTTGAGCCATCAAAAACTTGGTCTGCAAGGTAAGGAGTCAGAAATAGCTTTCTCGTGTGTCAATGAGTTATTAGTAGTATAAATTTTACATAATGATATGAACTAAATTACATGTCAAAAGTGTCAACTATATTTTGAGTATAATTAGACCCAAACTTCAAAAAGACAGATTGATACCTTCACCATCATATTGAAGTTTTATACTGGTAAACAGAATACCAAAACCTGTAACAAGTTAGGTCGTTCTTTATGCCCCAAGAGTTGTTTGGATATTTGAGCTTTTGTTTAAGAAAGTTGTGGAAAAACAGTCCAGTAACCTATCTAAATTTCTACCCTAATATTTTTTAAGTTGATCTGTAGTTGACATCACCTGAGTGTAACATTTCTTGGCCATAATATATTATAGAGGTAGGATGGACTTAAGACTACAAAATAATTTATCCGTATCGTAATACAACCTAAGTGGGTAATTCTGATTGGTTTGCATGTTACTATGATGTAGCGTATAAAGTACCATGAAGAACGTGGTGAGTTTTTTCTGGTAACAGGTAACAGGAAAAGAACGGACTTGGAAAGCTGAGTATTTGTTGTTGCAACGAAGCATTTTTAGCGCAATGATGGAAAAATGAAAGGTTACGCCAGATACATTTTTGAAGGCAGAGTCGGATAAATCCAGTGAAATTTTCCAGAACCCAGTTCGTGCCTCATTGGGTAATAAAGTTGACCGCAATCTATGGTGCATAACATGAAAAACTATTGTCAGAGTTAAAGAGTTTTACTATCACGGCTCAAGGGTAATAAACAGTTGATTTCGTTCCCCTTGATCCCTTTACCCCTGCTTGCCGTTGCCCATTACCATAATTTTTGTAGAGTGGACAACTGGACTATTATCTAGCATGTTACTTTCTTGGTGATCTAAATCGTGAGTACTAGCCACAATTCGAAGACATTGGCAAATCTCGACTTTTACGAGAGAGGGAATTTTCCGGAACACACTGGACCGATTTATCCAATCATAGAACCTTCTGGTAAGCACATTTGCCACATCGTGACTCACTTCTGTGACATCACTTATATTCTTTTTGTTATAACATGTAGTAGCAAACACTCCGGGGTCCTCCTGCACTGAACTTGCGCATTGAATGCATTTAAAGTAAAATACTTTGGAAAAATGATGTCATTAACAAATCAATACCCAGTAGAAGCCCATGTTATGGGCTCTGTCGTAGGTTGTCTCAGACTATAGAGAGGGTCCCTCAGCTTGTCTGAAACTAGACCACCGGCCATCACATGTTGGTCCTATTCTAGTGATTCTGGCCTCTCCAACTCCCTCACTAAACCTGGTGAAAGATTGCATCCAAACCAATTATTTAGCACCCAAGATCTTTAATCTACTCGCCAATTTAACCCCAATGAGCCCTTCATCGCCTTGGCAAAGGTTTCAAAGTAACAACATCGCTTCCTCTTAAGAGAACTGCCGTAATCCCCGGTGCCGCAACGCCCTATTGTCTAGTGAGCCATGTGTCTCCGATCACCGCCGTACTTCCCTGTGCCACCACCACTTCGCACTAAAACCTCACGCCGTAAAGATAGCAACTATAATGAGATTGCGTGGCTAGGCCACGTACATTCCAGACATCCAGTAGGAAGTATCAATCGCCACTATAAACTTCAAATGTGATCGAACCGGAATAATTGTTTCTATAATAGGGAAAGACTGTCTGTAGAAGTAACTAGATCGTAATGGCTGTGACCGTATACCTGTAATATGTCCCTAGCTTCATAACCACCTTCTTATCCCACTCATTTTTGCTATGCAACCCCTCAAAACTTCGGTGGACATTAAACATCGCAATTATGACATCACACCCCCTCACTCTCGGTACTATAAATATCCCTTGGAATGCTGCTGTTTTCCAAAGTTTGTTTCATAATTTAATATATATCAATACAATATCAAAAAACTTTATTAAATCAACTTATTAATACAAAAACCATATTTATAGGATGACTGAAGAATCAAAATCTCCACAATTTCAATCTTATCTTAACAATGATGGTATTGACGAATTGCAACCGTCAATGAGAAAACATAGAGTGTCATCATTATCTCTTTCTGATTTAAATCAATGGCAAAATGGTTTATCTAAATTATCTTCATCGACCTCTCTTTCTAAAGAAGGTAGGGGTTCATCTGCAAATTTGAAAAAGGTGGATTCTTTGGCTAAATTATCAAGAAACTCTTCTATTATTAGAAGAAAAAAGAGAACTGTAATTGACCACGCTCGTGTGGCCTCTTATGCTTTCTGTTTCGATATTGATGGTGTCATTCTTAGAGGCCCTGATACCATTCCTGTTGCTGCTGAAGCTGTCAGAATGTTAAATGGTGAAAATAAATATAATATTAAGGTTCCTTCTATTTATGTGACCAATGGTGGTGGTAAACCAGAAAAGCAAAGATCTGATGATTTGACTAAAAGATTAGGTGTTACTATCACCCCAGAACAAATTATTCAAGGTCACACTCCAATGAAAGATTTAGTTGGTGTTTATGAAAATGTCCTTGTTGTCGGTGGTATTGGTAACGTGTGTAGAAACGTTGCTGAATCTTATGGTTTCAAGAATGTCTACACTCCATTAGATGTCTTGAAATGGAACCCTGCTGTAAGTCCTTATCATGATTTAAGTGAAGAAGAAACCACTTGGGCCAGAAAGGTTGATTTTTCTAAAATCAAAATTGATGCTATTCTTGTTTTTGCTGATTCGAGAAACTGGGCTGCTGATCAACAAATCATTTTGGAATTATTATTGTCCAAGAATGGTGTAATGGGTACTGAATCAAAGACTTTTGGTGAGGGTCCAGAAATTTACTTTGCTCACTCTGATTTCATCTGGGCTACAAACTATAAATTGTCTAGATATGGTATGGGTGCGTTACAAGTTTCTATTGCAGCCTTATACAGAGAACACACTGGTCATGAATTGAAAGTTAACAGATTTGGTAAGCCACAAAAAGGTACCTTCAAATTTGCCAACAAGGTTTTAACTAGTTGGAGACAAGGTGTATTGGATGAACATTTAAAGAAATTATCTATCAACGATCCAAACGCCGATGATGCTGATATCTTGATCAATGAAGATGGTGAAGAAATCATTAATCAAAGTAAATTGGAAACATACCAATATATATCCGATGAGGAAGAAGAAGATGATGATTCTGGTAATCATATCAAAGAACCTTTGGCTGAAGTAGGTAAACAAGATAAGATTACCTTGCAATTACCACCAGCTTCTACTGTGTATTTCGTTGGTGATACTCCAGAATCTGATATCAGATTCGCTAACTCTCATGATGTTTCGTGGCACTCTATTTTGGTTAAAACTGGTGTTTATCAAGAAGGTACCACTCCAAAGTATCAACCAAAGCATTTATGTGAAAACGTTTTAGATGCTGTGAAATATGCTATCGAAAGAGAACATGAAAAGGAATTGGCTGAATGGAATGAAACTGCCGATCCTGATGAGGATGATAAGTCTTCTAGAATCAACTTTGCTGACTTCGTCATGACTCCAAGTGAAAAGAAGCAAAAGGAAGAAGATGAAAGAAAGACAGCTAAGCCAATTCATGAACATGAATCTGTTGAAGTTCCTGTATTTTTGACTCAAGAAGTTGAAAAGTTCAAGGAAGGTGAAAAATGAATACAAATTATAGAAATCTAGGGTTCATTTCGTTTTTAGTTTTAAGTAGAGGAACAATCCAAGAAGCTAACATATTGATGTTGGTCCGTTGGTGAGTTAAATTATAAGTTTTATTTAAAATAAAATTATTGACAATAAAATTATTTATCCCTTTGATCATTACTAATAATAGGATGATATACAATTATAATCATTAATTAATGTCATTAAATATTATAAGAATAGTTGATTATCTATCTATAGATTTAAATAAATTTCTTGTAGACCCAGACCCGGGAGATTTGAATTCTCAATAATTTTGTAGTTGGAAGTGTCATAAACCATGAAATCTTTCCGTGGGCATAATAATCATCAATCAGTTCTTTGGTGAACTACTCCTCTTATCTTTGCAGCTATCAACCAATACCATGGAGGCATCAAAAGGATAGCTGTACCTTCTCTTATCCAATCTCTTCTATTGACTTTATATTCTTTTAATGCCTGTTTTCTTATATTGTGTCTGTCATCACTAGAATCGTAATAAAGTTTGGAAAGCAAAAACTCTCTTGTAAACCACCAAAAGTGCCCAATAAATATAGGAATGAGAATTAAGCAAATCTGGCCCTTTTGATTCTGAGTGATTTTGATGGAAAAATCACCTGAAAGAATCTGTACTAAATCTGCCAATAAACCTCCATAATAAAGGAGACAAAATGACAAATAACACCACATAAAACTGGAATTTCTCATACGAACAAACCAGAATATGTTTCTTTCTATATTGGCCTGAGTACGGCATCCGATATACCACAACAGGTCATGTAAAACTCTACCCAATACAATAATTTTGAGTCCAAACCGAAAATAGAAAAAGGTGGCTGCAAGTGTAATAGATGTACATAATTGCATCATATAATAGAAGTAATCCAATGACCTGTTTCTATCTATGTAATGTTGAAGTATTTGTTTCTGATTGTGATTTAAGTTGTCAAATGCTTTAGGAAAATAAGCCATGCTAGTCATAAATTGCTCTTCAAATTCTCTAGTAGAATTACCCATACTCCAAACGGCAAATAAAAGTTGCATTGATAGTTCTTCAACTATACAGAATGATGTTATGAGACGCCATGGTTGATCAGTTAATGCTTTTTCTGGTATAAATACTAAACTGGATAAACTCACAAATTGAAATTTGGTCACTATTGACGTGGCAATAATAGATCCCATCCATATTTTAGTGACAGGTGGAGTATTCCGAGCCCAGTCGAAAAGCTGATCCATGATTCAGGTGTGATAGAACTTCCAAGGGCCTTTTGGTGACTTTAATAACTCGTAAAAGAGTAATTGATTACCTATTCAGGTTTCTTGCCTTATAATTGAATCATGTTTGTGTGCAGGTCGCTTAGGTTGGCATGGATAAAGATCAAAACCACAAGCTGTTGGTTTGGATTAAAAAAGATATTGGCAATGGTAATTTATTATACGTGAGAATTATGCTTAGCTAGAGTTTTATCTCCGACCGAAGTATAATTTTCAGCGAAATTTCACCACCCTTTTGGTTATAAGTAGCTAATCTAATTATGTTTGTTATACTAATTCATTGTATGAAAATTCCTATTAAATGTGGCAATTTTGGAGTTTAGATACCAACATTGAAGCCAATTATTGGCCCATCTTTGAAAAAATAGAAAAGAAAAATTTTCCTTTTGATACAAAATATATCAAGTAAACGTATTACTTATTACTCATTACTTATTTCCTCTAAATTGTTAGAGGTATGTATAACTATGATACAGTTAAATTAGAGAAACTTTTTCCATATCGTTTCCTGTAAAATCTTGATTTGATCCCAAATTGAACAAGAATAGATCAAGATCTCTGCTGAACAACTTGGATCCCATTAACCCTTGGTAATCACCATTATAAAAATCCTCATTAATATCAAACCTTTTGCCTTCTGCCATGATATTTTTGTCAATAAAATTGTGATGTAAACAGATATCTATATCTTCATTGATGTTACTCTTGATCATATTGACAAGTCTATCATAATTATTCTTGAGGGAAATATGGTCTTCGTAGCTATGGGCTTTGTATGTAGATAATGGTAATGGGCAATTCTCATTTGATTTTTCCATAGGCTTGATTTTATTCTTGGACAATGTATCATAGCCAGGTCTTTTCAATAGCTTTTTATTATTTTTGGTGACTTTCTTTCTTGTTTTCCTGGGTTCTTTCTTTGTAATTGGCTTGACAACTGGTTCTTTCTTTACTTTAATAGTAGATCTTGTTCTTGATCTCGTTATTCTGATTGGTTCCTCTTCTACTTTGACCTCCATCTTTATTCTGTTCAGACTTCGACGTGGTGGGATGTCCGACTCGAGGTCTGGGTTCAGGGCTATAAGGGCATTGTACCTTTCAATATCTTGTTGAATTTCCAGTTCAGATCTTCTCTTTTTGATTCCAAATTTTGGGGCCAGAAAATTGGCTAAATCTTGTGGGAAGTTCATGGGAATAGAAGTATGAAATGATTTTATATCCCAGAGCAGTTATTCTTTTAAATAGTTGAAATAAACTGTAAAATCTCAAAAGCCGTGTAAATATATTGATAAAGGTTTAGTAGTTTCTTATCATCTCATCGCTTTCAATATTTTCACGTGATCTCATCCACTATTATATGTGGAAAAATTTCAGATTAGGAACCTAATCAACAATGTTATACTTAATTGGTTTAGGGTTATCATACGAATCTGACATCACTGTGCGTGGGTTAGAGACCGTGAAGAAATGTAAGAGAGTTTATCTCGAAGCTTACACTTCCATATTGATGGCCGCTGATAAGGAATCCCTTGAAAAGTTCTATGGAAGAGAAGTGATTTTAGCTGATAGAGAATTAGTGGAGACTGGATCTGACCAAATTTTAGCTGATGCTGATAAGGAAGACATTGCTTTCTTGGTTGTTGGAGATCCATTCGGTGCCACCACCCACACTGATTTGATTATCAGAGCCAGGGAATTGGGTATTAAGGTTGAAGCTATTCATAATGCTTCTGTCATGAATGCCGTTGGTGCTGCTGGTTTACAATTATACCAATTCGGTCAAACTGTTTCCCTTGTTTTCTTCACTGATTCTTGGAAACCAGATTCATTTTACAACAAGGTTATGGAAAATAGAAAGATCGGTTTACACACCCTCTTGCTATTGGATATTAAGGTTAAGGAACAAAGTATCGAAAATATGGCCAGAGGTAGACTCATTTACGAACCTCCAAGATATATGGACATTGCTACTGCTTGTCAACAATTACTTGAAATTGAAGAGATCAGACAAGAACAAGCTTATACCCCAAATACCCCATGTGTGGCTGTTTCAAGGCTTGGATCTCCATCTCAAACTTTCAAAGCCGGTACCTTGAAAGAATTGAGTGAATATGATTCTGGAGAACCTCTTCATTCCTTAATAATGTTGGGAAGACAAGTCCATGATTTGGAATTGGAATACTTGTACCAATATGTTGATGATAAAGATGCTTTCAAGAAGATTGTGGAAGAAGATCAAGAATTCTTCAAGCCACCTCCATATGTTCCACCTGAGGAGGACTTGAGTGACATGGAATAAACATGTCAACATGAGTAAAATTAAGAAGTTGCTTCAATAGATCTCAACTTTCCATACTACAAATGAGTATATTTGTGTTGGATTCTTCGCCCTAAATAAAGTTATAATATAATAATACAAGGAAAAAATATAATTAATGTAATAAGGAGGTAAGTGGAACTATATACTTACTATTTATTGTCTAGTTGATTTCAAATATTTGATATTTCTGTTTTCTTATTATTTCAATTATATATTAATATATTTATCTATTAAATACTCTACTCTTCCTTCTCCTTCTTTTCAGTCAATACATTCTCATTAATATCCCACAAGAGCCAATCGAACCAACCGTAATAAGCGGGGAAAATTGTAACTAAATGCCATAATGCATGGGCATCAACCAAATCATAAAAGATTGGTGGGAAATCAAAGATTTCTAAAGACATTCCAAATATCACTATGGTACTTAATAATAATGGATATAATGAGTATAATTTAGGTGATCTTGCATAAAACGATGGTAAAATAATTTTGTTTAATGAAGTATATTTGAGGTGGTTTCCAGATGCTAGTTTAGAAACATCTGGAGATTTCTTTTCATTATTTTCTTGTTGTTCCACTTCATAGTATTCACTGTATAATTTGTATACCAAAACAATCAAACATCCATTTTGCAAAACGCCGACTGTGATATTCGCTTGCATATTATAAGTGTATGACCAATCATCCACAAGTCTGTAGACATGAGCAGCATAAGCAGCAATGCAAATTGAGCTAAAAATCAATCTTCCAGTGACTTTTCCTGGTTCCAAAAGTCCCATCAACCGAGAAGCGATAAAATGAAATCCGCTTAATACAGTTAATCCAGCAAAATAGTAATCTAATTTCTCAGTAATATCAAAATCTCTGAAGTGGAAAATAGTAGAAAAAGTCCATGCCATCATGGAAACTATGGATAGGAAAAGAATATTGTAATGGCCGTAGATAAGTTTTGAATTAAATGATTTTGATTTAATTAACCCATATATTTTCTTGAATCCTATCCAATTCATATAAAAATTCCCCATTGAAAAAATGACTGAAACAAACTCTTGGATTCCATAAATTCTTAAGAATGGCCATTTTCCATGATATTGATAAAGTTCTTCATGATTTTCAACTCTCATACCATGGATAATTCTTTGACATTGATAATCACAATTCAGTTCACAGTCCCATGCCAATAAACGGAGATGTAATGGAAGTGGCATAGGAACAAATTTCCAATCACCATTATAGAACTTGAATTCATAATCTGGATCATCCCTTAGCACTTTCTGGAACCTCCATTGAAACTCGTAGTAATGATTATTATGACAAGTGATTTGTTCACATTGATAGATGCAATCTGAAAACGCATAAAGATCATCTCCATGTGATCCATTGACTGTAGGAGCTATGCTTAGCCAGATCACAAAGATCCACAAAGTCTGCAACCATTTAAACATGTCTATGTGGAGATTTACGGGATTGATGAAGCTCGTGGTAAAAATATATTATGAAATTTTCCCCAGGTTTGCGTGGTTTAGGTGAACTAAATTAAGGTACTAATAGAGACAGGTTTACAACACAGGAAATAAAAAATGAGTACTATAGTTCTCCTTATGTTAAAAGATAAAATCTAATAGCATCTCAGATTATTTTCGTCAAATTTGATATAAAATTACCTTGTAACAACAGCAGAATGAAAAAAAAAATGGACGAGACAGGAATCGAACCAGTGACCTTTTGCTTGCAAGGCAAACACGCTACCAACTACGCCACACGCCCAGTATTTCTTCCAATAATAGTTCCAGCAGAACCGGGATAGCCCAAAATCCATACTTTTCAAGAACGATAGATTTGGTAATTATGGTTCAAATATATATTATCAGAGCTAAGATCTATACTATTTGAATCGATTCATTAATAAAATGAATTTACATCCAAATTCAGATACATGATAAATTTAATTGGTGAATTATCCTATAAATTATGAATCCTTTGAGTTTTAATGTGAAAGTTGACAATTTAATAGAAAATTTAGAAAAATACTCGTAACCTTTGATAATAATTTTTTTCAATCTGCCTACCAGGTTCCACTTTTTAGTAATTTGTTGATACCCATTTATTAGAAATAAAATTTGGCTTCTCAATTTACAAATCTGCTATAAAGTTAATGATTTATTAACTGATTCTACAAATATGATGAAATTTATTTTTATTATCAAACAATTCAATATGCTACTGTCCTCTTCAAGAGACATGTTTCTTCATAATGCTACATGAGATTCACTTTAATTTTTTTTTTATTATTTATGCGGTACAATACTAGCTTGAACCACTAACCACCAACTTTTGTAAGTGACTCATGAAGACTTGTAAGGAAACATCATCGGTTAAAACAATAGCACCATTGTTACCAATAAGGTCGGAACTATTATAAGTGGTGGATGGGTTCAATTTAGAGTACAAGAATCTGGCCTGAGATCCACCTTCTTCAGTATCAATAAATCTTGGTAATGGATAACGATCAACTAATAATTCAGCAGCTTCTTGCTTTGGTTCTTCTAAAAGTTGCTTGAAACTTTCATACTCTGGTTGGTCTTGGTATCCTGCTTTTCTCCATTGAGCAATGGTCTTACCATGGAAAATCAATATATGGAAGAAAGTATCTAATAATAAAATTCTATCATCCTTAATAGAAACTGAGTCAAGTAAAACAGCTTCTGGTTCACCTTCTAATGAGAATGAAGTCAAGGTTGGTTGAATCATAATCAATGAATTGTTGGTATCTTCATTCAATAAAACGTGTCTGTAGAATGCAGTTTCATCAGGAGAATTATTGAAAACTTGTAAGAATTGAGATCTTCTCAAGTAATATATAAATTGTGGGTATAATTGGAATTGTGGACCCAATCTGAACGATTCTTCTTGATCCTTTCTGTAATCGGCAAACTTTTGACACAATCTAATCAACATACGATCAATCCATCTCAACACATCAGCACCATCATCTTGTTCAGATTTAAATAAGGTGACTCTAGCCATCAAGACAGCAGCAGCTTCTTGATCGAAAGAATTGGTTAAGGTTTGTTCATCACCAGTTAAGAAGTTAGAAATAGTAGTAACTCTAATTCTATAAGTACCAGAAGAATGTTGATAACGAGTGATGAATTGAATATAACTTTGAGAATTTTGTGGTAATGGTTGAGTGTTAACAACATCAAAGAAAACACCGTAAGTATGTTGAGGAGAAACAGAACAGAATTTGTATTGAGAAGTTCCACCAATACCCAATTCATTTTCAGATACATTTGGAGTCTTAACATTTGCTGAGGATGCATTACCAATAAGTCCACTGACCTTCAATTCTCTAGAAGTCTTAATATCAAAAGTACCATTGAAACCCATCAATAAATAACCTCCATTATCCTTATTAAATAATCTTAAGAATGATTGTTTGAAAATAGAAGTGGTGAAAGCATCAGATAACAAAAGTGTACCCCCAGTTTGATTACATAAATTCTTCATTTCAAGCATACCAATTTGATCGTAACAACCAGCAAAAATATCGATGGTATGAGAATTCTTTACAACCTTGGCAGCAAGTGAATCATAGAATTTAATAGCTTTCTTGTAATGCTTAGCATTATCCTTATCAATATCAGAGTGAGATCTGATCGGTTCTTTCAAATGAGGACCAACAATTAAACCTGGATTTAAAGTACCTGGACCGGCGGAGAATAACATGATTCTAGCACCAAAACCGGAGTAAGTTAAAGATAATAAGTTGGCAGCCACATTTAATGCAGAACCAGTTGATCTTAAAGGTCTGTTATCTTTAGCAACAGTCCAAGCATCCTTGGTTAAGTTTTCTAAGATAGCAGTCAATTGGAATTCAACATCTTCAACTGGTAAAAAGAATCTGTTTAAAGAATTAGCAAATTGAGGTGGTTGACCTGGAGTAGAAGAAATTGGACTATTTAACATTTCACCAATTTGTTTATCAGTATATTCTTTATCACCTCTAAAGATATGAGATCTTTTAATCTTTTCAGAACCTAAATCATGAACTTGAACCATGGTACCATAAGTGATCAAACCGATCAACGCGTTTGGTGGTAATAAACTCAAAGAAATAACTAAGGTTTCCTTCAATGCTTTCAAGTTATCTTCATCTTGACATAAATCAATAACAAACATAAAGATAGGAGGGTTTTGAACTGGTCTAGCAGTAATATACTCAATAGTTGAACTAGATGGTTGAAGTTCTAATGGAAGATTTTCTTGAGAAATACCTTGGTAATGATGGGGTAATGGATTTCTGTAAGCACATAATGGACAATGCCAGAATCCAGATGGATCAATGTTACAGTAAGGGTTGAAGATGCTCTTACAGTTTTGATTGGAACATAATATTGGATCATAGGCGGCGATTGGTAAATCTTCTCTGAATTTCAATGGAGTGTATAAGGCACCGGTTGGAACCACAATCTTTCCAGCTTCGACCTTAGTGGAAGGGAACGCGTTCCATGCGAACCTGATTCCGTTGATATCCTCGGCTTCCTCGAAATCCATGATAATTGATGTGATTGATATTGGTGGTTGGTAGTGGGAGATTTGACGGTAAAGTTATGTTTTTCAGAAAGGACAACTCACTATGTCGATTACACGTGATGGTGCGCGTGTCATGAAAGAAAAAAAAAGGGAGGAGGAGTAGTGTATGTGTCCGAATAAAATATCTACACATTCTCATGTCGATGAATCATCCGTGATAGTTTAGTGGCTAGAATTACCGCTTGTCGCGTGGTAGACCGGGGTTCAATTCCCCGTCGCGGAGTTCAAATTCTTTTTTTTGTTTTGTGTTTGCACATTCACTTTTGCGGCAAATTCCCAAAATTACTTGTGTTTAATCGATTCCCAAGCCCACTTATACTTTTCGGCTAATCCGATGTAATATCCGCTGGAAGCATTGAAGCCATTTTGAGATGGAGAAATGCCCTTAATTTTTCTGTACATAAATTTCTTTCTTTAAGTAATAAAGTTTAAGGATCGACAAAAAAATAATTGGATCGCTAATTAAGGTGTTAAATTTGGGGTTCGAGGAGCCTTAGTATTTGATGATGACATCAGACTGATGAGCCAACCTTAATTCTAATTCCAGTATACCAAGTGATGAAAATTCAGGTCCGAGATATCTGTTCAATTCTAATGCAAATGTGTCAAAACTAACGGTAAATGTGGAGTTAAGGACCAAAATGCGGAATCAATCTGCACCATTCTACCGAATTACAAGGTATACATATAATCACTAATCACGTTTGTAAACAAAAGAAGAAAAAAAACAAAATCCAACAACAATTTTAATTGAAGGTGAGGGGATGATACTATATGCAATGTAGTATGAACTATGGTAATAAAAAAGTTGGGAATTTTTGATTTCGTAAGTAAAGTTACATGGATCATTCCTTGATTGGATTGGATCCGTTACAAGCGTCAGCACACCTGCATATCTCCTTTTTAGGGGCTGAGAAAAAAAAAAAAAAAATCGTACCGTGTCTACCGAATATCACCTGATAGGCCAGATTTTTTTATCAGGCCACCCCCTAAAAAGTTTGTAACGGAGCTCGGAGTAATTTTTTTTTTTTCCTTATCTTAAATCTGTGGTTGAAGAGTTTACCTTTGGTAATCAGTTACTGAGCCAATAACGGTTAAAAAAGATGAGGTATTTCCAGGCTGGTGAAGATCATGAAGATCTCATCTTCGTCAGATCCTCGGTACAGATTTTTTTACATTCTATAAATTTACTTACGAATTTCATGCCATAAAAAATATTGCCCAACACTTAATTGTTATTGCACTTTTCATCATCACAGTCAGGTATTTCTCCCTATCACCGAAATTTTGGGTGGGTTCGGACTTTACGACACTGTCGTGCCCTTTACCAGACCGAAAAAAACCTGTAATCTGGGGTTATCATGGGGCTCGTAAATTTCTTGTTCAAAACTAACAACCTTTTCATCTATTGAGTGCCGTGACTTTGAAGGATTACCCCTCATATTTATAGTTGATATTAATAGTTTATATTGTCTATCGGTCATAAGGATATCCGTTTTGACTCACCCCTATCTCCACATCCGTTTGCCTTCGTTGTCCCACCTTTGCACAATCCCTATCTATTCACACCAGATTCTTTGTTTCGTCGTGTGCTGCTCACGTTGTACCACCCTTCAATATATACTTGTGCTTAACCCCGCTCATCAAGATAACCATATAGTTCCAACTAGATCTACTTTGAAAATACTAGCTATACCTAGTTTTTGTTTCTAGGACCTTATTTATTGAAATTTCTAATCCAATCTTTACAACAACCTCATCTCATAGAATCGAATCTATTCGCAGTTTTTTATAATGGAAATCGAAAATTTATCTGGAGCTCACATTCAACTACCCAATTCTCCTGTTATTAAACAGGAGATGGCAACGATGGAGGAAATTAAAAATGAATCTCCAACAAAAAAATCTTCATCTCCACAAGAAAGTGATACTAAATTAAAGATCTTACAAAATGGTAAAGTAATGAAAGTTCAAAAAACCCGTCAAAGAAAAATTTTAAGTTGTGTTTATTGCCATTCAAAAAAAATCAAGTGTTCAAGAGTTCATCCAGTTTGTAGTAACTGTGAAAAGTTGGGAATAGAATGCAAATATTTTATTAATGAAAGAATAAGTCGTGGTGGTAAAAAATCTGCTAGATTAACTGATGATGAAAGAGAAAGAAGAAGCAGTTCATCTCAACCTTCTGTACAACAAAATTCTGAAAATTATACTATAGAAAAATCTGTTGATGATCGTGGCTCTTTCAGTTCAACTGAATCAATACTTCTTTCCCCAACAGAAAAAAGTAATGATAATGAACAACAATATGATGATCGTTCTACCAACATGAATATTGAAGAATCTGTTACTGGTACCATGGAATCTGAAGCTTCTTCTCTTTCTAAAGAAGATGCCATGGTTCAAGATCTTTCAATAAATTATTTCATTCCTCAAAATAATGGTTCCATTTCAACTCCTCATTCATTACCAAACAATTTTCCAAATAGTTTGCTCCAAACTCCAATCATGAATAATATGTCTAATAATATAACCAATAATTTTTTCAACACAAATTATTCAAATCAACCACCAACAGCAAATGGTGGCAACCCTGTTAATGGGCAAAAAACCAACGATGATCTGTACTCATTCAACCTTAGTTCATTCACCTTTAATAACGATAGTTTGTCAGGAAATCAAAATATGGAATCTCCAAATATTCCAACTAATCTATCACATACAAACATTAATGCTTTTTTCTCAAAAAATGGTTCTAACTTTCTTGATGCTGGTGCAAACCAAGTTCCTTCTTCTGTATCGATTGAATCTCCTGACTCAAACTTTCTTTCAAGTTTAACCAATAAACAAGAATTAAAAGTTAGAAGTCCAAATTCTCACACTTCAAACCCAACCCTCAACAATTCACTTAATGGTGTTCAATCTAATCCAGCTACAACCATTAATTACCTTTACGGTACTAACACATATTATGAAAACAACAATCTTCTTGAAGATTTATGGCAACATTTGCCTTCTTCAAAAGAAAGATCCTTTGAATTAATCGACAGGTACGTTAATTCTGTTCATATTTTGTTACCAATAATCGTTAATTTAAGTGATTTCTTGAATATTCATGAACATTACTGGGACCAAAGAAGTCGTAAACCTAGTGAAAAATCATTACATTCTCGTGGTGCTGTTGACACAAAATCTACTGGTAGTAATTCTGCAGATAATTCACCAACCTCAACCTCATCCACATCCTCATCTTCTGCAGGTTTGGACATTGATTTTCTTCAATTCTATACGTTATACTTTCCAGTACTTTATGCTTCTACTATTTCTGAATTTGAAGAATATGATAATTTATTACTTAATCAAGATATTTCCAACTACTTGAAAGGTTTCAACAAAATTTGCCAATATTATAATTATCCTCATGGTATCAAAACTATTCCTTTACTATTAGGTAATGTGATTATTCAATCAACTTCTCCAAATCCTTCAGCAATGGAAATGTCCCAAATAATCAGATATGCTAAATTTTTACATGTCCATAAAGATCCTTTGATTAGTTTAGGAATCAAAAATTGGGAGGTTATAAAATTTAGAAGATTATTATGGTGGGTCATTTTTGGTTTAGATGCTTTAACATCCCACAACTTCTGCTTACCACCAAATTGTAAATATGAAGACTTTAATGTTCTTATGCCCGATGAAGATGAACCAGTCAATTCTAATTCAAGATCTAATAATGGTGGTGGTTTAATTAGCAATGAAAAGAGACTAAATGTTGGAATCTTATCAATGAATGTTAAGTTTAAATATGATAGAATCTTGAGTGAATTGGTTTACCATTTACATAATGGATTATCAGCAAACATTTCTAAACAACAGATTGAAGATATTAAAGCAATGATTGTCGATTATTTCAAATATATCCACCATTCTATCAATAAGATGAATCATCATTTCAGATTACATCCACCATCAACTGTTCAAGAAATGAATTTAATTAATTTTATTAAAAATCATTCTTGGAGTTTCGTGGATAGGGCTTTAATGTTACTTCATAAGAAGATTTTGATGAGTGATATTGAAAGAAATCCTAGAAATGCACCTGATCTTGAAATTTCTAAGAACAATAACGGAAATTATTCTGTCAATTCAAGACGTTCACTGGATAGTACTCATAATCATGCAACTGGTTTGAAACTGAAAAGTCTTTCAATGAGTCAATTTGAAGATACATTTGGTCATTTAAAAGAAGCTAATATTATTCACAATCTTGATAATTCATCTATTTCACTGCTCAAGTTCAATCAATCTGAAAACTTTTCTTATGAACACATTCAAAATAATTTGATTCCTTCCATTCTTCATAATTTGAATGATTTTTTGAAATACAATGATTTTATCAAATTTGGAAAATTCAATTGGTATGTTAAAAGAACAATTCCTTTAGATTCCATTATCTTAATGTTTATTATTATTACCGTTAAATTCAAATATGAATTCATGACATTGAATGAACTTTGCGTTTACGTGAGGTTGATTAACAAAGCGTTATTTATTTTGAACAGAAAATGGTTTAAGAATGAAAAGTATAAACGTATGTTAGGTTTGACCAATTTAACTTGGGAATTCATTCTCAAGAGATATAATATTGTTCAAATTATTACTCAATATGTTGAAACCAATAAATTAGAAGGAAATAATGGAGCCAACAAATTGGAATTGTTTGATTACCAAGATACTAGTTTCATGAATATGACTGAATTGTTTAGTATTATGGATGTTCCTCAACCAATTTTATCTATTGATGATGATAAATCTAGACACAATTCTAAAGATTTACATGATTATTCATTGAACAAAGCAAATAACCAATTTGCTATCAGTTCAACCAATTTGACTTTGGAAACAAAGACTGAATTAATGAGATTAAATGAAAAAATTTATTATGATTTAAGAAACAATTTTGTGGATGTGAATGATTATTGTGCCTTCTATAATAGTTTAGAAAACATTCTTCATGAGCTTATGGACTTTATTCACAAGGCTTAATAGTTTTTTTCACCAAAAAAAAATAAGGTTATTTAAAAATTGAGTAGAATTAATTATTACGATTTATGAGTTTATTTATTATAATTTATTTATTAAAGAATTATAAACGGTATTTTGAAATTAAAATATGTAAAGAGTAGTTACCTTTAAAACAAGGAATACAGTAGAAGAATAAAAAAATGAGCGGTACGGGAATCGAACCCGTGACACCTGCTTGGAAGGCAGATATGTTAACCACTACACCAACCGCCCTTAACTTCTGAAATTTTCAGAACTTTTTTCATCTGATGAGGTAATATCTTTAATTGAACTGTTATTATCAGTATTATCAGACATTAGTTTATTGAAAGAACTAAAGATTTTATATTACTTATAGAACATATTAATATCAATTGAAGGTTATTGAGATTAAATATTATATATTCTAAATTTTTTGACGGTTAAAATTTGGACAATGGCCAGCCAACGGCACTGTAACGAGCACCTATCCATAACAATACACTAGAAGCTGAAAGAGCACCTTCATAGTAGATAAAGTTCTGTAAATTTTTCATGGTACCACTTCCTATGACTAGTGATGCAAGATACATCAATAAAATAGTGATAAATCCAAGGAAAAAATATAAGGTTCCATAAACTTTACCAAACCTATCAGCAGTACAGATTTGTCCAGTACAAGCTGGGATGAGCGAAATGACAGCAGAAGTAGATATACCAAATAAAGTAGCAAATGCAAATAGCACGGCTACGTTACCTCCACCTGGTAACCAAATCGCAAAGACTAAGATTGTTGTAAGAACAGAAGTACCCACCATAACATTAAATCTTCCGAAATTGTCAGCCAAAAATCCAGCAGCTAATCGAGAAGGAATTCCACTTACATTGACAACAGTTAACAACAAGTATGCTTTCGACTCAGAGACATTATACTTTGAAGCATAAAAAGAAAAATAAGTCAATGTGGAAGTCAGAACCAATTCTGAAAGAGCAACTGCTAATGTAAGAAGAACAAAACGAGGGTCTTTAAGAATAGAGAAATCAAGGGCACCTTTAAAGAAATCAATTCCAGATCTAAAAATATTGTTTTTTTCTTTAACTTCAGGATGATCGGATTCAACCTCTATAGTTTCTATAGTTTCTTCTACTCCGTTTAAATCATCATTTTCCACTTGTTTTCTTGCTTCTTGTCTTTCTTTGACCAAGAGTACTGAAACCATCATGCACCCCATACAAAGAAAAGCCATGATTCTTAATGCCCACTTAAATCCCACGGAGGTATAAAGCTTTTGCAACATCACTGGAAATACGGATGCACCTACTAACCCTCCAATGGTTGCAATTGAACAAGCCATTGCCCGTTTCTTTAAGAACCAATGACTGAGCGCTCCAATAAGTGGAGACATAGCAACAGATGTTCCAAGAGCAGTTAATATACTAAACGATAAGATAAAATGGACCACAGTTTTACTTTCAGCGGTTAACAATAACCCTGCACCTATGGTCAACATTCCTGCAATTAATGGTTTCTTTGCACCCAAATGATCAAACAATTCACCAAAGATTACTCCTCCAAAATACATAACTCCTAGATGTAAGGAGAAGATCCATGAAACAGTAGTAGGTTCAACGTTCTTAAGTTGATGGGAAACAATGTATGTTTGAATTGCACCCATGGAATTACCAATACCAAAGTCCGCGATAAGTCCCATGAATGAACCAAAAAGAACCACACTTGCAGCCATTCCTCCATCAGGAAAGGCTTCAGGATTTGGCTCAGATCCATACATTAAATTTTGACCACCATTATCGGGAACAGGTTTTCTTGATCTTAATTCTTGAGTAGATGAAATTCTGGTAGCAACTGGTCGTAAAGGAATTTGTTCATATAATGGACTATCTGGTCTACTTCCAGCTCCAACAGAATGAGTAACTTCATTGAAGGACCGGTGGGGACCGAGTACAGTTTCTTTAGGTTTTACCACACTATGAATCTCTGTAAATGACATGAATCGAATCAACAGTTTTCAAAGCAAGAGCTATTCAAATTTAAATGGTTGAGTCATCGCAGGAAGAGCTACCCTTTAAGTGTCAGTACTGCATTGACCAACAACGCTCCGGGTAATCGTAAGCGATGAAAAAGAAAAGACGGGGATTATTAACGATATTCCCGGAGCAATAGCTTGTGAATTGAAAGTGGGGATGCTATTAGACAAAAACCCTTAAACTTTTAACGACCTAAATAGCTTTTCCATTTTGAAGTATTTGGTACTAATTTTGCGCCTTAAAAAGAAATTAGGGGGATCTTAAACGTTAAATTCAAATATGAAAATTGGAAAAGATATAATTAAGCCAAATTGAATGAATATTCTATAGCAGAAAGTACTTTGAACTGGAGACAGAGATCTCTAAGTTAACGTTTATAAGTCAATTATCATCAATTAAAAACTACTATTTTTGATGGCTTGAATCCAAATCTAGTTGCACCAATACCAATTAGCCTGACTAGCTCAATGGCTAGAGCGTTTGACTTTTAAAGTTTAATTAGTTTTAAGAGGTATCAAAAGGTTGCGGGTTCGACCCCCGCGTTGGGCTTATTTTTTTAAGAACTTCAATTTACTGATCATCGATTAGACCGTATGATGTTCTTTGCAAAAGTCGATCATAATGATGACGCATTCTTTTTTACATGATAAAGATTGCGACAATCGCTCCATACTTAAGAAAAAAGAGTCTTAAATTAGAGTGGCATTTTGCAACTCATTGCAAAAGAAACGTTTCTTTCTATAGAGCCTTACAATTTAGTACCTTCCTCCACTAGGAGAAAATACATGGCCGACACACAACAAGGTAACTATAGTCATACTTAAATAGAATTTAAGAATAACTTGTCAGACTGCCACTTGCGCCCACCCTAAACCATTTCTTCCGAAAAAGCATATGGAAAAGGGTAAAGATCATCGCTCCTTTAGAGACCCATCAACCGAAGTCAACTTGTCAAAACAAAGGCAAACAAAATGTAGATGACCGGATTGCTAAGAATCACAGACAAGCTAAAGATTATTCTCACTTTGAGGGCACAAGGGTATCTCACTCATCAACCAAGTTGGATTCAGTGGCTCTTTTGAAGAGTCAAAGAGGGACGTGACCTATAGAAATGATCCTATGAAGTACGTCGACAAAGAAAAAAAAAACTTAACATTGGGTCAAATCGTGGTCCTTTTATACTTTTTGCAATCAGAAAAACCGGGTAACGTTTATTAGGTTTCGCATTTTTGGTGATGAGATATATACATGATTAACATATTTTAAGTAAGTTTGCCCTAATTGCGACTAAAAAGGGCAGAAATAAATTCTATATTTGGATAGTCAACCGAAGAAAATACTTGTATAGTGGGAACAGTTAATAGTAATAATTTTAAAATTTGTTGAATGATCAAAGAAGGTAAAATGGCTAAGACGTGGTTCAGAAACCAAACAAAAATATTTTCTCAAGAATAAGACTTCGTGGCCAAGTTGGCTAAGGCGTAAGACTGTTAATCTTAAGATCGTGAGTTCGACCCTCACCGAGGTCGTCTATTCTTTTTTTTGATCATCTATCCAGTAAGCAATTAAGATAGTGATTAAATTTTTTTTTGGAAATTAAACTAGGAGTTATCATGCTGAAGCTTTAAATTACTGCAATCACATTTTTGGAGTAATACTACTTGTAGTTTCGTTAAATATTATTTTTTTTTTAAAAAAAAAAACTATGTACCTTAATAATGCATTGATACAAGTACTTGAAGAAATTGCCAACAGAATCCTATATTGATTCATAAAAGTACCTGTACCATATTCGTATTAGACTCGTTTAACTCGTAGCATATTGTGCTAGCATCCAGATTTTCAAATTTTTGATATCATGTAGTAAATTATCGTAGATTATCGTATTTCTGTTTAATGGTGCTTCTTCAAAGGTTCAACAACCAACTTATCAAAAGTGAACATTCCTGAGACAGCAGCTTGTCTTTGTAACTGAGCTAAGCTATCGATTCCTTCATTGTATTGCTTACTGATAGCCTCATCACCAGTTAAAGCTTTGTTAGACTTGAAAGAATAAGCGATTCTTCTCTTGGCGTATTCTCTGAAGTTATAGTTATCAAACTTGTAGGCATTGCTCAAAAGGCTCTTGTATAAGGTTAAGACTTCTTGACGGGTAGTCATGGTGAATGTTAGCTGTAATGGAATGATTGAATGATTTGGATTGAATGATTTGACTACATTTGTTCGGGGAACTGAATAATTTGTCATATCTAAATCACGTGCATAAATTCTTGGATTTATTAGTGAGTTTTGAAAGTCGTAGACCAGTATCGAACCTGTTAGGTACCAAGCCAATAACGCCTATACTTCGAATTATCTCTTCTGATTTCTCATGAATTCTCGAATTTGAAAATGGCCATTCTAGCTCTATTGCTACATTTATTTAGAATATAATCATTCCCGGTAAACCCTAATCAATTACGTAATAATTGGGTTTCAAATATGTTCCACTTACAGAGTTGAAATGACATAATTTAAAGATAAATGAACATACAAAGAGACCAGAGATTTGGCCTACAGAAACTTTTCAATCTTTCACATAATATCAGTTATAAACCATACAAGTATATACAAATATATTAACACCTAAAGTGATGGTCACTTCTGATCAATAACAAAGTTGACCAGACAAGGACAGAAAGAAGAAAATTAGAAAATATGAAATAACAATAATTGAGAATAAATAATTTGAGCTTAATGAGCTTAGTCTTCTTCTGCAACATTATTCATGAATGCATGGATGTTACTATCATTAACCTTGGTTTTCTTATTCTTAGATTTCTTAGCATTAGCTTCAGCCATCATTTCTTCAAAAACTCTGGCTTCATTTTCTTCTTCAGCAGTTCTTTCCACCAGGGTCATTTGTTTACCTAAAAATAAAATGGCTTCAGCTCTTGCAGCAATTTGTTTCTTGGTTAACGATTTATCCTTTAAGACTTTAGCTAAAACCTTGTTCAAAACTTCAGTGACTTCGAACTTTGTGGAAGCCCAGGCAGTATTTAAAAAGTATCCAAGAACACGTCTTTGCATCTCTGCTTGCATATAAATTTCCTCTTGTGACATTTCAGCACCCTCTTCTCTAGATGCTTCGAATTGTTCTTGTTCCTTAACCATTTCTTCTACCTTACTTGTGGCTTCTAAAGCTGTTTTGATGATAGAGAATCCATTCTTTACATTACTAAACTTGGTTTTAGTACTTGTGAAAATCTTGGAAACTCCAAACGTCTTACTAGACAGTATAGCTGCGCTAGCTTGTGTGGTATAAATTTTACCAATTAAATGTAACAATTGAATACCGAAACTTTCAAGTTTTAAATCTTCAAATTCTTCATTAAGTTTCTTAACGAATTGTGCCAAAGACTCTGAATTGGTAGAAGCAGCTTGATAACTTTCAATTCTATTGATAAGGATTTTGGATAATTGATCCACTCTTTCTTTTTTAGCTTGCTTTGCTTCTTCGTGCAACCTCAATAGTTCTTCTCTTTGTTTACGGTTTATTTTTTGTTTCTTCTTCTTTTCAATCTGTTCGCTAGTTAAACCTCCTGTAGGTGAATTTGGCTTGCTAGCCAGGTCAGTTGCAGGCTTACTGATATGACTTTCACCATCAATCACCAGAATTTCTTGTGTATCAGAAGACGGGGTTTGATCGTTTTCATTTTCTTCGTTTTCATCCAAAATATCGGCTGATTGAGCAACATCCTTCAACATGGAGAGCTCACCAATCCAGTCATTAAAACCTTCACCACCAAAGATAGTACTAAGGAATTCAGTGGCATCCATTTCAGCATCACCTCCAACACCTTGGTTTTGCATTCCTTCAACACCCAATTCATCGTACAAATCTCTAGAATCTTTGTTTTGAAGAATTCCATATGCTTCTCCTAACTCTTGAAACTTCTCTGCAGCCTTTGGATCATTGGCATTCTTATCTGGATGAAGCTTAATTGCCTGTTTACGATAAGCCTTTTTCAATTCCACTTCTGTGGCGGTAGGAGCCACTCCAAGGATATCGTAGTATGTAGTATCCTTTACCATTGTAATCAATTGATATAATGAGATTGAGATTGAGATTGAGATTGAGATTGATTGATGATGAGATTGAGTGATCAAGTGCGATTTATTTATAAACTAGATTCACTAGTGCTGCGGTCCCAAAAAAAAAAAATAATTAGGAACAACGGAAGACAATAATTAAAATCACACAAATTAGAAGAATAGTCGGCTCGATAACAAAAAGTCAATGTTTATTATGAATTAAACGATATAAATAATTCAACGTTTAGTTTGTCATATCATCCACTCATTTTCCTACTACTTTTGTATCTGTTGACCAGTTCCACAATTCAGTGTTAGTTTTCGCACCCAGTGTCTTATTTTGTGTTTCAAACTACTAATTCTGATTGTAATAACATTAGTCTCTAAATTTTAGAAAATGAATTTCCTGTTGTACTGTGTCTAATTTTTCGCTGTGCTTATAATATTTCAAGTTCTATTATTCTTTGATTTTATTTTCTTTTTTTTTTTCTCTGAATTATACTCTATCCATTCACTATTCTATGCTATGCTATTATGCTATATTGGTATTTAATATTGAAATAATTGAATGGTGAACTAGAAAGAAAACGTAATACTATCCAATTCCGGTACCACAAGCAAAGTTTCCAACCCATTTTTGACATCAGTATCCATTGAGAAATCTTTTCCTGTATCACTACTCAAACATTTAATTATGACTCTTGGTAAAAGTAACTTCCCAACATTCAAAGGAATCAAAATAATACTCATATCATTCATGCTACTTGATTCAGATGAATCTACCAGGAATGTATGTTTCTTAAATCCAGAAATAAGCCAATTATCATCATTCTGAAGAGTCAACTGGAACCTCACTGGGTTTCTTTCTTCAACCTTTAATTTATCTTTAGTTTCCTCATCATTATTGTCCAAATTAGGTGACGATTGGGCAAGTGAAGAGAGTTCATCTTCCTCTTCAATAAACCATTTGGTGATAGTTTCAATTTTTAACTTAACTTCTATTGGTTCTCCAACCATATATTTGATATTTTTATCATACTCATACTCAAGTTGTTGTAAGTACTTAAGACTCGAAATTGGAACTGTAATGAATAATGTTTGTAATTCATGAAGTTCACTTGAAGATTCAATCTTTTGGTCCTTTAAAATTCTACCCACCAAATCATTCAATTTGGTTTGTTCATCTTTCGCAGAAGTATACTTATCTAATATCAAATCCGCCTGATACTTAATTTCATGTTGGTTGAGGGTTCTTATGAATGAATTAATCGCATAATTATTCAAATCATAGTGCATATACCTTAAAATTGAATACTTAAACAAGTACCAAAACTTCAAAAGGTCGTATTGCTTTAATTCTGTTATTATCAAATCTTCAAAGTATCTCAAACACTCGTCATTCAAGTTGGAATACTCAATCTTTAAATCCAAAGAATCAGACTTTTTAATTGTATATCCTTTTGCAGGTATAATCTTATAAATTATTGAAGCAGGTTGTTCGCCAAAAGTAACCAATGATGGTTTTAATGGTAGCTTAGGCTTTTCAATTTTGTAATTTTCATTCTTTGCATTCAACTGACTGGTGAGAATACGAATTGGTGATTTTGAATTGGAAGTTCCAACTTGAAATTTCGAAAAAATGTAATCTGAATTGAAAATGTCTTGAACAGAGACCGAAATCTTCAAAGTAGTATCAATATCATGATTGAATATATGGCTGAATTGCTTACCACCAGCTTCATACTTAAGTTTCGCTTGAATATTAATCATTTTGTTATCACTATAATACGTGTAGAAAATCATTGTTTTTGATTCTTCGTTTTTCTTCAAGCTTTTGATAGACTCCTCATCATTCTTTATCTTAAATCCTTTGGTACTTGAGGTAAGATTAATTGATAAATTTTCGATATCATTTGATCCATTGTGAACACTTAAAACTAATTTAGTTGATCCAAGCTCAATTGACGGAGACTGTTCAACAGAACAATGCAATTTCTTGTAGTTTGGGTAGTAAGACATTGTTTCTTGCCTTGAGTTGATAGCTCCACCACAAATACCATCTGGTGCTCCATCATTATTATTTTTAGGAGATGGAATTTGCTCACCTACTTGATTATATTGGATAACAGTAACATCTCCATTTTCCAAGCTTTCAACATCTTCTTCTTCACTTTGAAATATCTTGCTAAGTTGGGTCTTTTCAGCTATATTTATATTGATCCTTAATGGATTGAACTCACCCATAATAAAATCTTTTGAAATGAGCTTAATTTTATGAGTTTTATCCTGGTTGATTTCAATGTCTGTCTTGCTGAATGAAACACTGGCATTTTGATCCCCTAGAATAACTTCGATCTCCTCAAAAACAAAGTCAATTCCAAATAAATTGATAAGCTCAATTCCAATAAAATATTGATCTATTTCCACTGACTCATCTGCTTCAATGTGAGGTAATATTTTCACAGAAAAAACTTGTTCCAACGGAAACTTGACAGGAGTTGATAATTTTTGAGAATGATATTGTATTTTTGAATATAACTTTTTGACTTGTTCTCTATTTTTGATCAATTTATAATTATTGATTCCAATATTAGGTGCCAAGTTATTATTAATAAGACTTGAAAATAATTTAAGACATGTCGATAAAATTAACTCATCTTCAGTAGAGGACAACTTTTCAACACAATCTAAATAAACTTCAAGTAGGACACCTCCCATAAAATTCCATCCATTTAAAATGAAGAAATCATAAGAGTTCTGTAAAATATCAAGTGACTCCTGAAATTTCTTCTTCTGATAATTTAATAAAGCAAGATCAATACTCAATATATCTATTGTCTTTGATCTGTTAGAAGATACAAATTGTTGAATTACAGTCTCAGTCAAATTCTCGAATGTTGAGAAGAACGATTCTTCGGATTTGAGTGATTCTTTCAATGGAGGATATTTGAGTGAAGAATAATAATCTGACACAATATTTTTCTTTTTATCACTGTCATCTAAAGAGACATCTTCCAAATCTTCATCAAGAATTTCTTTGAAACCATTGAGGGTATATCCACATTTCTTGGCGATTTTTATTAATTTTGATCTCTTGAAAAGATTTAATTCACCTTGAAATTCCAATATTTCATTCAATTGATATGGAGAATCGGAATTCGCGTTATTCTTGTCGTTTATTTCGGTTAATTTTTTGCAGATTGGTAGTTGTAGATAGTCATCTATAGTGGAGATAATAAATTGGTCAAGATCTTCATTGACAAATGTATTTGATAAGTCATTAAGGAAATAAATTAATTTTTGGTAAAGGTTGGATATGTAAATAGCCGAGATTGATATTGTATTAGCGAAGTTGGCTAATGACTGAAGTAAAATTGATTGGTTAATAAATATTAATAATTTCATATTGAAAAGGTTGATCTTGTCTCCGGATTGCAAATGACTTTTAATTTGCGAAATTCTTTCAGGCGATTCGAATTTGAAGCTTCCTGTGTTTGAATCACTGAAATTATCAGTTAGTTCATTGATGATTGAAAATTTTGAAGGATCTGTGGTGTATAAATCTTCCAATTCTTTATATAGTTCACTGTAAATATTCAATGAATCTTGGTGAAGTCCCATATCATTGAATAGGTCTCCATATTTTAATTTTATAATAAATGAATGGAAATCTTTACCTTTAGAAGTGATTAATTGACCACTGAAATTTTGGTATTTATTATCGAATGAAGTTAATAATAAACTCTTTAATAAACTGATTAATTCATTATAAGACTCTAATTTGGCGATATTTGAATCTGATTCTTTAATTTTGAAACATCTTTCCACGTCATTGAAATCATTAACCCACCAATCATCATATCCTATTGATTTCAACTCTTTACCATCAACTCCGAAATCAATCTTTAATTTGTCAAATGATGAAGTTTTTATAAAAGTGGATTGTCTATCCTTAGTAGTATGTGGAATAAACAATACAATCATCCATTCCAGATTAGATTTGAATACTAAATTCTTTAACCATTCTTTGATTAATGGTCTGACTTGAGATCTATAAGTATCCATATTCTCAAATTTCACCAACATTATTCTGGTATATACATCATGAACTTGATAAGACGAAAGTAATTGTGAATTGGATGTGGATGCTCTTGTTGATGGACGTGGTGATGATATCGAAGCTTTCGGTACTTCTTCTATCATTTTGACTGGAAGTAATGGTATTGATCTCAATGGTTTAGAGGCATGATACTTCCAATGCAAATTGGTTAATGGAAACTTTGATTCCAAGTCCTCCTTTATGGAAGGATATATGCTGAATGGATCATAGTAACCAATATGAATGGGGTTTCTTAGATTTATTTCTTCGAGTTCCATGTTACTTGTGTCCTTTTACAAGATCGAGTCTCTCTATTTTTTAGATCAACAGTCGCGGTCCAAAAATATCACTAGACGGAGTGCGAAATAAACTACGTGAAAAATGAAACAGTTTCACTATTAATAATTTTAGATTCCTGAATGAATACAAAAAATTGAACTATCGATTGTTCCAAAATAAGCTATGAATGAAGCCGACCTTCTGAGTATAGTCAAAAAAAAAAAAAAAAAAATAATAGAGATTAAACTGGATTAAAAAGATGCGCAAACCCGGAATCGAGCCGGGGGCCCAACGATGGCAACGTTGGATTTCACCACTAAACCATTTGCGCAAACGAAACTCCGCGACGGGGAATTGAACCCCGGTCTACCACGCGACAAGCGGTAATTCTAGCCACTAAACTATCACGGACGATTTGTTGAAAAATTCTAGAGGCACTTCTTCTGAAAATCTGAATTGAATGATTTATATAATCATTATATTTGATGGTAAGTCAATTTTAATCAACTGATTCGTCAATATTTCTTGGAAATATATATGAGTAATAAAAACTACTATTTATGTTCCTTTTAATTTTGTATATTTGATACCACTGAGGCTTTTTGACCTTTTTGCAACATTCTATGAAATGACCATTTCAAAATCTCAACTATTTTAATTAAATTTTAATTTTTTGAACAAAATTAGGGGTAAAAACTGAGCTCATTTCTAAACTTTTCTTGAAGAACCAAATCAGACTTATTTAGACTGTAGGCCTGCGGATAACAATACAAATTCTTCTTTTAGGTTGGTATAACTAAACTTATTATGTATGTATCCGAAAAAAAAGGTTTATGAAATGGCTCTTTGGCCGAGTGGTTAAGGCGGTAGACTCAAGTTCTACTATCGTAAAGATGCAGGCGTTCGAACCGCCTAGGAGTCATTATTTTTAACTTCTAAAACTCATTAAAAAAATACGTTTATGAAAGATCATTAAAACTAATTGCTTCTACACATTGAAGGTTTAAAGTGAAATTTATTAATTTTTAATATTTATCAATTAGGTTCGAATTAATGCATATACATAAATTCAGCGTAAGATCATGAATCTTGACATCAATGCTATATTGTCAAATAGTTAAATCTAGTATATTTGCTTGTAAATTCATTGATTTATTTCAACAAATCAATTAAAAGTTTGGAACGACTGTGGATCTAAATCTATTGAGGTCCAAAAGCGTTAGAAAATTGGGAGGAGCCACCGGTTTGCTGGTATTCAATCATGAATTCTTCTAAAATACCGAAAGCAGACGCAACACCAATGATGGTAGAAACACTCTTACCTAAACCACCTAATAATTCACCAGCAACAGCGATAACAGCCAAAGAGAAACCACCACTGACGGCAGCAACTGGAATGACTCTAGATAATTCCTTGGTGATAGAAATGTCTCTCTTACCAGTAATAGAAATACCTTGTTCCTTGAATTGCTTAGAAATATCTCTTGGAGCACTTCCAGAAATGTTACTCCATTTGTTGGCAAACCAAACACTCAATAAGACAACAGTCAAAGAGTACACAACAGTCTTGATTGGAGAGAATAAGTGTTGTAATAAAGTGGAAGAGTTAGTGAAGTAGAACAAAACACCAGATTTCAAAACGTAGTGGTTGGTAGAAACTTCAGCAACGAACTTACCAAGAGCAAGGTCAACAACAGTAGAGTTGATACCAAACTTGTTTAAGATGGAAACAGCAATGTAACCTAAAACTTGGTAGTTAACAATAACGGTGTAAGCAAATAAGATTGGTAAAGCTCCGGTGTATAATAATCTGATTGGGTACACGTTGTTCATACCTCTAACCTTGGTAGATCTGATTGGAATTTCAATTCTGAAGTTTTGTAAACCAATAATTGCGATAATAGTTAAGATACAAATGTAGAATTGGGTCAAGTTTGGTAATTGTAAACGAGTGAAAGCATTAACAATGTTAGCATTTAATTGACTCAAATTAAAAATGTTGAAGTTTCTAAGAAGGTTGATTAAAGCACCGTAACTTTCAACTCTGTTAGAATTAAGTAATGGAAGGTTTTCTAAACCAATCAAATCTCTAACCAAAGTGGTGGCATTTTGTAAGGTTAAGAAACATAAGATACCACTACCAAAAGCATAACCCTTATCAAAAACATCAACCAAAAGGGTCATAATCAAAGACCAGGAGTTGACTTGAACGAAAATCATAACATAAGAACCAAATGGAACTGGATCATTAGCCAAAGGATCATACTTTTGGATAACATTATCGTAGTAGCCAGAGTAAATAAGACCAGCAGAGTAAATAGCAGATAAAACTATAGCACTTAATTTTTGACCAGATTGGAATAATTCTCTATCGGCCCTAATATTAAAGTTAACTTTAACTAATCTTAAACCAGCAGCTAGTTGCCATAAGAAACCAGCAGTAATGATTGGTAATAAACCCAATTCGAGTAAAGTGGCCTTTTCCATGGCGAAAATGGATCTGAAACCAAAGAATGGATCAACAATCTTGGATTCAGCATTAGGAACCAATCCAAATATTGGAAGTTGTCCAAAAAGGAAGATTATACCACTACCAACAGTGAATATGATTCTTTCATCGAAACTAATCTTTTCATCTGGAAGTTCGACTTCTACTAAAATTGGTAAGAAAAATTTGACTAAATCAAGAAGACGAACTATAAATATGTTAGTATTGATAAATTAATAAATGATAAATTATTGAAATTTTCATGTTTGTATTCATATTGACACCGAAAAGTTCCCATAGTTTTCTGTTATCTAGTTATGAATGGTTGACATAGATTGAAAAATATATTCCTTGGTGTGTTCACATTAGACTTTATGGCTTCCATCGTATCACATATGTTTAGTATATTGCTTATTACTTACATCCACCCATCTTTCCTATAATTGTCCAGCCTCTTAGAACCTAATAGCTAGTCAATATCTGGCACTAACAATTTTTTCGTACCGTCGACATTGGCCATCCGTATTGGTATCACGTGACTCAGTTGCCATACAGCCAAGTGGGGTACGGCCAACTATACGAGGTGGGAGAAATGGAAGGTGAGAAAAACGTCATAGCAAAGGACATGGATTTTCTATTTTGCAACATGATTTTCTTTGCTTTTGATAGATGGCATTACATCCTCCACAGTTGCTGATCTAAGGAGTTTTTGGATCGTTGCAACAAAAATAGTTTGTTAGGTTTGTGGATCTCGGACTTATACAGTGTATAGATGTGGTGAGATTGGACGGGGGGGGGGTGTCAGTTCAAAGTCTAGCAAGACGTTGAACACATATTGATGGAGAATTCACTTAGGAGAGAAAAGTGTCACCAAGTCGCAGTATACGGAATCACCAATCTTAACCTGAAATTATTCTTCTTTACCTATGGATTTGGTGATATATGTAGTGAAATAGATACTGATGTTGGAAATAGTGCTAAGACTTTAATGAAAGGGGATAAGATAATTATCAGGAAAGTTGGGGTTGTTTAAATAGAACAGCAACAATTACACAACACTTGATTTTTTTTTCAGGTTGTACTAAATTTGGCAACTCTCACCACTTCAAACACATTATGTTGGTAACTATTATGTGTAATTCAACCAAATAAACTCTAAAGTATATCTTGGCCCAATTTACAAGATCCTTTTCAAAAGTTTATCTATTAATAAACCTATTCGTCTCTATGGTGCTTATCTCGTCTTAATTATTGTAACTTACTTTTTAATTATGTTTAATAATAATTATTATTATCATTATATGTCCGTATCTAATTAATGCTCTATACTATTACCATACCATACCTTGAGGATTCCTCATATGAAGAAGAAAAAGAAAAAAAAAATAGAAATTGTTCCCTTAATGCCATATTACCGTACTAGCTTACCAAAGATCAACCTGTTTACCTATAAATCATTCCATGAAGTGTTTCCACCAAAACCAGCACCACCGCACATGACTAGAGAAGAACCACCAGTAGTTTCAGAAAAACTGCTTTGAGAAGCAAAGGTGTTTTGATCATCATTAGGAATATAATCCAAATGATCAAGATATTCAGGGATCCGCTTCATAGGTGGTTGTAAACTAGGAGTATTTTCTTTATTTGCTAACCTGTTTAAAAGCATTTGTCTCACTAGTGAGCCAGATCCTCCATTAGGTTGATCGTCTTTAGATAACAAATAGTTTTTGATGTCCACTAAACGATGGAACTTTCTAAACTTATCTAAATCTTCTTGGTCAAAGTAGGTAAATAAATCATCACCGTAGAATTGTTTTAGTATATCATTTGGTCTGTTTATAGATTCACCAGAAAGAGTACTGTTGGCACTTTCTTCCATTAAATTCTCATCCAAGTTCCAGCTAGCAGCGTTATCATCCACAAATTCCGAAGTTAGCACATTAGAATTGTACCACTGATTAATCTTATAGGAAAGATTACTTGAACTTGAAGCTTTTGGAAATTGTGGTTGTTGAATAGATGCTTCTTGAGATTGAGATTGGGACATAGGCTGTATTATCTCCTGTAAATCCTCAAAATCTTCACATTCACTTTGGTCATCATCATCATCTTCTTCTTCTTCTTCTTCTTCCTCCTCCTCATCATCATATACGTTTGTGGTTGCAGTATTGGTCAAAGAAAGAATATCACTTACTTTATCCCTCTCGGTAGCGTGAGATCTGATAGGATTAAACAAAACATACAGTGATTGATCATCATCATCAGCTTCATTGACCAAATCGTCATAATCACTCAAAATACTACTAGTAGCATCAAAGTTATCACTGGTTTGATCGCTTTTGTTCTTTGATTTGAATGACTCGTTTGTTTGGGTACCTTGACCCGTGTTGGCCCTGTAAGGAGCGGTAGTGTACTTAAGATTAGGGTTAATGGACATGATTGGAAAATTAATACTATGAATCGGCTTGTTGCGATCAGATCCAGTTTATATACGCAAAGAGCCTATGGTCAGGAGGGAAGAGGCGAGAAAAGAAACAACCCCCAAAATCCCCCCGATAAGGTCATGTGACCATGTGCCACAAATGAGTGACACAGTTGCACCTTAAAGGACAAGTGACTGTGGATTTCTTCGGAATTCCACAACTAGATTCTGGTTTTGAATTAGTAAGTCTATGGGAACATGGTTTGGTACCATAGTTACGTGCAAACTTCATTGGTACCTTTCTAGTACCTTCTCATACGAGGCCAGTAAACTTGAACTAGTCCTAGAAACCAATTCCGAAAATCGCTGGCTAAGGTCCGAACTCGCACAAAAGTGTTCTGTACATAAACGGCTCCGATATGGAAGAAACGGCGAATTGAGAACCAATCCAAATTCAGATCCCCCTCCACCCCTCCACCCCTCCACTTGTTGTGTGGTGAATAGACGCGATCTCTGTGATCGCTATTTTGACAGGCTCCCCGCACAAGTGTTGGGAAGTCGCGATAAGAGGTAATGTTGAGTTTCGGAATTTTTACCTCCTCCTGCTTATTATTCATGATAAATCATCGTAGATGCGTTGTAGGTGACTGGTGCATTTTTAAGTGTTGCAATAAAATGATGAAATTTCCAAACATTACGGTTAAGGATAACAGGAAGAAACCTCATCAACATCATCAATGGATTAATACTGTTATTAATTTTTTTTTCCACTGGGCCATTTAAATAAAGCACGAATGTACCAACGCTAATGTGCACGCGGTGATACCTTACTTGTTTGTATCGTTTCCACCAAACAATAGTAATAGAATGCTACTGGTCCCAACCATAGATGATCATAATCGGCTATAAGTTTATAGTTTATTAGGACGATCTATGGTTAGGTTAATTATATAACCAAACAGGTAATAAACGCTCATCACCAGCCGTATTTTAGACTGTTTCATGTATTTTTGGTAGTTCCTTCGATCTCATGTTTCTGGTAGATGTTAGTAGTGTTCAACAATGTTGCATCAGATAGGGGTGAAAGACTATTTTATGAGTTGTTTTGTAACATCATTTACTAGTATATAAGAATATAACCTTATCATCATGTGACTGTGAATACTTACAGAATTATTAAATAAGTAATATAATAAAAAAAAGGATGTGTAGTATACGTTAGTTTCCAATGGAGAAGTTTTTTTTGTTTTAATGTCGCTGGAAATAATCACTGATCTGCTGCCGGGTAACGGTTTCTAGGGCTGGAGATAAAAACACCGATTGGCCCATTGTATGCAGAACCATGGCCACCTTTCCCAGTAGAATTTCGACCAATGCTATCTAACAACAATTGGCAGGGCTGCTATATGAACGAATTAAACACTGCCTCGGGTATGGACTCATAATAGTATAAATAGCGGTTCAAATGGACCCTTGTGTTTTCGTTGTTGTTTGTTTTTTTCCCTTTCTCTTGTTATCTATCAATAGTCAAATCATCTTGTACATCTGGTGTGTGTCTCTCTCACCCACAAAAAATTAGATAATTTGACGTCCACTATTCACGTGACGCACTATCGATTGCCTTCAATCGATTCGTTAGAAATATCATTTAACATTGATTACTATTAATTTTTATTAAACATGGCTGTTCAAGGATTGGGTGCTATAGATAAGCAATACGATGGTTCCAGCTTGAGAGTTGGTATCCTTCATGCCAGATGGAACAAAAAAATCATTGACTCTCTTGTTAATGGTGCTGTCAAGAAGTTGAAAGAATTAGGTGTTAAGGAAGAAAACATAATTGTTGAATCTGTTCCAGGTTCTTTCGAATTACCATACGGTTCCCAACTTTTCGTTGAAAAGCAAAAGCGTGAAGGTAAGCCATTAGATGCCATCATTCCAATTGGTGTTTTAATCAAGGGTTCCACCATGCACTTCGAATACATCTGTGACTCCACCACCCACCAACTTATGAAGTTGAACTTCGAATTAGGTTTACCAGTTATCTTTGGTGTCTTGACTTGTTTGACTGAAGAACAAGCTGAAGCCAGAGCTGGTTTGATTCCAGGTAAGATGCACAACCATGGTGAAGACTGGGGTGCTGCTGCCGTTGAAATGTCTCTCAAGTTTAATTAGGTAATAATTTCTTGTACTTGCTACCTTGATCTGTTAATCTGACAGGTGGAACAAAATAAAAAATGTCAAAACTTATACTGTTAAATAAACCAAAACAAAAAATATTGTAGGCCTTAAAGTACAAGTTTTCTTCCACACATATTTAATGCTTATCTGATATTTGATATATTTGCACCTAAAATTGCTGACACATAATTCTAAAATAATAATTGCATGTTAGGTTAGCAATTTTATAATATTTTGTTACATTAGATTCTCAGTAATTGATGAACCTATATTTTCCTACATTCTAATAAAATTTACATTTTTGCAAAAATTTGAAGTTATTGGAATCTCCACCAAATCCTATACTCACCAATACTATGAAAATAAAAATGAGAAATAAATTTCGATCGGAATATTCGGGTATAAGTAGTAAATACCGTTAAAAAAATAATGCCTTCAGCCAGATTCGAACTGACGATCTCCTCATTACTAGTGAGGTGCCTTACCAACTTGGCCATAAAGGCAAGAAACAGACGACCTCGGTGAGGGTCGAACTCACGATCTTAAGATTAACAGTCTTACGCCTTAGCCAACTTGGCCACGAAGTCTTATTTCTTGTAGTTCCATAACATCTCCATCTCCAGATCTAGTCGAAACTATGACTAACTACCTGCATTTAATTCATCACTCTAAGTATCGATAATGATATATTTTCAAATCAGAACCACTTCTAATGATCAAGAAAGTGCTACAGCACCCGGTTAAATCGTTCAAGCTAGATCCAAATTACAAGTTCAAATGTGGGGTGGAAATACATACCCAGCTTAAGTCAAAGTTCAAGCTTTTTTCATTATCAGAGACAAGTTTTAATGAAAAACCCAACTCCAAAGTTAGTTACTTTGATTGTGGATTACCAGGTAGTCAACCAAAATTGAATCCTGAAGCCCTTTACTTAGCATTAAAGACAGCTGCCGCTTTGAATAGTGATATACAGCTGAAATCGTCTTTTGATAGAAAGCATTACTTTTATCCTGATCAACCTTTAGGATACCAAATTACCCAGCATTATCATCCAATCGCCAGAAATGGATTTTTGGAATTAAATAAAAAGTTTGATGATATTAAACAAGATTCAAAGATCATAAATATTGAACAGATACAAATTGAACAAGATACTGGAAAGACCAACTATGATAAATTTGGTCAAACCATCAAAATTGATTTGAATAGAAGTAATACTCCATTGATCGAATTAGTGACGAAACCTGATTTTGAAGATTTGGGTCAAGTAAGGGCCTTTGTTAAAAAGTATCAATCTATAGTCAGACATTTGGATATTTGTTCTGGTGATTTAGAAACTGGTGCTATTAGAGTGGATGTTAATGTCAGTGTTAATGGAAATCCAAGAGTAGAAATTAAAAATTTGGGTAGTCACAGTGAAATCCAAAACGCTCTTAAATATGAGTATAATAGACAAAAAGATGCCATAATCAATAATGAACCTATTGTTCAAGAAACTAGAGGTTGGAATGGTCAAGAAACAGCGTCTCTTCGTTCCAAAGAAGATGCTGTTGATTACAGATATATGCCTGATTCAGAATTACCAAGAATTAATTTGGACCCAAGTGTTGTTGAAGATATTCAATCTCATTTACCAGAATTACCCCAAACCATACTTGAAAGATTATGTGGAAAGACTTATAAGTTAGAACTCAAATACGCAAGATATCTTGTAGAAAACAAGACTATCTTGAATTATTATAATGGTCTTTATGAAATGATTGTCACTCAGCATAAACAACCAGTGAAGCTAGTAAATAACTGGTTATTTCATGAACTTATTGGGGCTTTTTCTAAACATGAACAAAAATTGAATCTTGAATTATTCCCAGTGTCTAAGTTAAGTGACTTAATTATAAAGGTACAAAATGATAAAATTTCATTGACTTCTGCTAAAATTTTGTTATCCCAGATCATTCAAGATAAAGATGACTCAATAATGTCTATTGAAGAATTGATCGAAAAATACGACTTGGGAAATCCTGAAGATATTACCGAACAGAAAATGAATGAGGCAATCGAAGAAATATGTCAAGAAATAATGGATGCCAATCTTGATGTTGTTCAAAAAGTCAAGAATGGTCAGAAAAATTCAGTGAAATATTTGATTGGTCTTGCCATGAGAGAAACACAAGGAAAAGTAAAAGCTGGTGAATTTGCAAAGAAATTCAGCGAAATGATTTCAAAATAATTGTGACTTCCAAATATTTAATTACTTTCAGAGTAATCCATGCTTTCTATAAAGTGCACTTCACAGTATATAGTGTATTCATATACTTGTAAATATAATAAACAATTTAAGTTATACAAATTTTCTTTCAATTCTCCTCTAGTTCGGAATGAATAAATTACTGATTTTACAAGTTGGACGTTATAAATTGTGGATGTAATGACTTAAATATAAATTATATAAAGACACATTCGAACAACAATACTATCCACCGAAATAAATAAGAAACAGCCCACGAAAGAATCGCCCGAAAGTTATGGTATCATTTTATTTGATGCTGGCAGTTGATTGTTTTGTCATCAAATACTTCTGTGGTTGTTACTTGAAACTTATATCCAAAACTATCATCACTTTTCACGTTATTTCTAAACTCTTCTTCAAGAGTACTTGCAGTTGGAGAATTTGCAAATAAGTCGCTGTCCACATCATAAGTTGAAGCATGTACTAAAGAATTCTTTGTATTCGGAGAGGTTGAATCAAAAAGATCTTCATATTCTTGATGAAATTCTCTCATAGCAGTAGAATGATCAATTTCTTTTTCAGTATCAGTTCCAGATGTATTGTTTGAAGAAGACAGCTCCTTAATAGGTTTGGAAGGAATATGTAGAGCTCTCTTGTACATTTCTACTGCATCGGAACCTAACCCAAGAATGAAAAAAGTAACTATTGATAATGAAATAATCACTATTTTATCATCAACAGAGGAAAATCCTTGATCATCGCCACGGATAATTGTACGATCTGCCTTAGAAATTGGTCCTATCTTTGCAGCTTGAACGGCACTGATAAAGTAGTAAAGGGAAAGACTAGAAAGTGCCAAAACAACCAATATATTAAATATCAAAAGTCTTGCAAATTTTCTCAGATTGAGATTTGAATTTGTGCATTTGAGAATATTAGAAACTTCCTTTCTCTTTTGGAAATACTTATAAATAGTAAGGGAAGAGAAAACCATGGACACAGCAGCCCATAATAAACTCCAAATACTGAAAAGAGGAATGACTTTCATATCGAAAATATATGTAGAAGTACAACCTCTGTAACGAATAACATCATACCTTGAACTTTGAATAATATAGTTTGTACACATGACGAAAATTGGAGTGATCCAGCAAATAGCAAGGTTTATAAGAGTCTTTTTGAAAGTGTCAGTATCCATGAATACTGGACTTTTGGCTCTTAAAATCATATACATGTTCAAAGACAAAGCAGCAATAGCAGCATTAGTACCAGAAGAAGAGCCAGCTTCTAACTTCACCATCACATCACAGTATACTCTACCATCCCAAGAGTTATAAAAGTCTTTATCACTCCAGATACATAAGCCGATGAAGGTCTTAAGATTAAGGATGAAAAACCATAAAATGATAGAAATCACAGGAATATTTTTAAACCGACAATGCCATACTAATGGTGGGATTAGCAATATATTAGCAAGCATTGAGAAAAAGGCAAGACATATACTTTTGCCATCCATAATGAATAAATTTGAAAGACGAAAGCTTGTAAGATCTTGCATTACATGGATCTATATATACACATGTAAGATGTTGGAAGCCACCTCAATGTGTCGATTCCTTAGAAACCCTAATTTGGAAAAGTTTGATTTTTTCACTTTCATTTTTTGCGGCAATCAAGGTCGCAAAATTTACCAGAAACGGATTTCTAAGGGACTTGATGGAACAGTGGCATCAACACTTCATTTTCATTAAACGTGGTCCATAATAAAGTATAAAATCCATATGTGTGTTATTTTGAAGTGAATTCAAAAAGTCTAGGCACCGTTAAGCACTTGAATGAAATGCATTTGTGGTTCCAGTTGGTGTAGCAGAACATGGCTCTGACGATCTTTGTTTTCAACCTATGGGTTTCGGTCCTGTACACTCTAATAAATTGAACAAGGTTATCTAATAGTTCATATAAGAGCCTCCCCTCACTAATATAAAACTTTGTTAGTATCAGGTACAAAATTTACCTTGGCATGCAATTAATCTAAATAAGTGCCCAGACTCAATAGTAGTTGACTACTGGTGAGATTACACTTCACCTTCGTGCACTGGGAGGAACAGAAAAACTATCGTAGTCTGAAGAATAAGGTGAATGATGGAGGAGAATTTATAATTAATTGCAATCTCAGGAGAGAGTAAATAAAGTGACTACTGATTTATTAGGTAACCTAATTATTTTGTTGGTTTATGTTGACCTTACAATTGCTATCATCAAACAAAAATTAGTTGACGTAATAGTCTCTTTTTCTTCTTCGTACAATGTGGTATATTAAAATATAAGAATGATCTTATCAATGACAAGAGTATTAACAAGAATGAAAATAAATATGACAATTCCAAAAACTGGATATAGTGTTTATTTAAGCAAGAACAGATTTCAAGACTGGGTCAGCACTGACGACACCAGAGAATTTTTGGTCTAAGAATTTCAATAATTCAACAACCTTGGCTCTTAATTCATTGTTAGCAAATTGCTTCATGCTTTCAATGTTTTCTTCTCTACCCAAAGTAGATTCATTGATCAATTTAATTCTTTCAGCGTCAGCCAAGAAAACCTTAGAGAAGATTTCAACAATCTTTGGAGTTTGATCAATAATGATTTGGTTTTGGGATTCGTACAACTTAATGATCAACTTGAAGATTGGAGCATTTTCTTCCAAACCAGTTTCCAATGGTAAGTGAGCTAATAATGGACCCATGACGTGTTCTAATGGAACGGCATTTTCATGCTTTAAGGTCAATCTGGCAGCACAACCAGCAGCGTTAGCAAAAGATCTGTTAACAACATCCTTGGTTTCTTCATCATCAGTATCAGCTTTTCTATCAGCCTTACTTAACAATTGGAATAATAACTGTAAGATGGTTGGGTAAGCAGAAGAAAGATCGTTGCTACTGTTTTCAACAATCAAACCAATACCATAAGCAGCGTTACCCTTAACTTCTAAGGACTTATCGTTAGAAGCCTTTTCAATGAAAACTTGCATTAATTCATTTTCGAATGGGTTGTTAGATTTTAAGCCACCAACAATTTCAGCTAAGGCACCAGTAGAACTGACTCTAATAGCCTTAGACTTGGCAGAGAGTTGAGATAAGATAATGTCCTTGAAAGAGGTGAAGACCTTGGCGAAGTCACCTTCCAAAGCAAGAGACAAGTTAACCAAAACTTCTAAAGCAGACTCATATAATAAAGCATCGGTTTCAGAGGATTCTTGGTCTTCATCACTTGGACCTTCTTCATCTTCAACTTGAGATGGATGTTCTTTCTTCAAGATGGTCATTAATTGGACACAAACCTTTTCTAAAGTTTCGGTGTTGTTAGCATCATCAATAAGAGCAATAGAACCGAAAGTGAAAAGACTGTCAGCAATACAATCTAAGATACAAATGACCATGGAGATTTCGAATTCTTCTTCCAAGAGAGGAACAGCAATGTTTCTAACTTGTTGGATCAATTGTAAAACAGATGGGTCAAGGTAAGAAGAGGTTGGAACACCCTTTGGAGCCTTGAAACTGTCACCATAATGAGCCTTGAACATAGCCTTAACAATCTTGAAGATAGTGTTCATGGCAGTTTCTCTCATACCGTAGGAGTTTTCAATTTGTTCACTTAAAGTCTTGATAGATGGTTCAAGGTACTTAACAAAATCAGAACCGGTACCAGCAGCCAATTCAGCCAAGGCAACAGCAGCGATTTCCTTTTCAATGGTGATACCAGTGTGAACATTAAGACCATTGGCAACATCTTCTTCATTAGCATCTTCATCGAAGTCTTCAAGGTTGAAGGTGTATTCACTTTGTTCCAAACATTTCAAGATTTGAGGAACAATTTGGTCCAAGAAACCAGAGAATTCCTTACCGTAAACCTTAGCCATGTTAGAGATGAAAGCGAAACCAGATTCTCTGATTCTAGAGTGTTCAGAGTTTAAGGAAGTGTAAGCAGCTTCAACCAATGGCTTAGCGTAGACAGAGAAAGATTCTGAACCAACAGCTCTGGCCATGGTAGAGATGTTTTCGAAAGTCATAGCTCTCAATTCAATGTCATCTTCAGTCAAACCTTCAGTTTCTTGAATACTGATGAATGGTTCTAAAAGTTGAACAGAAGTGTTGAAGTAAGGGGTGAAAGCCTTACCAGAGGCAAAAGCAGTAGAACCAATGGCAGAGACAACAGCAGACTTAAGAGAAGAGGTGTTAGCTTGTTGTAACATGTGGAACAATTTGTTCATCAATGGTTCAATGTAAGTACCCATAGCTTCGTGACTCATAAATTCAATCAAACCATCTAAAGCGTAACAAGCGTATTTGTAGGCCATGACGGAAGTTGCAGAGTCAATGATGTCAATGATCAATGGTAATAATTGTTCGTGGTAAAAGGCAACAGTGTCTTGTAATTCAGAGGTGATAGAAGATAAAGCTCTTAAAGCAGCAACTCTGACAATGATTTCAGAATCCTTGAGACCAGTAACAATAGCAGGAATGATCTTTGGAATTTGAGAAGAGAAGTAATCTGGAGCACCAGCGGAAGCAACACCAATACATAACAAAGCACCTCTCCTTTCAAATTGGTTAGAAGAACCTAAGAACTTTGGTAAGATTTCGAATAATGGGTTGATAACTTGAGATGGTGGTAATTCAGAAGATAAAGAAGCAACCAATCTTAAAGCTAAGGTAGATGGAACGTTTTCTTCGTTTTCATTTTCTTCATCATCGTTTTCTAATTCTTCTTCAACATCAACTTCTTCAGAAGCAATTTGAACAGCAAGTTGGATAAGTTGAGGACCAAGCTTGTTAGAAGAAATTTTGGACTTTCTTAAGTTAACACAAGAGATCAAGAATTGTAAACCGAAAGTTCTGTATTCATCATCTAATTGAGTGTTAGAAGCAATTTCGGCAATGAATTGGATCAAGTTGATCAAGTAGTCACCAACTAATTTGGTGTCTAAGAAGATCAAAGAGTTGAAAACATTAAAAACATCCTTGGCCTTAGCAGAATCATCATTAGAGATGACTTCCTTTAAGACTTCAACCATGTGAGGAATAGATTCTCTGAACTTGTTAGCAAGTTGAGGGTTGATTTGACTATCTTCTTCAATGAATTGAGAGATGACATCTAAAGCTAAAACAGCATTAACTCTAATATCTCTAGAAGTTTGGTCACTTAATAAACCAGAGAATAAACTTAAGAAATCATCAATATGAGGAGCCAAAGCAGGAATTTGAGTTTCTAAAAGAGTGTATAAAGTGTAAGCAGCCATTTCCTTGGATTGAGCATCAGATTCATTGACACCACTAACCAAAGTTGGTAAAAGTTCTGGCCATTCGTTGTTTTCTAAATCAATTTCACCAATAGCAGCAACAACTCTAGCAGAAGAGTGTCTAATGATCTTGGATGGTTGTTTGAAAGTGTTGTTCAATAAAGATTGTCTGATACCTGGCTTGGATGCAGCATCAACGTTTTCCCAGTTAGTTAAAACCAACTTTCTGGCTTCAACAGAAGCTAATTGTTTCAATTCATCATCTTGAGCTGCTTGCAAGATTTGGAATAAAGCTGGTAAAGCCAAAGGATTGGTGTAAAAATCCTTGGTCAAGGATTGAGAAGCTTGCTTGATGACATTAGAGTCTGGCACTAATGTCTTTCTCAAAGTCTCTTCCAATGAGGTAAGGTATTGGTTATCCATTTTTGGAATAGGAAGAGGTGTTAGGTGGTTCAGTTCTTTATAATACTCTCGAATCGGGTGTGTATATATCTGAAAAAAATTTGAGATGCGATCACGTGCACAGGTCGTGTGGATCCACGATGGTAAAGTCTATTGATCTTCCTTGTGTCGTCAACTACTGTGTTGACAGGACGGTGTATCTCCCGGCTAGTAACCGAAGAGATTGTCGAGTGGCACCAGATTTTTTTTCAAATGTTTTTCGTTAGAAAAAAACCATTTGCATGTTTAGATAGTAGAGGTCTTTCTCGATGAGCTGGTCTGAAAAATATAATTTTCAACACCAACTAAATATTGAAGCAAAGAGTTTAAGTAAAGTAGTTGGTTACTGTTGCATATGGCAAGATCGGCGTAAGTCCCACTTTTTGGCCGTTTGGCCGTTGTACAAAGTTGCGAATCACCGTTTGCGTAATTAAGTATCGGCTAAAGTTGAGACATCTCGCAGGTTGCGAAAGTAGCATAATGTAAAATTTGTTGGACAAGACCAAACCAAGATGCTAAATGTGATTGAATGGAATATTTTTGTAGCCCTCGAAGAAACAATCATCGATTGAACAATTGTAATACACGACGGTTGATTCCGGGTTTAAGATATGAGATTGGTTTCCAGATAAAAGGTTTAATCTTATCGATATAATTGGAATAATCCTTACCAGTTTTTTTTTTCTTCGTTTTTTGTTTGTATGAGTCCCATATTTTTATTACCCTAATTAATAGACCTTGTTAGATCATCTCTATAACTATAACTATATTTATACATTTATATCCACTTGACTGGACCAAGTGAGGGGAACTTACATCAAATCACCTAAATTGGATGGCATTTCTCTGATCTTGGTGGTATAGTACTTTTCTAATACCTTTAATTCTTTCTTGTCTTCTTTAACCAATAAATTTATTGCAACCCCCTTTCTACCAAATCTACCAGATCTACCGATTCTGTGAATATAATTTTCCTTATCTAAAGGTAAATCATAATTTATAACCAAAGAAACTTGTTGAACGTCAATACCTCTGGCCCAAACATCAGTAGAAATTAATACACGAGAATTACCATTTCTGAAATCATTCATAATTTCATCTCTTTCATCTTGCTTCATATCTCCATGCATTGATACCACAGTAAAGTTTTGTTTTCTCATTTGTTCAGTTAACCAATTAACTTTCACTTTAGTATTACAGAAAATAACTGCTTGAGTGATGGTTAAAGAATCATAAAGATCACATAAAGTATCAAATTTCCAATCTTCTTTATCACATTGAATGAAATATTGTTTAATACCTTCAAGAGTAATTTCTTCACGCTTTACCAAAATTTTAACGGGATCAGTAGTAAATTTATTTATCATTTCAAGAACATCTCTAGTAAGAGTAGCACTAACCACAATGATTTGAATACCTGCATTGACCGTTTTTAAAATTTCAAAGATTTGTTCTTTAAATCCGTTAGTTAATAATTCATCAGCTTCATCTAAAATCAATACTTTTAAATTTTTTAATGAAAGAAATCTTCTTTTAACTAAATCCAATATTCTACCAGGAGTTCCACTAATAATTTGCTTTTTAACCCCCTTTAAATTCTTCATATCTTCATTAATTTGGTTACCACCAACACATCCATACGATTGAATTCTCATAAATTTACCTAATTGTTGAATAACTCTTTGAATTTGTAATGCTAATTCTCTGGTTGGTGATAATACTAATGCTTGACAGTCTTTAACCTTTGGTTCCAATACTTCAAGCATACCAATGGAAAAAGTGGCAGTTTTACCAGTACCCGATTGTGCTTGAGCAATAACATCCTTACCAGATATAATTTGCATGATAGCTCTAGATTGGATGGCGGATGGGGTCTCAAACCCATACTCATAAATCCCCTTAAGTAACTCTGGTCTAAGGTTCATACTTTCGAAAGTACGATGTACCTTGATCTTGGATGAAGTTTGAGTGAACTCTAACTCATCATCAAGCTCTCTATCGAATTCGTCCATATTGAAATTCAACTTTCGTCGTGTATAACTATTGTAGTTAATAGTAAATGGTTTGGTATTTTTGATAGTTTCGCGCATTTTCGATGAGGTTACCTCTTGTGTAAAGGCACTAACTATTTCAAGATGATTCGCATTGACCAAAGTCATCACTACCCAAATATCATCACCTTGTACTCCATCGAAAGTCCTTGTTTAGGTTGATTCACCTCACTTTGTTACTACATATCATCATTTAGAACAAGCAGAATTTGGTCTCTCATACTCTTTTATTTTTCACTCGTTCATTTCATCCCATTGGTGAAATCATTTAAGCTCATTCAAAGGCCGGTTACTTCTCCACGATTTTAGAAGAAAAAATTCAAAAAATGTCAATTATAGTCCTTATTGGCGGTGGTCATGCTGCTGGTAAAGAAACCACAGCCAATCTTCTCAAGCAAGAAATCGAAACCTCAATGAAGAACCCTCCAGAAGTGGAATTGATTCCTCTCTCAAAATACGAAGTCAAGACTGAAAGTGATCGTTCGATGTTGGACGTTAAAGCTAGTGCTATCACCGTTAACAAAGGTGGAAAGTCTATTCCTGCTTTGAAACCATCCAGATTCAAGTTTGCTGAACTTAAAGAATATTTATCTAGTCAAAAGAGCCAAAAGATTTGTATTGTTCATGGACTCTATGCTTTATACGATAAGGAATTGAGAGAGATGAGCCATATGAGAGTTTTCATAGATAGTGATCCAGATACCAGATTAATCAGATGGATAAGAAGAGATATCCTCAATAACAAGGAAAACCCAAGTACTTTAGAATTTGTCATTAACACTTACTTACAAGGAGCCCGTAACGAAATGAGTGATTACATTTTCCCGACCAAAGAATTTGCCGATGTCATTATGCCAAGAGGTGCTGAAGCCAATGCTGTTAAATTGATCTTTGATGGTGTTTTGATCGATTTAAAGGATTCAAGATTGGTCAATACCGAAAGACCTCGTGGTAACTTAAGACCAACAGGTAATAACTTTGAGATGGAAAAGTTTGATGATCAAAAGAATAAGTTCTACACATTGAACTGATCATTTCCATATAACTAGCATAATTAATACCATGACACCAATCCTGGTAAATAAACTAAACCTTAACGAACCCAAACACGTAGTTGTATCATACTATAGTTAGCACTATCTGCTTACCTGTAGTAATCATCATCATTATCATTCTAGCCTCTTGATTTTAGCCTCTTTCTTATTACCATTTAGTTCTTTTACATATGTACTATACACGCGGTTTATGATTGTTTGTCTAATCAATGCTATATTACTATACATAAAGTACATCGGATCAAGCGATCCAATTTTTTTTACCTTTATAGGTCTAAATTTGTCTGTATTATCTGATTCAAAAAGTCATGCACTTTTAAGAATTTAAAGAGATCCATTCTTAATGAACTCGGTAAGAGGATCAATTTCAATGGTATAAGTAGTTAAGTTTTGAATAGTGGTATTGTCAACCAATTCTCTCAACTTTTTATCATTATGATACCAATTTTTAATCAAATAAACCATTTCGTTTGATTTTAATTCATTGAAGAAGTCATGGTTGAGTTCGAAACTGTTATGTTCAATAATTGACTTAACAATGTAGTATAGTTTATCATAAGAAACCCCACTCTTGATAAACATATCAACAACCACACCTTGAGGTAATTCCTTAGAAGCTCCAGTTTCTTTTTCAGCTGATTTCAAGTATTTTCCAATTAATTTGATTAATTCATCAATTGGGAAAACCAAATCATTCGATGATAATTTGGTTCCAACAATTATAAATGCATTGGTAAGAGTAATGTAGAATGTATCATTTCTTTTAGAACCCAAGTATTCGTGATAAATCTTTTCAAACAATAATTCCCATCTCTTTAAAATATCATCAGAATTCTTGTAATCTGAAATCTTGAAGATTTCAAGACATAAGTCATAGTAACCTAATGGGTCAGTGTAATCATTAAATAAATCACTAATGGTCAAAATTCTATAGTTAAGAGCATTAATAGCAATTTCCTTGTTTTCTTTATTAATTCTTGAATCCTGTTTGATGGTGGTCAAAATATCCCATTGTAAGTTACCAACATCAAAAAGTTCTTGAATGATAGCTGATAATTGAATCATTTTTTGCCTTAAGTTTGGTGGACAAACACAGTTACAGAAACCATTGGCTCTAGACAAGTACTCGATTCTCTTAGTTAAATCCAATGGGAATTCGGAAATAGCCAACGTGTAAAGAATACTTGAGGCTTCATAGTAGTTATCTCTCTTGGCATGGTATAACCATAATAAGTCACTCAATGCTAAGTTTCCTTGTGCCTTTTCTTGTAAGAAAGGTAAAATGAATGGAGTACTGATTTCTAATAACCTTTCACTGATACCTTGATCGATGAACCATTGATAGAATGCATAATGGAATGATTTATCTGGAGAAGAGAAACAAGTATCATAAGTCAAGTCTCTAATTTCCAAGAATTCATTAATTTCAAGTTGGTTACCAATTTCAGTAATTCTTAAGGCTTCGAAGTCAACCTTGGTTAAAATCTTGAAGATCAAGTTATAAAGTTGAGTACGTCTAGTAGTTACTTCTGGACGGTTATTGATTACTGGGTTAACAGTATTGATATGATTAGTAGTCTTCAGAGCCAACTTCAATAAGAGATCAACTGCACCACTGTAGAATTTCAATTCCAACATTATGTTGATAGAATGTTCGATATTTTCCAAAGTTAAGGATTCATGAGCTTCTTCAAAAAGCTTGACTGCATTCTTTAAACATTTGTTCTTCAAGTCATTATCACGAGGACCAATATTCTTGGCTCTAGTCAAATTTTCAATAGCCTTAAAAATATAGACGTCATCAGTAGAGCAAAAAGATCCACAACGGCCTTGTAAAGAAGAAGCAATAATATCAATAGAGCCACCCTTTAGAATATTCTTGTTGATGATAGATGATAATAAGTCTTTAATTAAATTCTTAACCTCCTTAGTTGGTAATAATAAGTCCTTGAAAGTAAGAATTAAAAGATTCAGTTGGTTGGTTAATGAAAGGAATTTGAAAATTTCATTAAAACTAGTTTGATTTTCTTCAATCAATACCATTAAGAATGATAATGCTTCTTTCATGGAGTTCAATGATTTAATAATAGAAGTAAATGCAATATGTTCAGCTCTCAAGCAAACCTCAGCTTCAAATTGATTAGGATCAGAGGAGTAATTTGGTGCATTCAATCCTTGGATTTGGTTTCCATTTTCAATCAAGAAATCAACCAAAACAATAATAGAACCAATAAAGAATTCAACTTGTTTCTTATCAATATTAAGTGATTGAATTAATAAGTTATCATCTTTAACAGATGTACCATCAATTTGACCACCAGATAAAACCTTGATATAAGGTAAAGGCTTGAAAACCTTGCTGTTCCAGAAATCGCGGAACAATCTTGAGATAAGTAAACAAGTACCATAAAATCTATCACTCAAAACAACTTGATCAACAGTTGGATGAGATTCACTATTATGACTCAATAATTGATGTCCAACAGTATTAGGATGGTCACTTAATCTAGCATTATTTCCACAAGTAGAGAATAATATTTGGGCCTTTCTCTTCAAAAGATCATTAGAAGAGTGATGACCATATGAACAAGATAAGTAAAGTAAGGTTGAACAAGTTTCTTCAAAGCCATTTTCTTCAATAAAGTTTTCCACAGTATTTTCATTTAAAGATTTTAAAATTTGATCGGAAGTCTTAAATTGATAAATGACAATACCAAAATTGGTTAACAAAGCAAATTTCAATGGTTGCTTGGTGTATTGACTAGCCGAAATGTTGGCATAACCATTTGGAGTATTGGTAGCATTCATGGATGGCGTGAGTTGAACAATATCATGAATATGAGTGAAGTTATCAATATTATCATCAGCACCGTAGTTTATAAATTCAGCATTTTCAACTAATTTATTATTCTTCTTTAAGAAGCCATAATTGGTAGTGGCAATGAAAAGTTTATCTGATCTCTTAGTTCTCTTAACACATAAGAAAATACCAGGACTAATGATCTTTGCAAATTTGGTATTCTTCAAAAGTTGAGATTTTTGCTGATTTTCAATCAATTGTGATAAATGCTGTTTGCTAGTGGTATAAGCATCCAAATCTTGAGAAACTTCTGGAACTTCTCTAGATGGAGGGAATTTAATGGTAACAAGATTAAGTCTAGCAGATGTGAATGATGAAGCAGATGCGTAAGAGTTGAATAATCCAAAAGTACTGGTTGGACCACCTAATTTCAATAAGATTCTGCAACCATTAGAAGTAACAGCTATTAATTGAACTTGATTAGATTCCTGTTTAGAGATGTGTTGAATATTAATGATTTTAAATTTCTCAAACACTTTGAAGTTACCAATATCCACGAAAAGATTAGATGAGCTTTTGAAGATTTGACTTGGAAGTAATTTACTCGACTCTTGAAGTTGAGAAGCTTGAGAATGAGATGAATGTGAATTTTGTTGAATGGAAGATGGTAATTTGTAAACTCTGATAACCGATTTATTGGATAAAGTGTATAAGATATCTCTTTCAGAATCAATTTCTAATTGAGTCAAGTTTTCTGGAATTTGAGCACCACTTTTAGTTGTAGTAGAAGAAGATTCTGAATAACTAAATAAGTAAGAATTACTAAACTTATTTGGTATAACAGAAGATAAACCAGATTTAGTTAAACAGGTCTTTTCACATCTATTTTTTATGAACGAGGATTTATTAGAATAATCCAATCTCCAAATATTGATTCCATCACTTTCGCCACTAAAGTAAATATCACCAGTTTTTGGATTTTCAATGAAATTGTTTACGGCCAAACCTTGAGTAGAAACAGATAAATCAGGATTAAAAATCTCCAAATTGTTGAGATTTTTATCATATTGTATGATAAATATTTGAATGTTCATGGTTGTGGCAATCAAAAGTAAATAATTAACTTCTTTAACAAAAATTCCTGGTTTTGGTTTTACCAATTTAACAGTTAAAATAGAATTTCTTATTTGATCGATAGTTAAGAATTGGTTAGATTGATTGAATGATGATTGAGGTAACTTATAATTCCATAAGATTAATTTATTATCCACAGTGATCCAAGTTCTATCAATTTCAGGAAAAAGACCTATTTTAGATCCACATTGACTTGAATTATATTCATCAAAAAATTTATCAGGTAAGTTTAATTGGTTAACTCTTTCAAAAGAAGAAAATTCACCCATACCATTTTCATAATCAAAATAATAATTATCTAATCCAGTAGTTGATTTATCAAGAGTTTCACCTAAATATAAATCACCTGGAATCGTAGAGTCTATTTTGGTTAAATCAGTTATAAATTTGGATCCTAACTTAAGTGGAGAAAGTGTAGAAAAGTTAGGGACATTAATTCTATAGTTAACTTGATTCGTATCAAGATTTAATGGATGGAGAAACCGTTTAGAAAGGTTACCGCGAGAAGAGTTATCATTGGAAGATGCATTTTTGTCCTGATGAAACTGCAAAGAATCTATCGATTCCTGGAATTTGAGGGTGGGGGTAATGAATTTGGAATCCATTGGTTTGGATGCAGTGGACGTTTGAAACATCGGTAGTGGCATTGAACTGGTTGGAGAGTAGTGGTTGTTTACGAAAAAGTTTCAAGAAGAGTTGGTAAGGGCACGCGCAAAATGGTGTGTAGTCCCCCAAGCAAATAGCAGGACGAAATAGGAAGATAGAGAATCAGTTATGTCCAAATGGAGGAAGGGTTTTTCACGGATATAACGGGCTATTTAGATTCAATTGGAGGTCTAGAGGATTTTTAAGTGGATCTGTCTTTTCAAAGGAGGTGTGGGGAAAGACGGTGGAGTTTGGTCGTGGATAGCTTTTGTAGGACAGTTTGTTTAGTGAGATCCAGTTAGTGAGCGGATCGTAAATTTAGTCGTGAGTTTTGGTGAGATCTGGTGAGATCTGGTACCACTTAGGAAGAACTCACAAATTGTATGGGGAGAATCAGAATATTACATTTTAAAAAACTATTTGAATGCAAATTTAATGCTTTTATCAAGTCATATCAATAGAAGCACTCACAGTTGCAAAAAGATTGCAGCACGAGAGTTTCGCGTATGGTCTCCCACTACACTACTCGGTCTCGCTCTTAGCAGCTTAACTACAGTTGATCGGACGGGAAACGGTGCTTTCTGCTAGATATGGCCGCAACCAGAAAACCAAGATTTCTAGTGCGATATATGAAAGGGCAGAAGGTTGGATTTGGTTCAATTCAGGAGAATCAGATAGTTTCGTCAAAGTTTTCAAGGATTCATCAAGTCTCAAGTCTGTCTTGAGGGAAATTGTTATCTTTGGAAAGGACAGATATTATCAGAAGTAGTTCCATGAATCCGTTAAAGAGATAGAAGCCTAATTTGCGTGGAGGAGGATTGGAAAATCCGTCTTTTGTAAGTAGTAGCTAATGTGTATTAATTTTCAACACATGTAAGACCCATTTCACAAGAAACCATTTCAAATAGTAACTAGCAGAGTTCAGAGCGAAGAAACCAAAAAATGTCCAAATATTAGCCACAATTGACTAGAAGGCATTGACTTCTAAATGGTGAAAGTTCATATTGACTTGCTATTTATTCAACCATATTCACCTTAATCCTACAACCACTTTATTTTCCTCATTTACACATCATATTTCGCCATAAATATATATTAATAAAACAGAATAAGAAAGGCCTATACTTTTGTTGTTTGAGGCACCTATTAAGCAATAATTACATGTATAATAACAAGAATAGACTTTAATACTTGAGAATTTATTCAGATTCAGCAGCATCTTCGCCATCTTCGGTTCTTCTGGCATATCTGACAACATCGAAACTTCTTTGTTTCAAGTTGGTTAAAGTATATTTAGAGTCAGAAGCTTCATCAGCAACCACTCTTTGTTTAGCATCAGCTTCCACAAACAATTGAACACCAGGCTTTAAGAATTTTTCAAAAGCAGTGATGTGGTTTTCATTGAAAACAGAGATGTTGAACCAGTCAGTACTCTTGTTATCTTCTTCGTTTGGGGAGTATCTGTTAACAGCAAGAGAGTAGTTAATGAACTTAACTCCATCTCTGGTTTCCTTGAAGTTAACAGAACCAACAGTACCAAGAAGCTGGACTCTGGCAAAAGATGGTCTCACTATGGAGTTGGAGAAATTACGGACTTGTCTAAGCATCATGATTGATATTCAACTGAATTGACTTTTTTTATAGTTTTATGTGTAAGTGTAGTTAGACGCGTTAGAGGGGGAGTTCCAACTTGGTATTGTATCGAGACAAAGTCGCGAGGAATTGGGAGGGCTTGTCCTCCACGTGATGGCGGTATGCGCACACCCTGTCATACAAAATCCAGGGATGTGCGATAAGATAGAACACAGATACCTCCTTATCGTAAATAGTTGATAGCTCAAATCATCTATAGACACTTAAGTAAGTATAAGATGGCTCGAGGGCAGGTTTCTGATATACTTGCCCACAATTGAGTCTATTACGGTTTTGATTATTCTGGTTGATGCCCCCTTTCGATTGCCACCCTACCCCTACTGGTGATTCAGGGTTGTTATGAGTCAGTAACTGATCTCAGGGCGAGTGCAAAGGTTGACGCAAATATAATATATTCAGTGACAGAACCCTAATTGAGAGTTGTTTATATCCTCAACGTTGTTTTACTAACATTTAGATATGAGATCACAATTCAAAGACGAACATCCTTTTGGTATGTATTGTAAAATTATACATTTAATAGATCAAAAAGATCAAAAAGAAGGTTAATGAGAGAACATTATACTAACAACTCTAGAAAAGAGAAAGGCTGAAGCCACCAGAATCTCGGAGAGGTTCAATGATAGAGTTCCTGTTATCTGTGAGAAGGTAGAGAACTCCGATATACCCGAAATTGATAAGCGTAAGTACTTGGTACCAGTTGACTTATCAGTGGGTCAATTCGTTTATGTTATTAGAAAAAGAATTAAGCTTCCTAGTGAAAAGGCCATTTTTATTTTTGTTAATGATATTTTACCACCAACCGCTGCTTTGATCAGTACTATCTATGAAGAGCATAAAGATGAAGATGGTTTCTTGTACGTGTTATACTCTGGAGAAAACACCTTCGGTCAAGTTGATCTTTCTGACTTGGACTTCACTGACTTGGAGGGATACAGCGAAGAATGATGGTACACTAAGGTAAAATTCCATAATCTGGGATTATGGCTGGATTTACTACTACTATTACTACTATTACTACTACTATTTGTATGTGTTTTTTTTATTACTATTATCATTACTATTGTTGTTATTAATTTTTATATGGTTTTATGAACTTGGTCTAGTTTTGTTCATCTATAGTCTATTTGAATAAAGGTGTTTATGAGTATGATTAATTGTTAGACTATTGTTGTTGGGGTCTAATTGTGCAAATAGATAGAGAGTGAGAATGAGTAACTGGGGGTGTGCTGAATCATGCCTAATAATGTCCCACTAAGGTGATAGGTACACCCTTTATATTTTTAATAGCCAAAACGCTATCTACTAAGCGGCACCAACACTGGGATCACAACATACCAGGTAGACGACCAAACAACCCAGCAATGGCAGTTACCACTGTAGTCATAGTTTTAGTAACGGAGAGGTAAAAGTATGTGCTTTAATAAACATTTTCATTATAAAATCTAGCTACCTGACCATTGTCAAGACATAGATCTATCATTGAGAGATTATATCTATCTTACTCCTAGTTAGAATACGTCGAGATTCTACTATTCCCCAACTCCTGTTGAGCCAATCAGACCACTCGCTGCTCGTGACCTCATAATGTTTAGCGTCTGACAGTATGGGCATATCACGTGACCAGTGATCCAATATGGATTTCAATTCTTCTTCCTACTTAACCATACCAATTTCCAGTACATGAAGTAACCAAGTTCAAGCTTCAAAATGTCGGTGTTTACGGATGATTCAGAGTCATCAAAACTCCCCCAGTCATCCCGGTTCTTCAACCAATCGGCCTTACCCGATTTAAGGACCTTTCAGCTCAAAAAGAATAATAAATTGGTTGCATTTAATGGACAACACTCCAATATCACTTATAATCCTTATAGTTTTCCCCAACTGAAAACGAAGGCCAATTTCCCACTAGATTTTTTCCATTTACCAACCAAAATTCATTTAACTGACCTCCCAAATACCGAAAGACCAGATCCAAGGTCTATTCCATCATATAAGCTTGATGATACCCAAGCAAAAGATCCAATAAGATTTTTTGATAGTGTTGCAGATGAAGCAAAAGAGTATGGGGCTATCAAAGTAAAGATTCCTGTTGTTCAAGATAATCTTTTAAGATCCAATTTCCAGATAAATTCTGATCTTTTCTGGTTTCAAAGTAACAAATTATTGAATAATAGTCCTAAAGATGAATTGAAAAATCGACTTCAGTTCCATTCTGATCTTATTAATTTCCATATGAATAATGATGACAAAAAGCCTCAAGATGATGTTTCAGTAGGAGCAGATACTCCACCAGTAGATACTCCGGTAGATATCTCAAATGGACCCGAAAAACAAGAAGAAATAATCCCAGCATCCAAGTCAGATTCTCAAGAAACCATTGTTGATACCCCTATAGACACAGGAAGAAACACATCCATAAATAGTCTTTTAAATTCTCCATCTGAATCTCAAGAATCTGTTAACGAAGTCAAGATAGAACCAGACATCAAAGTTGAGAATGACTCAGATAAAAAAACCAAAAAAGTTCCTTCTTTCTTGTTGAAACTTCCAATGATCGATAAACGTCCAATAGATCTTTATAAACTATTCAGATCAGTGGTGATGAGAGGTGGATTTGTTGAAGTGATAAATAAAAAACTTTGGGCCCAAATCGGAAGAGAGTTGGGTTATAAAGGTAAAATCATGACCAGTCTTAGTAGTTCGTTAAAGTCATCATATCAGCGTATTTTATATCCTTTTGAAATGCAATTATCTCAAAGAAAAAAGAACGATTTCGTTGGTTTGGAAACACCAGAAAATACAAACAGTGATGAATCTAAAGAAGATGATGCCCAACCTAAAGATGAAATGAACATGAATGGGAAGAGAGAAATGAACGAATCAGAAGTGCCAAATAAACGTCATTCCACTCGCACACCATTAGTACTTGGGTCAGGTATCGACTTTCAAAGATCAGCACAACTTAAAGGATCAAAGGGAATAATAATAAATTCTCCACATTTAATAGATATAAAACCTCCCAACACATTTTCAGTTAAAGATGAAGAAAATACAACCACCAAAAAGAAGAAAGGGATGGAAGTTATAGAATCCCCCATCTTACCACAAAATCAACTTAATCATGCATTATCTAATATGTTTCATGGATCTACCAATTGTCAAGACGAATCAGAATTGAAATCTGTACCCAAGATTGCTTCCATATATTCTATGAGACAATTTATGGAAAAAGATCTTAAGTTTCAAGAATTCATTGTACAATATAATGCACCTTCATTCAACAAAATGTCTTCAAATTTCCCTAGCTTCTACCATTTCAATGAACCAAACATGCCAGTACCAGAAAGGAACTTCATTCAGTTTGATCAGTTCGAACAATTATATTGGAAATTCATCCTGAATGAAGAGTATGATCATCCATTATTAAAAGATGGGTTGGAATTGGAACATGGTGAAAATCTTCTTAGTTTAATCCATGGTTCAGGATTCGTAAAAATAGGTGATGATTTAATGAACTACAAGAATAATCTTAATAATCTCAATATCAACGCTTCAAGCAACAAAATCATCAACACTGCCAATAATAAAATTATCAATACTTTCACTTCCAATAATAGCACTCAGGTCAGCTTTACTGGAAACACCAATCCTTCGAATGGCCCCGCTAACGATGTTGATCTGTTTAATACTGATTATTACATCTCAAATATTCTTCAATCAGCCTTAAATCCTTGGAACCTACATAACTTACCAGTTCTACCAAACTCATTATTTGGGGCATTGTCAGAAAATGATATCAACAACCAAGATATGACTAATTCTAGAATTAATATAGGTATGACATTTACCACTCAAAACTGGAAATGTGAAGACCATTTCACTCAACTTATAAACTATCAATTCTTTGGTGCTTATAAGAAATGGTTCTTCATTCCAGAACTGGAGTTTGAGAAGTTTGAATTGTTACTTGAAGAAGTAAATCAACAAAGTGATAGAATAAGTAAGAATAATGACAAATGGGCCATGAATGAACTTTTAGAGCTAGTCAGTGGTAATGAAACTAATGAAATGAAAGGTTTGGAATATGATACATTAATGAACTCATTAGAAAATATGATTAATCCATTCCCAGATAAAAGATTACCTCATAGCAATCCATATTTTCAAAAATTAATTGATTCACAGGGTAAAAGAATTAAACTTAATCAAGATTTCCTAATTACTCCTGAAATTTTGGAGCAAAAGGGTATCAAATACACCACCACCATTCAAAAACCAGGTGAATTTGTTATCAAATCTTCCAAAACCTATTCTTTGACTCTTTCATTTGGATTGAATTTTAGTGAGGAAGTGAATTTCGCTACTCAAGGATGGTTACATTATGCTTTACAAGGAGAAAAGTGGTTAGCAAAACAATCTATCTTGCCAAACTTTCTGTCTTTCAAGTTATTGATCAATTTGATTCAACTTTACGATTCTGGTAAAAGTATCGGTTTTAACTCTGAAATATATTCTCTCGTTGGTTCTTTCTTTGAAGAGTTTTATCAAAATGAATTGGATCTTCGTACCAAGATAAGAAAGTACAAGATTAAGGAATTAATTATTGAAAGTGATGAAGCTTGTGATTCGATTTCTGATGATAATTTTTCCAATGCATTTCCATCTAAAATCGTTCTTATTGATCACACTACTCGTCAATCATTTATTTTGGCACCAGAAGCATTCTTGAAGTATCAAGAAGAAAAAACAATTCCATTTGAAAATTTCACCCTTGAATTTCACTTATTTTATTCTGATGATAAACTCAAAAACTTTTCAAAGATTTTAAATGGATATTCTATTGATTATGAACAGTGGACCAGAACTTATGAAGAGTTAATGAATGAAAATACAGATCCTGCTCTCAAGACTTACAAGAATATGCTCAGTGATGGTGAACGGATCTTTTCTGCTATTTCCTCGGCCAACTTTTTGATTGGAGGCACTTCCGATGAAGAAAAAAAGAAAGCCAATGAATTGAATAAATTCAAAAATTATATTGAGAACTTGAGAGTATTCATTGATGATGCCAATAAGTTTGTTGATGAGTGTCAAGATTTATTAGCAATTAAACATCACCAAAGAGTTAGATCGGGAAATGAATATCAATCCTCTAAAGGATTGAACGATTTAGTGAAATTAATTGAGAGAATTCATACATTAAACTTTTCCAGTGTTGAAATTGATCAAATTCTTGAATTTAAATCTGAAATTGAAAACTTTGATAAAGCATCCCGTGTTTTATTATCTAAAAAGAATAGATCATTACAAGAGTTTGATGACTTGATTGATTTGGGTGAAAGTTTTGGTATTGAAATTCCTTCATTGAATTTCTTGATTAGAATACGTGATAGAATTAAATGGTTGGCAAGATATAAACTCATTGAAAAAGGTGATGATCCATTCAATGATAAAAAAGAAATATTCACTCTTGACCACCTCCAAAAATTTTTTGATAAAGGTTTGAAGATTTTATCTGAAGCCGATATTTCTAAACTAGTTGACCTTGAAAAGATTGTTAAGTCAAGTGTGGAATTTAATAAGGAATTACAAGTATTTTTAGAATATGAATATGCTGATGCATTAGATCTCAATAAATTGCAACAGTTTGTTGATAAATTTCAAAGTCAAAGATTATTTATTGGTTTGGATAGTTACAATAAACTTTCCAGGGTTCATGTTGTGTCTAAATTGATTGTTCAATTGAATGAATTCAAAACCAGTGGACTTGGAAAATATTCGTACCCAGATTTGAAAAATTTGAAGAATAGTTTAGCTGAATCTGGTCTCAAATTTGATATTAGTGAGCTTGTTAATCTGCTTTTTGCAGCCGAGGCGTGGGTTTTCAAGACATGGGAAGAGATCAGAGATAAGAAGGTTAAAACTACTTTAAGTAAAGAAATGGATCTTAAGCATTTGAATCCTAAAGTTACTTTGGAAGGAAGAGTTGTAAAACGATTTTATGAGTATCTCTATAAAAATGATTTCAATTTTGCTCCTGAAGATAATTATGAAATTTCCTCGTCGTATCTTTATAAATTTGCTGATTCAGGAGATGAAGTAGCACCTACTTACTATTGCAACTGTCGTGAATACGAATTCGGAACAATGATTGAATGTGACAAGTGCAATGAATGGTATCATATTGTATGTGTGAACGATGGCAATGAAACTCAAGCCGAAGAAGAAGATAACTATACTTGTCCAATTTGTCAATTAGTAGAATCGAATGACGTTAGTCCTGACTATCTTAAGTCAAAAGTAACTTTAACAAAGTTGAAAAAAATTTTGGATGATGGTAAATCATTAAAGGTACAACCACCTAATGAATTGAATACTGTGGAAGAAGTCTTCGAAGGTGTATCAAAGCAATATGAACAGGTCAAATCCCAACTTGAAGAAGCTAAGAAGAGTACAAAGAACCCAGAAGCCAATATTGATACTTATAAGTTCTTCTTGCGAAAATTGTATGGTAGTGGAATATTATTCGAAGATTTGTTGATGGAAACAATTCAATTGATCAAGAATGAAGAAAAATTCATTCCTGGAAAAATCGAGAATTTTCAAGCTGAACCCAAGCTTGTACCTACTCCACAGGTTGAACAGCTTTCAGTAATTGGTCAAGCTCCAATCGTAAATGAAAGTGTATCTACCAGCGAAATTAACACTCCAACTCAACAGTCTTTGGAAACAGCACCAACATCAGTCGAGTCTGAAATGAGCAGTTTGGATGTCAAGGAAACCCCAAAGGTATCCGAGACCAAAACAGTAACTGAGGCTAATACTAATAGTATATCTAACTCAGAAACTCCAGTGCTAGTCGATTCAACACCTGAAACCGCTGTTCCAGAGGCTGTTCACGAGCGTGTCGTTTCACAAGCTGTCAAGGATGGAACTGTTCCAATTGTGAATATAGAAGAATCCAAGCCAATCGAAACTCATGAGACAAGTGCTGATTTTTCTGCCATTGTATCTACTGAACCATCAAAGGATATGTCTGCTGAAGCTCCTGAACAAGTAACTGTCCAAGAGCCCGAAAGAAAAGTCCCAGAGGATATTGAATATGATACGCTTGAAGTCAAGGCTATATCAGAATCAACAGTACCTGAAATTTTGCACCAAGCTCCAGTTGTAGAAACAGCTCCAGCTCGAATTACCGAGGTCACAGAAAAAGATACCACAGCTGAAGCCCCTAAGCCTCAACCGGAAGCCCTCCTACCTTCGCTTCCACCATTAGAATCAACAGTAAACCAATTGATAGAGGCTACCGAGAAGTCAGATCTTTCCAATGATGCACCCTCACATAATTAATACATGTATATAATACGAATTATATATGACGTAGCATACTGAATAAAACGAAACAATAAGGAAGTAGAAATTCGTAAATATTAAATCTCTATAGATCTTTGTGCACATACTGCAATATACCAATCTCGTCTAGTTATAATTGGTGGTGATCCCACAATCATGACATTATACACTCACTTTCGCAGAGCCTTTTACCATCTAGTATATACTGCACAAATAGACGCGTTACAATAATAACCATCAACTTCGTACTTATAAACCATGTCGGTGGACACCATAATAGACACAGTCATCGATGGCGCCTGGAGGGGGATCAAAGGTGATGACCGAATCTATGTAACCCAGTTGATGGGTCTCATTCGAGAGATCGAAAACGATATAAAAATACCTTCACTATTGGAAAGATCAGAACTTGACCTTTTAGATAAGATGATTACAACTTCTCCACATATGACCGTACCCAAGAAAGATTTCAAGGAGTTCTTCCTTCGTGTGGTTAACTACAATAGTTTTGAAGAATTTTTAAGACGTCGGTTTGGACTTAGCGCTGTGGATTTAAGAGTTAGAGTCTCCAACTTCAATAGATACGATAAGACAGCCATCAATAGAGGTGATGAGGTACGTCCTCATGATTTGAAAGAATTCAAAAGCAGACCCAGCTCAAGACTATTATCCCCTCCATATTCACCACCTCCCGAACCAAAGACATATAGAGATGATAGAAAATTAGATCAATTATACTCAAGCATAAAATCTAAAGATGAGACAATTGAAGATTTAAGAAGTGAAATTTCGAGCTTACAAGGATATATTAAGTCATTGGAGACCCAAATACGTTTCAAGCCTGGTAACTCGGCAAGGAGATTACTTGACCGTGAAAGAATAATCAAGAGCTTGGATAAATTATGTAAAGATTATCAAAGAGACTTGGACAGATCCAAGAAACGAGATGAAGACAATAATTTATACATCAACCAAATGATCGAAAGCATAAATCAACAAGATCAATTAATAGCAAATTTAAGAACCAAATTAAATATAACTCAGATTTCTAAAGAATTTAAGGAGCCAAGCAATAATAAAATGGGCAGTTTCTTAATTAACTTACCATTTATCAAGGAGTACTACGCATATTTCAAGTACAAACAAGAATCAAAGAATATTGGATTATTGGCCCTCAATATAATAACTTTGATTTTAACTGCTTTAATACTGGTAAACTTACTTAAATTCATTTTGTATTTGGTGTTCTGGGTTCTTGGATCTACAAATACACTAGATACTTATGTTTATGATGATTATGGAAATCCTTGGTTTGGAACAAGAGGAACATTACTGTGGTGGAAAGAAATAGAACTTTTGGAGTATTGGGTTTATCGAATAGAAGATTGGTTTGATTGAATCCCACCAATAGTAACAAATAATGTGATATGAAAACTACTGCTACAAAATTAATTAAGAACTTTTTTCCAGGTTATTCGTTGACGACTAATGTGAACTATTTGGTTGAAGCATTGGACTATGAGAACCTAAACAAATTGTATTATTACAAACTCAAATTCAGCAATAGACTATACTAATTAAAACAATAACAATATATTGCTTATAAGTACTTTTATAGGTTTAAATCTCAATATAAAAGTTTAAAGTTTGACTACAATATGTAGAGCAATATAGTGTGATGTAAGTGATTACAATAACAAAATTGTTTGAATAGTCCAAAAATTGGATTTAACAATTGGATTTTATCAACTTTTCTACGGAGTAAGTCTTGATAGCTACAATATTCAAAGATACACATTATAATTGAAAGATTATATTAAATACACAAGTGCTTACACAAGTATCCCCAATAAAATCTTCCAGAGGAAGAAATAAAGTAGTTATACAAAACCAAAAAACCCCTAACAAAAATAGAAAACTATCAGTACATTTAGTTCATTTGCTTGACTAAAGCGTTGATGTATTCTTCTCTGTTACCGGTGTCACCACCTTGGATGAAGTGTTGGAATTTTCTAGCTCTGAAACCACCGTTAGGGTTAGATAACTTGAATGGCCACAAGAAGTTGTTGACTTGCTTGAAGTTTGGACCAACAGTGTAGATTTCGTGGATCAAATCTTCGATAGACAAGATGTTGTAAGCCTTCAAGTTAGCTTCAATGATAGAGTTGTCAGATAAAGCAATTCTTTGCTTGTTGATCTTACCGTAACCTCTCTTGTAGACCAATTTTCTGATGGTAGCTAAAGATGGGTAACCGTAAGCAATGTATGGTTCAGCCAACTTGATCAATTCAGAAGTAGCCTTGGTAACTCTGACGAAAACACCGGAGTTAATTTGGGTCAATCTTAATAATTGCAAGACCTTTCTTGGCTTAGGTGGGATCTTCATGATACCCTTGATTCTGACAATGAAGACCAACTTTGGTTGAGCATCAACGTAGTAAGAACCAGCAGCCTTAGCATCTCTCTTGGCGTTGATAACGGCACGAGCAGCTTCAGCGTATTCCTTTTCGTAGGCAGCGTTTCTGTCATGGATAGCTTGTCTCTTTTCCTTGGCAGCCTATAATTAGTTAGTAATTACTCATTAAAAAAAGGTTTATCTGAACAATAATTCTCAGTCCCGAAAGATGGTTAACTGATAGACGACATTGCCGAAGCTAGTCATATACTGTGGTTGGTTTTCATCTTCAAATAAGTCTAGATAATAAAAAATTTTCAAATTTAATACATACGACCTTACGAACGGCCTTGGCAGCGGCACGTTCTTCAGCGATCTTTTGTTGAGCCTTTTCCTTCTTGATAACGGATTCTGGTTTCAAAGTGCTAAAATTGTTAGTACTGACTAGGCTAAATATTCCTAGTAACACAAATATGCTCCTCTGGGACAATAAGGTAGAAAATGCTCTGGTATGACGACCGGAAAGGTCAAGTCATAGGATATGGAACTGAACAGCCAAGTTCATTCCATTCCCCACGCAAGTTTCTAATTAATACTCAGAGGAAAACAGATGTATCAGGCATTGGCTAATAACGAAGATAAATGAATATTCAATTCGGCTGCAAGACAATCTGGCTTTCCCACGGCATTTGTTTTAGACTAAATGGTAGTCTGTAAAGGTAACCACATATACCTTGATATATTCAATATCATCATCATCAGACTAACCGATACATTATATCGTGTTGTCAATGATGTAAGGCACATACGTAGCCATTTTGTTAACTGTAGTTGGTAGTAAAATTGTATGGGTGGAAATCTCGAGTATCTTATATGGTGCGCACAGTGAGAAATTTTTCACGATGGAGTTACCCGGCTGGGTTAATTTAGTAAAACTAGGGTAGATGTTGTCACGTGTATAGTGCGAAGTATAGGGGCTGGAGCCCTAACAAAGTTATTATACTTATATGTGGATGCTATTATGACGATTGGTATGAACGGAAACATGTAACTAAGGATTAGTGCAGAAAATTGGTAATTAGTGCTAGTGAAATATTAGACACAGCAAGTTATTCTTCGTTACATGCGACACAAGTAATTTTCTATTGAATTAGCTAGATTGAAACTGATATAATCAAGATTTGAATATTCTGTATCCGGATTGAGTCTATACCTCAAGAGAATTAATTTAACAGTAAAAGCGATAACCTATTACTTTTGCTAGATTATTAGCGGATATGCAATAGCTCATATTAATTTTGTACACCCAATAATTCATTGATTTCTTGGCCGGATTATCTCAATAACCCTCTACATTCTTATGTCAAATTGATAGGAAAATGAGTTATTTATCTTTATAAAAAGGTATTAATACTATGCTTTTCGCCTTATACAAAGAAATATTTTGAATCCCTCACATTTTAGCTAAAGTGTGGCGTCATTTGGTCAGACTTCACACTCACAATGTGGAGTTAACCAACCTTACGATGACTAGTAATAACTAGCAGTATAAAAGGCTAACATTTAATTAAACATTGATCCACGTTATTCAGTTAACATAGTAAAAAACAGATCTATTTTTAAACCTTTAATGGAATGATTATCCACACTAATTTCTTGCTTTTCTTGAATGCCTTATCAAGTGACAGGTAGTGGTTCTTTTAGGAAATTTGCGACACTTCTCATGTATTGTTTTGGAGTCTCAACTGCCAGGACTTTCCTACAACAAATCAATTTAGGTTTAGTACCTTCTTAGATTGGTATGTTCCTATTGACGGGTAATGTGGCATCTCATCTTTTTATCCAATTTCAGGAAACGACTAGCTCATAATAGCCGATAATGTAAAAATTAATTATTTCACCCAAAGTTACATGAATATGTTTAAATACATATATAAGTAAAATTCTAAGTCTCATTGGTGAAGATGGAACTATACCTATTTGCCTTAATAAATTATATCTAACATGGTCTCCAAGGAGTACAAATAAGTATATATCATTCTAGAAAACTGTTCCGTGATAATAGATATAGTGGTGCCTTAACAGCTGCAAATTATGAAGCTTTTGGCACAAATTGAATTCAAACCAGAGTTGAAGTGTCGATTCTCAACAATTTAGTCATTTAGGGTTGTGTTTTCCGTCTTGTCCCAAGTATAGCATCAATGTTTGACCTAGGTATAGTTACAGGTCCTGCTGGTATATTTTGGGGTTGGATGATAGCATGTGTATTCGTATTTCTACGGAAGTGAATGGTTCCTTCCAACCTACTTCTGGTGGACTTTCCTATTGGACAAATTATTATCCCTGGATACTATTAAAACTGGCATTTCTTTTCTTATTGGCAACACAAACTCTATTGCCCTTATCGATGAATTATGTTCCATGGATTATGGATCTACTCAAGAAGCTTTGACTGTGGCAGTGGATGCAAAAGATGTAGACAAAGATAGCATCATGGTGTGACTATGCTTGAACGTTTATGAACTACCACTACTATTTATTTCTTCAGGGTATTATCCGGACCATATTCATATGGTTCATTTTTGTATAACAAGAAGGTTTTTCAGCTAATATTTTCGGTATCTATCGATGAAAAGTGACCAGAACCCCATGGAATGAATTATTATCCAGCATAACTTATACCATATAAGGTTTGTTCGATATAATGATTTCTAAACGATTTTGCATTGTTTTCTTTTAATTAATTCTCAATTCCAGTCATTAATTACATATGCTTCAATCACTGTTTTACCTATATTTTTACCAGCTGGTAGTTTTGTAGACAGAGAGGGTGGGATAGAGAAAAATATAAATTAATATAATTTTATTACATAATTTACCAAAATATTAGTAGGCTATTGTAGCTTGTAGATTCTATAAAGGTATTTTCTCATTTTGAAATTAAATCATATTGGCCAATTGGTTGGACTCAAGTTAGTGCTGCTTGGCTACCAACAATTTGGACTATTTGTGCTTTTTATTCGGTTACTCATGTTAGGGAAGAACTTAAAAATACAGAAAATACTATTGCTATTGGTATTTTAGGATCAATTGATGCGGCATAGACTATTGGAACTGTGATCTGAAGTGTCACTCTATTCTGTAAGCAAAATACCAATATTGAAGAACATTAATTAGATTCTTGATTTGGATTTCCTTTAACTCTAAACATTTTTGATTGCCTTGGTGAAAAAATGGATCATTGCATTTTTAGTTCTTATGGTTTTTGCCCAAATTTTAGTGGATGCTTCTATTTTAACATTTTTTAACATCAACCTCTTGTCAGATTTGGGCTTTTGCAAGAGATGGTGGCTTACCATTTTCTTAGTGGGCTAAAAAGCAAATAAGAGATTATATGTTCCTATCAATGCCTCCTAGCTCGCCGGATTTTTGGCTATTATAATTGGCTTATTAGTACTTATTAGAAGCTTTATTCACTTTGTCTATTGCTGGTAACTATTTTGCTTGGGGCACTTACTTTCTTAATAATTACTCATGGTGAACAAAAGTATAAACCAGGTAGTTTTATCTTGGTGATTTTTGGAATCCAGTAGTAAGTTGGATGTCTACTACGTTTATTGGGTATTCCCTTACTGTATTCCCTGCCAGATAAACAAGTTCTCAAAATATAAACTATACTTTTGTAATTACGGCTCGAGTTAGTATCTTGGCTTTGGTAACTCTCTCTAGGAGCATAAAATCTACCATGGACCAGTTGAAACAGTGGTAGAGGACTGGGTTGAAGATAGTGATAACTCTAAAAACTGACTAATTTCAATGAACAAAATTGGAAAAATATAGATAAAATAGAATACAAAGAAATTCAAAAATATCAGTTATCGTTTTATTTCATTATATTTTATAAATTTCACGAATATTTTCGTGATTTTTAATATAGCATATTATTTAATATCCATAACTGTAGTCACCAGCGATCCATCTGTTGACCATGTCAAGAGCATTTTCTGGTTGGTCAAAAGGAACCATATGACCGGCATCGTAAACTCTCAAGAAGGTGAACTTCTTGTAGTTCTTGACTTCACCAGCCAATTCCTTGTTCTTAGTGAACCATGGTTGCAATGGAGCACTTTCAAACTCTTCATGGTTCGAGTAATCCAAGGCATCAGACCATGCGTGGTTACCTAACCAGTTACAAATATAGTCCTTATCACCGGCATAAATCAAGACAGGAATGTCCTTTTCCAATAAGTTGGCAACATATTGTTGGAATGGCTTTGGACTATCACCACTTTTGAAGAAGTTGAAGAAGACAGTGTCATCACAACTAGTGAAGATATCAACATTGGCACCAACAGCCTTCTTAACGTAGTCGGAGTTTAAGTATTCATCAATCCATCCCATTTGCTCGTAACATAAACCACCTTGATCTCCACATTCCATTCTAATATCATATGGGTTCAATCCAGTGTCAGCATAAGGACTGAATAACTGACGATCACAATATTGTTCGGCTGCAATACAAGTAAGTGCACTTTGGAATTTGTAACAAATGTCAACGAGGAAAGCACACTTAGGATAATCCTTTTCCATCTGGTTACATTTCTCCTCTTCCAAAACTGACTTGTAACCACCTTCACCACAACCCATTGGCTTGTAACTAGCAAATTGAATCAAAGAATCAGTAATACCATTACCAATCAAAACAGAAGTCAAATCGAAAGATCTGTCTGCATTTTCAAGAATTTCTGAAGCAAAACTAGGAATGTAGTGACCAGCGTAAGATTCACCAGCAATGTGGAAATCGTTCTTGCTGAAGTGAGGGAACTTTTGGAAGAATAACTCTAAGAAGATGTAGACATCCTTGGCAGCAGCTGCAGTACTACCAATTTGTTCACCTTCAGTGTAAGAGTAACCAACACCAACAGGTTGATCTAAGAAGATAACAGAGGCATTGTTGTTCCAAGAGTAAGGGTTGAATTCTGGTTGATACGTAGCATTGATCAGAGATGGACCCAATTCAAAGAATAAACCAGTAGCAGAAGAGCAACCTGGACCTCCATTAAGCCATAAGATGACAGGGTCATTCTTTGGATCATTTCTGGATTCAAAGAACCAGTAGAAGAAGTGCTTGTCTAAAGAAAGGACATCTAAGTAACCAGTGAATTGTTTGACAGTATCCAAACCAAGATCTTCAGGATGGTTTTCCTTGACTCTCAATACGTGATCAGAGAACCGAGGACTGGATAAAGCTTGGAAAGAGGAAGTAAAAGTTTCCTTCAAATGGTCAAGTTTATTGTTTAAGTTTTCTTTGTTAACCCCCTTATTCTCCCATTTCTTTAACATCTTAGAAATCTCAGCAGCACTTTTGGTTTGCTTAATTGATTTCCATGCATTGGACAATTCATCAAATTCAGAGGTCTTACCTTTGAATTTCATAAGCAACAGGTCAATTTCATCACCAATGATAACGTCTTCATGGTTGTTCAAATGACCCCTAAGGTTCAGAGGACTAAAGGATTGAAGTTGGTCCCAAATTGAGAAGGCATTGATAGAGCTGCTGGCAGCAAGAAGGCCAACTAAAGTACTGACTTTCATTTTCTCTTCAAATTACAAAAAGAAGAAAGGACTAGCAAATATACTGGGGGATAATTGGCTATTTGTAATCTGCCTATGACTGATAGTGGTTATAGGTGGGTGATGACACTACCTCATGTGACTGTGTGCAGGAGGGCCGTATAGATGATGGCTTTGTTTGACATGAAATGATTGGTAAAGTATAGACAAGAAGCACGTAGAGAATATTAGATTAGATAGGGCCATGGTCTTAACCGGAACGGACTGTCGGCCCATAAATCCTTCATTATTACTGATAGGTATTATTTTTTTGGTTGTTTACATCTGTGAGGAGTTGCATCCTGTACATCCCCAATTAGGAACAAGATAGTGATGAAGTAGATAGTAAACTCTAATCAGAATTTTTGTAAACACCAAACCAACCTTTAACTCTGGGACAGAGTTCTACCAGTAACTTCTATATAGGCTTATAAGTAATCTGGAGGTTATTATCTTTGCAACTAATTTTTCTTTTGCAGCCAAAATAATAGGATGGAATTCTACAATGTATGTGTGACATTATGTAATATAGAATTATAGCTGAATTGATGGATAAATAAGTAGATCCAAACTACTCTAAAGCTAACCAAGAATTGAAGGATCTTTTTTGTTGGCAGAATATTCCACACTTTCTTCAATAACAGAAGAAAGATCAGAGTCGATTTCTCTACCATTAGAGTCATACTTTTTGTCCCATTCTTCAACTTCGGCCTTTGGAACCTTGACAACAGTATGGCCAACTTCACCGTTTTCCAAGGTGTAATATAATGTTCTATGGGAATATCCATAGATTTTTGGTAATAAGAATTGCCAGACGTAGTAGTAGAAGAAACATAATGCTAAAATGCCAAAGGTGGTTAATGGATAAGTTGCATAGAAGAAAGAGACATCGGAACCATTCAAAGATTTACCTGGTGGTGGAACAAAGGACATGGCAATGACGAATAACTCATAAAGAATAACAATAACCATAATGACAAAGGGGACCTTGAAACCCTCAAATCCCAAACCTGCTTTTTTTCTTTGTTTTCTAACATTCAACAAACCAACTACCAAAAGTAATTGGAAAATATAAGTTTGATAAGATCCAATATCAACAATAAAGTTGTAAGCATCACCTGGTGGAGGGGCGAGTAAAACAATAAGATTAACAACAAAAAAGGCAATAACTGGTAAAATTGGAGTTCCCCATGGCTTAGTAGTAACCCACCAGTCGGAGTATGGAAGAACACCTTGTCTACCACATTCTCTCAAACTTCTTGAAGTAGAAACAGTGACTGCAAGTAAATGACCTAAAGCAGAAAGAGCAACAAAAACATCAAGAGCCTTTTTAGCAGATTTGGTTCCAAAGACTTTTTCAAAGAAAACAGATGAAACCAATGAACCTGCATTTTTAATTTCTTGAAGATCATTAATACCAGCATAGTAAGCAGTTACAATCAAAATATATAAGATGAAGATTGAGAACATAACGGCAGGAAGAAAATATCTGAAGATATTTTTGGTCTGTTTAGGATTAGATTCACCGGCCATTGCAAAAAGATAAGGAGTACCACCATAAGAAAATGCCACCTTAAGAATACCATTTGCAATAGCATTACCATCGTTGGTCACGGTTCCTTCCCAAGAGTTATGGAAAATATCTTTAGGGTTTTTAACTCTGGTATGACCACCAAGAACAACCAAACCAGTGATTGCGATAAAGAAAACAAATACCACCTTAATAAAACCAAGCAAGTTGGAGATCTTGAGTGCAACTCTTGAATTAGCAATGGTTACAAGAGAAACAAATGCCAATACTGCAACACCAACACCTCTTTGCTTCCAAGCAGTGGTTTCAGCTCCAGAAGCAGACAAGATATACTGGGCAAATGCAACAGCCGAAGATGTCAGAAAAGATAAAATGACACTTACAGCAGCATAAACACTCGAGACCATAAATTTAGGTTTTGGGTATGATTGTTCCAAGTAAACAACTTGGCCACCTGAACGACGTTTGAAGTAAGTAACAAACTCGATATAGACAAGAATTTGGAGCATAGCAATGATAAAACCAGCGATCCATAAAACATAAGAAACACCAATAGATCCCATAGATTTGACTACAGAGGATGGTGTTGCAAAAATACCAGTACCGATCACACCGTTAAGACAAGTGAAATAAGCAGTAAAATAATCGACATTATAACCTAAAGGGTTGACAACTTCCACTGGAGCACCAATAGAATCTTGAGCATCTGATGAAGCAGAATCTTTAAAATCATCACTATCAACTTGGGCTTGTGTAGCACCGATGATTGGGTTAAGGGCTTTTCTCCAGTACGAAGACATTATTATATGGTAGTGAGTATAAAGAGCTTTCTATGGTCTACATTTTATGGTCTACTTATATACTAACCGAAGTTCAGTGGATGCAAAAATTAATATTGAATATTGTTTGATAAAATATGCCACAGGGGCGCAATGGTTTCCACAATTTATAACGCCCATTAACTGTGCTACACAGTGTCTAACATTAATGATGAGGGGAACAAAAATGTCTTCTAACCAACTTACCATTCAAGATAATCAGGCTTTGGAGAAAATGATCTCATTGTAGTGCTTGCTTTATCTTTCTTTTGTTTAGTTGGTGATTGGTTCCTCTTTATTAGTTAGTTCAATGTTAATGGTTTCTCACATAGTCTCGGAGTGTACCGAAATGATTGCAACAGCCATAATTTACAGAAAAAAAAAATATATCTATATAATTTGGGACACTTCACAATACATCAAATTGTGCGAAACAAGGCGTGAGATTCCACAACTGTGAGAAACGGAACTACAAACCTTTCTTTCCGTTCAATCCCTTTTCCATCTGATGGTACATGAAACCGTCAAAAGAGAGTTACACTGTTATCATCATTAGTCTTTTGGTTTGGCTCTTGAAGTAGTGTGTTCACAATTGAAGTGGTCTGTCAACTTGTCACGGATTTATGAACCTACTTTAGTAGTCTTTTAAAGATTTGCACGGAGGTATATGATTGATTCTTACCTCCGTTAGTTTTTGCTTGTCATGTATGCAGGCGAAGCCTACCATGATAAGAAAAAGAGTTCATCCCATAAGGTTTGATCTTTGCCACAGGATCTGATAATAATAATATTTTACTAAAATAGGTATCGAGTGATTTTTGATAATTACAATATAATTCGTAAATGTATTGCTCACTGAATTAGGGTTGTCTTGTGGATTGTGGATTTCTGCAACAAAAGAATTGACTGGTCCTTGAGTTATTGATATAATTGTGGCTGTGAATCGTATCCTTGTTGAAACCTATTCATTAAAGAAGCGGGAAAAAACTAAAACAATTTTATCATTTGCTTTGGACTAGGAATTTACTCCGCTAAATTGTAAAAAATTCATGCTGTCCTCTAATTGGGAAAGTATCTGAGTCACTTCTTGATAATATCCACGTTTCTCTACATTTTACCAATAATTGCAAAAAATAACCTAATATCGTAAAATTAGAATTTCTTTGAATAATAGACAAATCTTATTCGGGATAAAACTTTCTCACACTACTTATCAAGTATTTGCCCTTACTATCTCCCTACAAAGACAACAGTATGTTGAGAGGTTGATAGATGTCACTATCAGTGCGACATCACCAAAATGTCGCATTTCGAATGCCAATGTCGCTCTATATCGCGACCTAGAAAATTCAACTTCCACCACCACCACAACAACACCCATCAATCATGAGTAACGGTTTAGTGCCTATTACAGTTACCTCTAGAACTATAACAAACCTCTCTGGTGAACCAAATGGATATGGAACCCCGGGCTATAATGGCCATCTGTATCCTACCACCATAGGTCACAATCATAGAGGTGTGGAAGAAACAGACAGAATCATCATGTCATTGAAATGTGGTATTGAAAGTGAAACCAAATGGGCCCTTACCACCTTGACACGTGTATCTGTTCACCAATCCATTTTTTTGGAAGAAATGCCATTCATGGGTCATGAACTTATCAAGTACTTTATACGTCCATTCCATTTAATTCTTGATCAAAAATCTAATAAGGTTAACCAAACAACAGTAGCTTTCAGTTTAGATGCTTTGCTCACCCTTCGTAACTTGTCACAAGATCTTCCTAATCAACAATGGTTATCACAAATCAAGTCATTCAAGAAAAATATCATTGAAGTATTAAGATTTTTGTTTAATTGGTTTTATGTGGAATCTCATCACATTTATTCTCTTAAAAAATATGAAAATCAATTTAAAGAAGCTTTGACTTATCTCCTTGATTTACTTGAACCTTTGAGTTGTTACTATATCGACAATACTAAGAATGATCCTTTATTCAACTTATTATTGAATTTTTCAGGTGTTACCAATGATAAAACTTTCTTTATCAGTATAGTTAAATCATTATCTCATTTGCTTATTATACGTCAAAAAGATACTTCCAAGAACTCCAGTGGAGGTGATGATGAAACTTCTGAAAGAACCCCAAATAATTGTATTGATGCTATTAAAGAATCTCAACTTGAAGTCTTTGTCAATCAACTATTAATTAATGATAATGAATTAACCTACCCTATTTTAGAGTTCTTGAAAGTATATTTGTCATCTGAAGCATTACATTCAGAAGCTCCTAAATCAGTTAAAGAATCTCAATTGATCAGATTACAATACTTATTACAACTTCATTCCACCAAATCCAACTACAATACTTTAGCAAAACAATTACCTTTATTGGCAGTATCTAACCTTCCATTACATGATACATCGAATTTGAAACCAGTATCACAATTGAACTTAACTAAAAGATCTCACTTCTCCGGTGTTCCTTCTACTTTACCAAAATTACCTCAAGAATTATACAGTTTAATAATTAGATTCCCTGAACCGTTAAGAGCTACTACTTGGTTACGTTGTTGCTATGAACCATACACCAATCAAGTTGCGAATAATCCAGAATCTGCTGATGTGATACCTGGAGAAGTTACTCAAATTTCTCTTTGGAAAGCTTATGAAAACCAATTCCAAGAAATTTGGAATACTCCAGAACATCTTAAGAATTTTGCTAATGTTAATGAATATAAACCTTTATTACCAGCAGTTGACTTCATTAAGAATGTATCTCATGCATTTCCAAACTCTGAAGCTATGGTGGTAAATCTTGAGCCAGTTGGCACGGAACCCGCTAAAAAGAAGTTTATTATTAAGGGTATTCAACCCCGTCAATTTTCAGTTAATATTGATGTTGGTAATTATGAAGCTTTGAAACCAATTCCTGTGAGTTCGATAAATCCTAGTGAAAATTATAAACTTCCAGTTGGTCATGTTGAAGCAGAAAAATTCGAGCATGCTCTCAATAGTTTATCAGAAACTATTCTTTCTTCTGATTTTTCTAAATCTCTGGAAGGTGTGACTCCAATTAATACTCTTTCCTATGAAATTCTTGATCATATAATTAGTGAGATCTTAGAGACAAAGGAAAATTCGGTGGAAGAAAATATTTTTAGACTGTACAATAGTCACTGGCTACCTGAAACAGTGTATGCTAATCCTTCGCTAATTGAAGGAGGTTTAATCAATCGTGAATGGTTGAAATACTTAATTTAAATGAGATAGACTCTAAAGAAAAGAAGAAACAAAGAGCAAATATGTCAGGTGGGAATTTTGCACCATTGATATGAGTGCTAATATTTTATATGGCCCATAAATAGTGGCTATATAGCATTTACAGTATGTAATGTAATATAATAAAAATATAATGAAATATTATAATCAAGTAGAAATCTGAATAATAAAATCACTCACCTGATTTTGCACGTGACCAATCTACTAACGTATCAGCTCATCAAAATTGTGTAATGCCATACTCATTCCCCCAATATAACAAAGATGGCTCAAAAACTCCCATTTAGCGTTCGTGCCACCGATGTGGTTCACCGTGTTACTGTGCTTGGTTTAGTTGGTATCTGTGTTATCGGTACTGGAAGTATTGCATTCAACATTTGGGCTAACTCTGACTATGCTCCATGGAACAAACAGAAGTTGACCTTCCAAAAAGAACTCTACGAAGAAGCTCGTAAAAAGTCTGACGAATAGATTAGAGGGTTTTTTTGAAAGTCGGCTGGAAATAGCCGAACTTTCTTGAAAGTAGTTGTGGTTTTGTAAATAGTTAATAAAACGTTTATGTGAAAGAGGGAAAGAGGATAAGATGTAGCGGGGTTTAGATTGATGATTGTCGGAAGAAGTTTCTTCATAATTAGACTGGCTGGACACAAGTTAGAGATCTGGTTGTGTTACAGAAAGTGTGTGTAATCAAGGTCTCAGAAATTCAGAGATGTAGAGAGTTTATACGTGAAACAATATGATCTGGAGTTATAGCTTTTAAAGTGGTGAGATATGGTGCTTACTAGGCTGTTATGAAGGGACATTCATGGACTAATCAGTGCCATTTGGGATAGCAATAGATTATTGTTTTTTTTTTTTTTTTTTATTTTTGCTTCATTGGTTCATCTATTACTTGTTCGATATAGACTTTATGGTGTGGAAGATACTACTATTGCGGTATTCATTTCCATTTTTATTAATATTACAATTATCTCTATTATTTTCCTTTGACATGCACCATTATATTACACAGCTTGACACTCGATTATTCCACTATTCTGACAATTTTATTGTTCATTATTAGTAGTCTAACAAGCAAGTGGTTTCCCACTTATTAGATAGGTATGGTTGTTGATGATAATACCAAAAATTCAAGTCTTCTTTTGCTTTTTTGAGCTCCTTTCAACGTCTTGATCCTTTTCTTTGGTTTCACTCTTATTCTTTCTCTTTTTCAACTTCTTCTTTGAATGGGACAACCCCATCTTTTCGAGTTCTTGTATTCCTTCTTCATTGAATTTTCTGCTACTTTCAAGATTTAATGGGTTTAATATCACAATATCATAGTTGTAGAAAAATTCAGTACCACAGTTAGGACATTCGCTTTTGACTGGTTCTTTTCCAATCTTTAAATGTTGACCCAATTGTTGGAGAGTCTTATAAGACATTAAACATCCACATGGACGCAAATAAGCATAGGTGAAATTTCTGGTATTTCCTTCATTTGAAACAGGACATAAAAATATAACTGAACCTTCTTGGACTCCCCAAGTTGGTTTTATATCCACAAGATCACTTAATGAATTGATTTGAAGGTTTCTATAGTTGGATTCCAGGTCTGTTTTGCCGTCACCTTCCTTCTTCTCATCACTCTTTTTCTTCTTCTCGAGTAACCATTCGATAGCTTTTTCCTTAAGGTATAATTGTCCCTTCCAATCACCAACCACTGACTGTTTCTCCAAGGGAAGAGATGATAAAGCACAGTTTATAAGGAGTGTATTGTAGTTATCTTCCCCTGTTTTCGGATGATTATCATCAAGAGAATGAAGCGATATGAAATCCTTTCTCTTCGCTATTGTCCCACCATCATTACCCATTCTGTTGTATGTAGTCTTGGTGTAGGAAGTATACTTATCTTTTTAGCCCAACTGTATATAACAATATCTATTTGTTCGCGTAGGATTAGAAACCTCACTAAATTTAGTCAAGTCTCAGCGACACCTTCTTCTATATCAGGACACAAGACAGTTATTAACAATGGCAGCTCAACCTCAACAAATAGATCTTAATAAGCTCCAGCCACAACAGCTCGTGGAGATCCGTAAACAAGTGGATCAAGAAATACAGCATTTCACACAATCGCTTCAAGCTCTTCAAACCGCACAAGCCAAACTTAAAGATTGTGTTTCCAGTATCGACAATTTAGAAAAGAGTCAAGATGGTGAAGGGGCCGGTGAATTACTTGTTCCATTGACTAGCTCTTTATACTTACCGGGTAAGGTGGTCAAGAAGAATGAATATTTGGTTGATATAGGAACTGGATACTTTGTGGAAAAGAACGCCGAAGATGCCAAAAAGGTGTATGAAGTGAAGACTTCCAAATTGAATGAAGATGGTGCTAAGTTGAAAGAGATTTTGGTGGGGAAGAATGATATGTTGAACAGAGTCAACTTGGTGTTGAGAGAAAAGATGATCGAGTACGAAGCTCAACAACAAAAGAACTAGAAAGGCACAATTGTACATAATCAAAAAGAACAGATCTGGTTACCAAGTCTAATTGGTTACAAACATTGATTTCTTCCAGTGTTGATAGGGTTCTCTAGAATTACAATAAAACAAAAATAAATGGATCTTTATGAGGTTAGTTGGTTGTTGGACCATGAATCAACCTAGAAATCCCACACATTCATGCCCTTGATCTACCTACTTATAGAGCCAGGTCAAATATACAAAGATGCTGGGGGTAGGTTCAAAGGCTTCCAACTGTGGTCTTCTTGACTTGGCCATTTAACAGCCATTTTTTATAGTAGCAATACAGAAAATAATTATGTATGTCTGTACGTATCGTAAATAATCTATCATTAATTTTATGTAATTTCGTTAAAATCTGAGAATCATTGCATTTCACTTACTTTCAAATCCGCCTTCTTCCTGCTCGTCATCAGCATCTTCAAGCTCATCATATTGCTTGTTATATATGAAAGGTTCCAGGAATACACTTCTCAAATTTCTCAATTTAGTTGCACCCATTCCTCCAATATTACCTAAATCATCACCACTACTCTGCAAAACTATATTTTTCACAGATCTACAGTTGGCCAATAAATTGGAGACATCGGTCTTATTAATCAGTCTGATTCCTGTGAATGCTTCCACCACATTAGAATTATAGTCCACTGCCTTAATACCTTTAATTCCTTGGGTTTTAGATGGAGAATTATCCTGTTGTTTGGCAAAAACAATATAATTGCCAGCTTCTTCAAAAGACCATGCTAAAACTAGACTGAGATCATGCTTGATACAAAAGTCCAGCAAGTTTCTTAAAATCTCTTGATGGGAATCAATATCAACCACGGTCAAAAGAATACGAAGTGATCGATCGTTCTGCGTATTACTCAGTGAGGACCCTTTGTTGATTTTCTTGAGACGTTGCCATATATATTCTGGTCTTAATTTGTGATACTTCAATGAAAGGAAAAGGAGTTGAACTGTTGGGTTGATGTAATAATCGGAAAGAAGCGTAGAATCAAACTTCCATGGCGTAGTCTTCATCATTGACTCCTTTAATAGAGGGTTCCCAGTCTGTGACTTATTGACTAGAATCTCGACGGGTGCTAGCATCCGTCCAGCAGGACGTGATTTGGGTGCTTGGTTCACCTTACGCGTTGGAACTGATGATGGAGATTTGACGTTTGCTGTTGGTTCATGAAGCACTCTTCGTATTGGTTTTGCCACTCCAACACGTACATTGGAAGGAGCCGAAGATGAAATTAATGGAGCTGCTGCTGAACTTGACGACCCATTATTTACTCTTTGCCTTTTATCTTGTCTTTCTATGACTTGTTGGGGACTTGTGGTTGAGCCATTGGTTACAGATGATGCTGGGGTTTGGGAAGCTCTTGCTTCTTCGCCTCCATACTGCTCCCTCATCCGCTTCACCCCTTCGAGGATGCTGGCGAATGATGTCGAATTGGTCTTGGGCTTATCTTTGTTAGAGTCACTCATACTGTTGCAAAACTTATAGATGAGAATTGTTAGCTATATGGTGATTATGTAAGCACCACCAGGATGAATAATATGATCCATGCTTAAAACACAGTTTAGATCTGTTTCATGACTAATTTGGAACAATTGAGATGTAAAATGGGATGGGGGCTGTGAGTCAGAATAATAGTACAACTACTACCCCACAACTGTTAACTGTTGAAGGACCCTGTTGTATTGTAGATAGTAAAAGTGAGCGCCGGTACCGGCGCGGAACCGGCCAACAATGATTGCAAAAATTAAGACTTATACAAAGTGTATAAATAACAATACAACATCCTACTATATCTTCCAATCAACACTTGATTAATTACAAAGCCAATGGCCACCTATTCTGAAAAGACATTTGACACTAAGCGATACGAGTCTGCTAGACCAACGTATCCTCAAGAGTTGTATGATGAGCTTATTAACTATCATGGTGAGAACCCAAAGGAACGTGCTATTGATATTGGATGCGGTTCAGGTTTTGTTACCTTCAAGCTTACTGACTATTTTTCAGAAGTAATGGGATCTGATCCTTCAACTATTATGATTGAGCAATGTCAAAAAGACCCTAGAGTTGGTTCTAAAAATATTCTGTTCAAAGAAGGCACTGGTGAATCTATTCCTGCAGAATCATCTTCAACTGATATTATTACTGGGGCCGAATGCTGTCACTGGGTAGACCACGCTAGATTCTTTGAAGAATCAGCCAGAGTTCTTAAACCAAACGGAACTCTTGCCTATTGGTTTTATAAAGATCCAATCTTCATTGGATATCCTAAAGCCAATAAGATCTACCATAATTATACGTGGAGATCATCTTTCGAAGACAATCCTGATGATGAATTCGAAAGATGGATGGGTGCTTACTATGAGCAACCAGGTCACAACTTTCTTGGGACGTTGACAAAGGAAATCGAGGTTCCAAGTGAATTATATAAGGATATTGTGAGAGTTGACTATTTGGTAGACAATAAAGGTGAGCCTATTGAAAACAACGTTTCACCATTTATGATCACAAAGACTATTACCATGAAAACATTCTTGGAATACGTCAGGAGTTGGAGTGCATACCATACTTGGATGAAGCATCATGGAGATAAGTATGATATTGCAGAAAGGTTCGTAGAAGAATTGAAGGAAGAGATGGGCTGGACCGATTCTACCGAAGTTGATGTTGTGTGGGAAACTATGTACACTTTTGCTAGAAGAAAGTAACTCAAACAAAAAAAGGAAAAAAAAAAAGTGAATGATATCTGAAATTGTTGACTGGTTTGAAAGGGGTGTAGAAGTGGATAACTTTTGTAAGTAACTGCAAATTAGGTTAATCATATCACGTTATTGCACACGTGCGCGATTCTGGGATCTAAGCAACAAGCGGCTGTACCAATTCTATTTTTTTCTACACTAATTTTGAATCGCAACTACAAACAGTTTTATATACATTTCGATTTGAACTTGAACTTTTAAAATAATATGACCAATTTAACCACTAGCCGTGTGCCGTGTAGATGACATGAGCAGCATGTACACTACACGCATTTATCCATTTATCCATTTATCCATTTATCTCTAATTCTCTGTACTTTAAAATTGATTGTTGATCTACATCCTTTCCCGGTTGGACCGTGTTATCCGCGCGGAACAATACTCGGTCTTTGGATTTATACCAAGCCGTGTCTGTTGCTGGGTATATGTAGTCGATCGCCCGCGGATGGTTTCGGAAGTTAATTATGATACACGTAGTCAAAAATGCTAAACTCTAATGTGGTAACTGTCCCGAATATACTGAGGGGTTAATGCAATTATGGCATGAGAGCCAATTATCAATTTAATGTATTACCATTTTAAACATCCGTGCATCACCATCAATTCCTAAGACCATATTTGTCTGTCTCAATTCTTTTTCTCTTTTTTTTTTTTTTTTTTTTTTTTGATACTCAGACCAGTTAACAACCGACTACTACCCGAGTTGCGAAATTTGTCTTGACACGGTATGGTGCTCACAATTTTTCTTTAGTAATTCATATTAATGTTGTTTAATTGGTCACTAATGTGGGGGTGGTGGTCATCTGTCTAATAAGAGATATATACATTTTTTGGATGGCGAACGGCTAGACATAACTAACCTTAGACTTCGCATCAAATCGAATTGTTGCAGTTTGTTCCTTTTTTTTTTTTTTTTGGTTTTCTAAGAAGAATCGGGATTATGGTAGAAAATATTGTTCCTTTGTTTAGCACCGTAATTTTACTCTTACTCCTCTCCTTGTCCTTCTCCTCCTTTCTCTTTCATTGAAGGAATTTGCCATTCGAATTTCAGAGGACTATATCAATTGCGCTACCAGGGCCATTGACAAATAGCAACTGGCTAACTGGCTGTATCTTTGACACATATCCTACTGGTCATAACCCGTAGAAAAAAAAATTCCTATAATAATCTTCAGTTTAATTTTGTCAATTTTCAGTTGCATCTTTCTGATAGTAGTGTAGCCGTACCCATGAATTTGTAAAATTACATAAATGTCAACGCATATGGTCATGTTCCAGAACAAATAGATATCATAATTATCAATTACATCAACAACAACAACAACAATAATAATAATAATAATAACTCATCGGATTAATCGAATGTGCTAGATTATTTATGTCAATTACCAATAACGATAGCCTCATTAGATTTCACTTATAAACTATTAACAAAATGGTTAGCAATGATCATGCGTTCCTGCATGTGAACTCCGACTCTGAAGTTTTCCTTACTAAGTTTTAGTAAATTCTGATTCTCACGTTAGATGTTCCTTACACAAAAGATTATGTACTATATAACCCCCTGGAAGGTTCTATTGCCGTCTGAAATGACCACACCTCCACTATATATATGGCTCGCTTATTCCACTTAATTGTGCTCACTACAATTTTTACAATCATATCATCAATGTCTACTTTAAGAACTATCAAACAAATCGTCGCTGCCATCGAACAAGGTGAAGGTGTTGGAGCCAGAGTTCGTCGTACTATCGGTACTAGAGCTGTTAGAAATTTCACTCCATTTTTATTGTTCGATCACTTTTCCTCCACTTCCGGTGGTTTCCCAGAACATCCTCACTCTGGTCAAGAAACTATTACTTTGATCTTGAAGGGTGCTGTTGCTCATGAAGATTTCACTGGTTCCAAGGGTATCCTTTACGCTGGTGATCTTCAATTCATGACTGCTGGTAAGGGTGTTGTCCACTCTGAAATGCCAATCTACGATGAAGATGGTTCTCCAACCGTCGGTTTACAATTGTGGGTTGATTTACCAGAACACTTGAAGCACACTGAACCAAGATACAGAGATTTAAAGTCTTGGGAAATTCCAGAAGTTGTTAAGCAAGATGGTAAGCTTAAGGTTAAGGTTATTTCCGGTAAGAGTTATGGTATTGACTCTGTCAAGGATTTAGCTTACACTCCAGTTAACTACTATTACTACACCATGAAGCCGGGCTCTAACTTCAGACAAGAACTCTCTAAGAACTTCAACTACTTCTTGTACGTTTTGAAGGGTAACAGTTTAGTTCTTAACGAAGACACCCGTATCAAGCAATTCGACAATGTTATTTTCAATGAAGAAGGTGATGCCGTTGAAGGTGTTAACCCACCAAACGGTGAAGATGTTGAATTCGTTATCATTGGTGGTCAAAAGTTGGAACAAGAAATTATTCAACACGGTCCATTCGTGGCCACCTCTCAACAAGGTATCCAAAAGGCATTCGTTGATTACCAATTCCAACAAAACGGTTTCGAAAACCTTAGAAATTGGAAGTCTTTGATCTCCAAGGGTGTTACCAAAGAAATGGTTGAAGGTCCATTAGAAGGTAACTTGGATGAAAGAGAAAAGAAGAGACAACAATACTTGGCCACTACTGAATGTATCGCTGCTGAGCCAGTTGATGAAACCAAGCCAAAGGATGACGAATTGTAATCAAACCATGTAAAGCTTGACGCCTTGCATGAATTTCATGAATGTCGATAAATAGTTTATAATATTATGCTTATTGTTAATTAATATTACTTATAGATAACAATTTTTAGGAGAGAAAAAAAGAAAAAAAATCAAAATCGAACTCCTTATTGGCTGTTTGATCTGTAGAGACTTCTAGAGACTGTTCGTGAAAAGTTGGGGACTTTTTCGGTCCTGTTTTTTTTTATCAATACCTCCTCCCATCAGTACCCCACATATTATTGTTGCCTGCATAATGCCTACCACCGATGTCAATTTCCAATTGGTGCTGATGCGAAGACTACTTCCAATTGTTTTAACTAAATATTGGTTCATTTCATTCAATTGAACCTGAAGTTCTATAATTCGCCTTGTACAGTGTAAAGTTTCAAGTCCTCACATCGAGGCTGTACTATTCTGAAAAATCTTTAATGCATCGGGTTTGCAAATTTTTGGAACGTCAAATTGCTTGGGTACTGAACCGAAGGTTCCGAAGATCTTTTAGGATTCGCAGCCCAAATATTTTTTCTGGCGGCTGCTGGCTCCTAATAATAGATCCGTTTTTCCCATACGATTACGTAATGACCAGTGTCCATATAAGAGAGATATGGGGCTAATCAATTTATTCAGATCACGTTTCTTTCACTAACACTCTAATAATTACTAGGTTCTGATTCTGGTCAGTGCAAGAGACCATCTATATATTTAGACACCTCAATGTCGCCCTATCTTGTTTTCAGGAACCAATTGACCATATTACAACTTTCGTTTCAAAATTACAAATATTGGATCCTAATTGGCTGGCTTGTGTCACGTGACGAGAATCTATAAACCACGATTTCTATAAACGCGTCCTATGATAATCAACTATGACCATGGACGCTTCACCAGAAGAGGTGGAACACCTATCATCGGAGCTCTTCAAGAATGAGCATATCGTCACATATCACACTTTCGCGAGAAAATTGGGTATTCATACTTCTCATGCAAAAACTGTCCTCAGTGAGTTCTATTTCAAGAACAAGGATAAACTTACAGCATCTTTCATAATAACAGGAATATCAGAAACAGGTCCATTAATTAAACTTTCCAATACCGAATCTAGCTTAGATGAAGATGTCAAATTATTCAAAGCCGTTCATACTACTCATATTTACAGTCTAACCCTACTGAAAAATCATTTTACCACATATGACATAGCTATGAAAGAATTAGATAATCCAACCTTATATGACAATTCTGAATTATATTATAAAAACGGTATGATCAAAGGTCCTGAACTCAAGGAAGTGGAGGTTCCTGTTGGTGATACTCCTGTCAAGAGAGAACCAGCAAGTAAATCAGCGGCTCCAGCTGCTTCTGCTAAGGCTGCAACACCTGTTTCTAAACCAGTTAGAAGTGCAGGACTCCTGTCTTCATATGTCTCTAGAAAACAACAATCTAAGGCTCCTACAAACACAATATCACGTTTTGCAACCAAAACAGAACCAGTTGCTTCAGCAAAGAGAAAACTGGAACTGCCAAGTGGATACCAATACACATCTAGAAAAATGGAGAAGAAAGAACCTAAAGAAAGAGTGGTTGTTTCAACTCCCATTGAAGATGAAGGACCAATGGAAGAAGAAAAACGGGCACCAAAGGCTGATTCTGAGGCGCTTGCCAAGATGTTTGACGATGAAGATTTCAGTGATTTTGGTGATGATGATGAAGAGGATAAGAAAGAACCTACTCCTATGGATGTAGATGAACAGGCACAGGAAACTCAGCCAGAAACTGTTGAAGAGATGTTTGTCCCAGAAGAAGAAGAAGAAGAAGAAGAAGAGGAAGAAGAAGCACCTGTAGAATTGAAGGAAGTCTCTCCAAAAGAAGAACCTGCAAAAGAAGATATGGTAGACGAAGATGGCTTTGTCGTCACATATAGAAAGAAACCAAAAACTGAAACCAAACCAAAAACGGCCACTAACCCCAAACCCAAGCCTGCATCGAAGCCTAAGCCTAAAGGTGACGGGAAAAAGAAACAAAGTTCATTAATGAGTTTCTTTGGGAAATAAATGGTGAACCTCTCATCGCTAACATATGATCCAATGCCTAATTAGGCAAAAAATATGGCAAATCTAATGATGGTATTCAGGAGTGTCTTAAGTTGTCAGGAGTTTAGAGTCAAGAAAAGGGCTTAAACGACCAACTAAGTATCATAGTAACATACTAAGGGAACAAGGTTTTAATGGTTGTACTAAACGTAGTATCTAGTTTATATCTAAGGGTGCATGGCATTAGTATGGTGCTCATATCACTCACTCGTATATCACGAATTTAGTTTGATAACTCCCTAATCTCATTGCCATGATACAAACTTAATTTCCCCAGATAGGGAATATAGAGAATTAATTATGTAAATATGAGCGGATACATGCTTTGTAGCAAATTCTTATTCAAGTAACTTTTTCAGTAGCGACTATCAATTTATTCACTCACAACTTAACCAATTTCTCATAAGATATGAGCCCAGAAAAATGAGCCGTATAATGTTTTTTTGTTTACTATTAAGATCCCAATATTAGTCAGGTAACCTCAAGGGCCAGCCTTCAAGTGTAGAACCCTAATTACTAGATTTAGGCAACCAAGACTTTCTTTACGAGTAGTCCATTTATTTCCGGGCTATATGCAGTACTGGCCCAATTGGGGTTTAGAAAATTTCCTGATTTGGAAAGCTTCGATTGAGATGGACCTAACCAGGAAGTGGAGCGAAAGACATTAGTATGCCTAAACAGGTAATTTTAGTCTTGCAACCAAGGGTGCAAATTTGGATAATTTGAACACCAATTGGTTTGGGTTTCAATCTTAAGCTTTATTTATAGGTGCATATTCCTCGAATTTTGGTTATAAGCCTCTATCACTCGATTCACTCTTTTGTCATTCGTTAAGTATGAAGTTATCTCACACTACTGCTGTTGCCATCTTGGCTTGTACTGCCTTTGCTAATGCTGCTCCAGCAGCTCCAGGTTCTTTTGAATCTACTTCTCTTCAAGTCAGAGAAGCTTCCAATGCTGAATTAACCAACTTGATTGCTCAAATTGACGCTCATGTTGCCAAAAGAGATGGAATGTCTGAAGTTGAATTAGCTAAGAGAGATTACAAGATTGTCACTGATGTCTTGGCTGCTATTAACAGAACCAACTTGGCTCCACAAATTATTCACTACTTGGCTACCAACCCAACCTTCCAACCAATTGTCATCAGAACTATTGTTGCCGTTTTAGAATCTAATGCCATTAACTTGCAATCCTTATTCCAAGCTTTGGACAAGTCTAACTTGATTGGTACAGTCCTTCAACAGCTTATTTCTGATTGTACCTTATACGTTGAAATCTTCAACATTGCCAAGGGATTAATCTCTGACTTGGCTCAATCTGTCAAGGGTAAAATTCAATCTGGTAACTCCAAGAGAGAATTATTAGCAGCTAACTTCCAAACTCGTGAACTTGACTCTCAATCCTTTATTGATCAAATCGATCAAATTGAAAAGAGAGATATTAACGTAGACAATGCCATTGTTGTGAATTTATTGGATTCCTTAGGTAAGTCTGGTTTAGCATCTTCTGTTGTCAGATCTATCATCACTGACTCTAGTTACATTCCATTCGCTGTCAACTTGATTCAATCTGTTTTACAAAGTCAAGCCTTGAACGTCGGTGAACTTCTTTCTGCCCTTAAGAACTCTAACTTGATTCCAGGCTTGTTACGTCAAATCTTAAGTGTTGACACCTTCAAAACTGTTGCTGAGAACGCCTTTGCTGCCTTTGCTGGTAAGTGTTCTGGTGCTCCATCTGGTGGTGCTCCATCTGGTGGTTCTGGTGGTGGAAAGGGTGTCAACCCATGTAAGAGAAGAAGAAAGAGATCTAACTACTAAACAAAATACGTTAAACGTGAAAAAAAAACTGCAGGGCAGTCACAAACGATAAATGTCTTATACCAACTTGTATACTTATGAATACTAATTAAAAAAAATTAATCAACGAATAATTAATCGAAAATCTTCAAATTGTAACTTGAAAAAAAAAAAATCATCTCAAATGTAAGAGGTGATAACATTTAAAAGTACCAATTTGTTAGGTGGTGCGTTGGAAAGATTCATAGCGTAGTAGAAGTAGTCTAGACCTTTGATCTTGAGTGAATTTTTTTTTTTTCTAACACTCAACTTCCCCAAAGTCGCACATTCAATAGACTGTGGACCTAGACCAACCATCAAAAGGAAAGATATTGTAGAATCTATTGTGATTAAGAGATGGAGGTATTTGGAGGTAATACCGATAGTTTGCGAATTTTGTAGTTTTTATCGAATTGCACAATTTTTTTTTTTTTTTTGATATACAGTGAATTTATCAAAGTTTTGAAAATTATCAGAATTATCAAAAGTTTTAAAATTATTCTTAAGTATCATTAACCGTTGAAACAAACCCCACGACAACCAGGCCAGTTGCCACAACTTGAAAAACTTGCTTCCAAAATACTTCTGAGCTTCACCAGATGCCGTTTGGGTTATTGTTACTACTAGGACTATTGCAGATACTACCCCTGATTATTGTTGTCAAAAAACAACCGTCTAAATACGGGTAAACGAAATCATTACCCAGGAAAGTGGAGGTCGAGAAAACATAGAATAGACGTAGAATACTCAAAAATTACCCCTCAAGACATTCACAGTGTGCCGCTTTTTGAAAAAGAAAAACCTTGTTAGAGTGTAGAGTGCCTTAGGTTTTTGTTATACACTCCAGCCTTAGGAACTATAGACTTGCCTGGCTGTCAAAACGCGGCTTTATTATGTAAACACCCCTCGCTTAAAATATTTTCAGGCGCAATATGATAATATAGAACTTTGATTGACCCATACTTACTATTGAAAGAGAAAACATGATAAGACCACATTCCTGTTCTTCCTGTTCTTCCTGTTCTTCAAAGAGATGTAATTCTTACGTTACCGATACAATTATCCCTTTCCACCGCAACCCTATTTGAGAGATTTCACCTGTGGTTGCTGTGAAACGGCGAATAATCACATTTTGTTCCCATACATCAATCTAATGCGAAGGTTAAGTGACCCGTATAAGTAATAGTAGAATTTTAAACAAAAACCAATCCAGAAAATACACCAACCTTCCTGCACTCAACCAACCCAACCCAACTAACAGTTAGCTAAGTAAAAAAAAAAAAAAAAAGGTATAAGTGGAATCCTTCCTGCACAACTAGAAGAAAAAGTGAAAAAAATCATCTTCATACCTTTCCCTAACTTGAAGAGAGCCACATCTACCAATTAAAAAACAATTGGATAACTTCTACCATCGCGTTTAGAAGTACATCTTCACCCCAGTTCACGCCTTTTTTTAGTTTATAGTTCCTACTCGTCTCGTCCTATCCCCCGATCTGGCTAAATATAAACAACCAACTCATCATTCACGTGACACATACATATATCGGCAATTCCACTCAGTTCCCTCCCCTGCACATCTTTCGTGTAGTTTATTGTCTCTATTCGTATCTACAGAGACAGACAACAACTTTCAAATACTCATATTTATTGATTTTCTTTTTTTTTTTATTAGTATCGATTTCTTTATTATCACCCTACCTTTAGCTTGTATATCCATTATCAGACTGACACCCACTTATATTCTTTCGTTTTTTCAAGTCAGTCTATGAAAGAAGATAAATCAAGCTCATCCAAGGAGGTGGACCCTATTGACCGGCTTCCCAGAGAGGGCCTGTCATATTCACAGGCAATATCCCATGCCCAATCTTCACAATTCTCCAATCCTCCAGGGCCAAGTCCAGTCCCAGGTACTCCTCAACTGTCAATACTGAGTCCATCTGATCCTGAATATACTTCTCCAAGTAAATCATTCAAGAACTTTTTCCGTAATCGAGCTTCAGCTTATTCCATTGAAAGTATTAGTGAAGAACCAGAACTTGCCAGAAATCGTAACAAGAAGAATTCATTTATATCTATAGGAAGTGAATTAGCTCCTTCAAGATCACCAGCAAAATCCTTTTCAGGAGGTTTCAATTCTTTATTACATCTTAAATTCGCCAAATCTAGATCCTCTCTTGGATCTTCTAATTCTATACCCCAAGAAACTAATGAGAAACGTACCACAATTGAAGATTTCGCCGATACTTCTTCTTCTGAACTGTCCAAAGATGATTATGATTCAGATTCCATAAATTCCATTCTTAATGAATATGAATCCCAATCAAAACATGTTTCTCAGGCAGATACTTCCAACACAAACTTTGTATTCAAAGAAGAATTCGATGAAACAGAATCTTCAAAGGGCTCTGCTCGAAAGAGAGCTTCAATGAAATCAGTAGAAACACAAGGCTCTTCCAATATTATAATACCCAGACCATCCACCCTTAACAGATCAGGAAGTGAAAATAGATCAAGGCCATCTATTGATGTGGCTCTTTCTCATACCATTGATCCAGCAGATTTCCCAACCCCAACAAGTGCAAAGAGAATATCAGGATCATCATCCAGTGATAGTTATGGTTTAAGCAGAAACAGTAGTGTTGCCAGTCACAAATTCAGACTTCATAATGATAAAATCGAACCTATTGCAAGAGTTAAAGATCAAAGATCTATCAAAGAAAGGGCCAATGTCATAAGTGCATCTTCAAATATTGATATGAACAGATTTTCTCTGGTAACCGTTTTATCAGATTCAAGTAATACCGAAACAAAATACCCAGAGCCAGATGTCACCCCAAATCAAACTCCAATGAGAAAACCAAATAGAGCAAACACTGATAGCCTTCAAGGATCTTCAGGAACCAGTAATCCTCCAAATTCTATTCAAAGTGATCCTATAGAATTTCAAGATTCTCCTGGAACTAATACCAGTCAGAAAATAAAGGCGGAAGGTGGTAGACCACTTTCAGAAGTGAAATTTGCCCCAGATGAAACTGCCCTTAAAGATACTACCTATAGGCTGTCGATAATAAATCCTGACGAAACAGCTCTTAAGAATAGTTCAAGTATGAGTGAAGAGATCAAGAGAGGAACTATGAGATCATCATTATCTTCAGGTGAACTTTTAAATACTTTGGAGAATTTTTATGATAAACGTAATAGTGATGGAAGTGGAAGCCATCCTGGAAGTCATCTTGGAAGTGTTAATTTACTTCTGAATAAATCGTTTGCACCTCAAGCTTCTTCAACTTTAAGAAATAGTCAAGACTATCCTAAAGGCGGTGTGGCCAACCTTACTGCTGGTCTTGATTCTAATACTGAATTACCTATCATGTTATATAAAGTTCAAGATAAAGATTATGATGAAGGGAACCAAAGATGGTCAGTTTATGAAAATAAAAGATCGTCTGACCAAGGTCAACATAAACCACAAAAGAGTAGTGATAGTGATAGTGATGAACAAGAAAGAATGAAGTTTCAACAACCACCTGCTACCAAAAAACTTTATGAAACTGGTGGTCGTTCAGAAAGTAATCAAACTTTTAAAAGTGCATTTTCTCAAGTATCCTCTCGTCACGAGCATCCATCACCAACAGTACCACTTGTTGAAAGTAATAAAGACTATATTGAACAAAATTTCAATTCTCATATTGGTGATTTCAGACGTGATAAACCACGTTCAGTATCAGCCAAAAATTCTCATGGATCATTAAGATCTCCTGAACCTGCAGTTATAAGAAACACTTCTAAACTCAGAACAGAAGGAGCTTCGGATGGATCAGAAAGGAATTCATTTGACATGGACGATATCGAAAAACAAATACAAGATCTTCAACATCCACAACAACAACCAAAGCACTCTTTCTATCTGATGGGATACTTTGCTGCCATGATGATATTAGGATTAATTATACCACCTATCTACTTCTTGGTGGCCCTTGGAGTATTCGATAGTACCAATACCACGCAACAATATTACCCTGGTCTTGCCAACAATAGAGCCCTGGTCAATAGATTTTCAAAGACTCAAAAGCTCCTTAGTTTGGCAATTGGTTTATTTTGGCTATTAGTAATTTTAGCCATGATTGGAATAGGTTTAGGATTGGGAATAACCCGAGAATGAACCAATTTCTACATCTTCAATTGAGTTTTATCAATTCTCTTTGTCAATCATAACACCAACTTCATCGAATGGGATAATTCAGCTTTGATCCCGTTTTTTGGCTTTTGCGTCGTTATACCCATTAGCATTTCTGGTTTTTTGATTTTTTTTTTTGACCTTCTCTCGTTTTGGTTCCCCTTTTGCACCCATTTGAGTTATGGGTATTGGAACCATCCAAGGTAGTTCTATGCCATGAGCATGCCTATACCTTTCGTGCATCTCTACTGTATATTATAATCAATTCCTGGCATCCATCAATGTAGAAAGAGTATAAGACACATATTGAGGCAACTGGTTACGAAATTCAGTTCTTTTTGTATTACTTACTCCTATTTCACAAGCCACTTGATTGGAGGAGACAAGATCAAAGCACCAATTGAGCCAAATCGACTTAACTGACTTGACTGGTGGGTTGCCCCTACTTTCTGTAGCCCAATCCTCGGTTTTGGCCCCGTTCACTATCAGTCTTGTGATTTAGCCTGATCATTTTGTCCTGCCATATTCTAACAATCAATTAATCTCCACATACAAATTATAAACACTCGTGACCAAATACTATTGATAGGTAAAGTAAATCATTTGATATTTGCGGACTGTGTTACTTTGTTTCACCTTGGTCGCACTACATCCAATCCTTTTTGTCATTCATGATTAATAGGAGTAAAAAATGGTGGGGGTCTTAAAATTCAATATTCAGGCCCGCAATCCCTTAACTGATGAATGGTTACCCCAGGAAGACACACACACACACACACAACCTTCGGTCTATATGTGGTGCACGATTCACGCACTTTAGATCTTGTGACGGAATAGTAAAGGGACTCCTGAATTAACGAATGAACCGTAGGATGCCCCCTTGGACCGTATCCGAAAATACCTAAAGTGATCCGAAGATACCGTAGCAACAGAGGTAATGGAGTATTAAAAGGTGTTATAATTTGTCATGTCTTTAGTAGGCTAAAATCACTTTTAGTTATCGATTTGGTGCCCTATATCAAGACCGAGACGTGCACCCACCAAAAACCTGACCACCCATTTTATGGGGCCAATCTGGAGAAGCAACTACTATCAACGAGATTCATACTACTACAAGAACTAGTTAAATACTGAGTTCTTATCAATCATTTACTTGCTATCATTAGAAAGACTATTATTTATTAAGTCGAATACTCGATTGGTTCATTGTCACATATCAAGAACCTTAACAGTGCCACCGATAAGATAAGACGGAATTTAAGCGGGTTTCTTAGTTAAGAGTTCATACAGTTCTACAAGATCATAACAAATTTGGTCAAAACTAATTTAAAATAAAAACTGAGTGTGGTTTACAGGTTAATCAGTTCATCTTCATCATGGGAAATGTACCTGCAAAGGAAGGAAGAAGTAGATCAAACACATATTCTTCTTCCAATACTGCTAACTCCGATGTAACTGGATTTATAACCAGAAATGCCGTGGGTGGATCGGGAACTAGAAGAAATACCCTTCCAACATCATATGCAGCTGGATCACTCTTGGAATTTAAAAAATCTAAACGGAAGGAAGAAAAAGATAAAACTCGTGAACATCATTATAAATCTTTAGTGGTACGGTATGTTGAAAATGTTGATGGTGGGTTTTTAGCACCTTTTGGTACTTATAAGTCTAATCTTGATTTTAATACCGATGTGGTAAGACTGCTTATTATCAAACGTCAATTGTCTCCATTCTACACTCCATTACAAGATTTTGATGAAAGTTGGTCTGATGAAGAACTATTAATTCTTTTATCTCAATTAACTCTTCACTCCATTGAGACAGCATTTTCTGATCAAGAAGAAGAAGATGATATCGATGATCATAAAATTCACAAATCTGCAAATTTTTATAGGAGGCAAGAACAAAAAATGAACCTTAAAGCATTAATCAAAAGAATGAAAGATGTTCAGAAAGAAGAAGAAAATAGATTCTTGGAAGAAAAATTAAAGTTTAAAGCTCTGAATAGTTATCAAGATTGTCCCGATCTTAGTAATAAAGAATTACAACTTAGACTTTATCGAAATGCCACAGAATGTCCAATTTGTTTCTTATATTATCCTAGAAATCTTAATGTTTCTAGATGTTGTGCTCAACCAATTTGTACCGAATGTTTTGTACAAATTAAACGGTTAGATCCTCATTCTCCTCATGATGATCCCTCAAATCAGCAAGGTTCTGATGCATTACCACATACATTAATTTCAGAATCTGCAAGTTGTCCATATTGTGCTTCACATGATTTTGGTGTAACTTATGATGCACCTCTGGATATTAGCACAGGAATTGGAGGTCTAGTTAAGGGTAGTCAATATTCTAATGAAATTTCAAAGGATTCAGAAACAGTCATTTCTTCATCTTCCAATGAAACTCCAATTCCTATCCAAGATGAAGTTGTTATGAAAACGGGAACATCGAGAAGAAGAAGTTCTTTAGCTGCGAATGCACCTGGTGTAATCACCATAGATACCATCAGACCTGACTGGGAACAAAAACTTACTTCTGCAAGAAATAAATTAGCTAGAAAAGCTGCTACAGCAAGTGCAATTCATGCTTCCAACTTAATCATTAATGGAGATGAATCTGATCAAAGAACTGATAGGGATCCAAGAAGAAATAATCAAAGAAACCAACATTTACAGTCAGTTGAAGATCGAATGATTGAAGAAGCTTTAAGGTTATCATTGTTGGATGAAGAAGATAGACAAAGAAAAGCAGAATTGGAGAAAAAGAAGCAACAAAATAATAAAGCAACAAGTGAAACGCTACAATAGATTGGTGATCAAAGTAAAACTTCAATTCTATCTGCATACATAGAAGTAAGACAAACTACGTTTTTGGAATATCTTGGTTCATATTGGGTATTAATTTTGAATCTGAATTTAATCTTTGGGGTTTTGCCGTCAGTTTTATTTCATTTGGACCTAGATTGCGGTAATTAAGCTTTAAAATGCTTAATATGATGTCAATTACAATATCTTATAATTGCTAGTAATTGAAAATCCTGAATTGTTCAGCACAGACTAGATTTGACAATGTATTAATTGTCAAACTACAATAGAGATAAATAATTTTCTAGTTTGTTACATTAAGATTTTTTTTTTTGGGGGCAGTCTCTTATTTGGGCTAAATTGGACCCGTGTATAGTCACATATACGTGCATGTAAAAGCAAAAGCAAATATGGGATTCTGATTAGAGTATGAAATGTGCTAATTCGTTGAAAGATTGATCATTACTTAAGGTAACACAAATTTATCATATGTATGTGACAAAGTGAAGGCCCAAGACATCGTGTCATTTTTTAGTAGTTTTTTGAGGGATAGTTCCGACGGCTGAAAATATTGTAGAGTACATATTATAGATGACTAGCGATGATTCGCTTAACCATGAAGAGCTTGATTACTATAGCAACTACGTACAAACAGGAGGCAAGGGGTGCGATGATATGCACATGTACTGTATAAGTTTAGGGCACGGGTGACATAAATCAACAGACCTTGTAAAGAAAACATGAAAGAAAGAAAGAACGAGAGAAAGACAGATGTAAAAGGTATGATGACTTTAATGTGCAAAGCAGCCTCAGTGGTAGCCAACTCGATCCAATCGCAGGAACGCCGCCTTGTAATCATTGGGACTAGACCTTTAAGATATTAGTGGTATATCAAGAAAATGATAGAAAAAGTGATAGTCTTGATTGGGGAAATTAAACGCATAGGTTAATAACACAAAAGTTAACAAGTATCAGATTTGGAAGTTTTGTGCAAAAAAAATACAATAGGTAGCAAACACACGACACAAATTATCATAGTATCGCGTTGACAATTGGACAATAAATATGACGAGATGGATTGGGGATTATAATAATTAATTATTAGTATGATGTAGGTAATTGTTAAAAAATTAAATGGAAATTGAACCCTCAGGTTTTTGATATTGGTCATATAGTACGAGGTTTTACAGTAGGATGTAAGGAGAAAACTGCATTTTTAAGGGTGATGAAGTTGCAAGAAGGAATGCTCTAATAATAACGGTCAAATTATCAGTGTAACATAATTACGGCGTGCCTGCATGAATATTTTTCATGAAGATGAGGTGATGATGATGCCCCTCCACCACATTACTATATTAATTGCGAACCGAAGATCTTTACATAAAATAAAAAAAAAGCATTTTGTGAGTGGAATACGAATCTGATAACCAAAAATTCTCACAAATTAGTTATATCATTAACTTCATAGTAACTTTCCCAATTTTTCCAGTAAGAAACCCAATATTATCGGAACTGGGTTTGCACCTACGCACTTGTTTCTAGCATCTTCTCCCCAAATCTCCCATGCTCGGTTATCCTTATTGTTCTAAAATGTAATATTTTCATGCGTGGTTATTGTTATTTTTCTGCGTTAGGATAACTACCGGTCAAAGTAAGACGAAAGTCTATTTATTGTAATAAATAGTTGTGTCTAGTATCTAGTAGCAAAACTCTCTTATTGGTGGGTCAAATCCATCAAGTTTAATAATTGAGGCGCATATCTCAAGGGTGGTTCATCTGAATTCAATCTTACATTTGGTTTCAAAATTGTTTCATCAACTAATCATTACCTTTGGTAAGATAAGATCGTTACCCATACCACATTTTTTTGTTTATTCAGGCTTTAAGCAATCTATAGTTACACATCAATATTGGGTGGTACCTTGCATCTGTCTACCTCATCTATTTTCCGGCCCCTTCCTTAAACTTGCCGCCATTCATTAAGTTATCAACTGGGGTTATAAATATTGCTGACCTTCCAATCTTTGACTCTTGTGACAACCAATCTTTTTTGTTATCAACCCCTACCCTCTATCCTTATTTTGGTTTTTTTTTTTTGTTGTTGTTGTTTGTTATTGATATACACAAGTAACGGTACAAGTACCTAGTGGTAGTATCATAGCCACATACACACAGCCAAAACCACCACACTAATCATTGCTACTAGCTTAATTCTAACAGTACAATTAAAGAACAAACAGTACAATTAAAGAACAAACAGTACAATTAAAGAACAAACAATTCATTAATGTCATGCCGGAGATATCGCTAAGAAGTGACTTCGTAATACCGGAGGCTGTCAATTCCCTCCCTACCAAACGACTGTTTGACTTCAATTCCCATCGTTTAAGAGAATCTACCAAATTAGCCAAAGAATTCGAATTATCCAGTAGTACCACCAATGAACTTATCCTTCGGGTCAAAATGATAGGAGTTAATTATCAAACGGATTTTCAAAGTTTCAAAAAACCAACTTCTCAATATAATACTAACCTTTTCAGTACAAGATTAGGTCAAGGTAATCAACAACATCGTCATAACAGAAATCTCGTATCAACAATAGTTCCTGGTAATAAAATTATCGGTAAAATTCATTCTACAACTAATCATCCTTCCCTTAATATATTTAAAGAAGCATCAGCAAATTCCAAATATTTGGTATTCCCTTATTCCAATTGTATTAATCAAAATAGACAAGAAAAATGTACTAATTGTCAACAAATTGAAGATCTCCCATTATCATATCATTCATACAAATTGCATTATAAGTATCCATGTTTAGAAAATTTAATCTATGGAAATACTATAGATGGTGGACTTCAAGATTATTTAAAAATCATCAATCCTGATCAAACCTTAGTTAAAATTCCTGAATATGTTAGTCTTCATGATAGTTGTTTTGCCCTTGAAAACATGTTACCATTTTATTCATTTATAAAAGATCATTTAATGGATAATGTGCTGGGTAATTCTGCGGGTGATGATAATGGACTAGGAAGTATTTTAATTGTGCTTAATGATATTAATAAAGAAGTTAATGATATTTTGATTGTTATTAAACATTTTCAAATCGATCAAAAAACTGTCAGTTTTGTGGATAAAAGAAAAATAGAAAAAATTTCTGAAGCTGAACGTTCAAATTATAGAAAAGTCTTCAGACATGCATTTTTATTTAATGTTAATGATGATTCCATAAGATTTGCTACTTTATCAATTAATTCACCAGGGTTAGAATCTACTAAATCAAGATATAATATTGTATTATTTGATCAACATAATCCTGAATCATTAAGCAAAAACAAATATTTAAACAAGTATCATAATGATAAAACTTATCATCAATACAAATTGAGTTACAAAGATAAGATCAACGTGGAAGAATTATTGAAAATCATATCCAGCTTAAATCGTAAAATCAGAAAATCGGAACCTAAAGAATCAAAAGATTCATCTGAACTGATAGATTCAAAATTATTGGATCATTCTAATAGACCTTCAATTGGATCGATTGAATCAAATGGATCAACTTTTTCAGGTCAAACTTCAATTCATTCCGATAGTACTTCCTCAACCATCGTATCTAAAGTAGAAGAAAAAGCACCCGTGAAAAACTTGAGATTTAGAGAGGATGAGTCAATCATTGATGAAACTGCTATAAGAAAAGTTCAATCTCCTCGTCATTATTCATGGCTCTGGTATGATAAAGATTATGATTTATGTAATGAACATGAACAATCTGATGATGAAGAAGATGACGATTACTATTATGATACTACTGATAAAAAGTGTCATAGTGTCAAGCAGATTAATAAATTAATTGAAAATCCAAGATATCTATCAAGAGTATGTTATGCGAACAGATCAAAACCGGTTAAATTGAATGCTTTTGTTTTTTCATAACTGCAACCAACTTTACTTTCTACTATGATCTTCCTTTGTTTCGTTTACCCATTTTGTCTAAAAGTGTGTTTTTACATCCTAATATCTTTCATTTTGGCAGTTACCTACTAATTGTCTGCTACTGTCTACTGTATTTATCTTGATTGATTTAATTGGTTTCTATTAATGTATCACTGGTACCAATTACTCTTATGCTGGTTCTAATTCTTTATTATTGTCTTATTATTATTTTGTCGAGATGACTTGTATATACTAATGTATATTATGTGAAATGCGAACAATGTCCACAACCAACGGAATTTATTCGTTGTAAAATGTTTGTAATATTTTCTCACTTGTTTTGCAATCTTGAAATTATTATCTATTGATTTCAAGGATTTAATCAGTTGATACTTTTGTGCCCAATTCTCTAAAAGTATCAGTTAAAATGCTTCTTAACTTGTATAAATTCAAGACTCTTAATTTTTCATCTTTCAAATGGGCATTATCTGATGCTTGACCACATGGGATTTGAGCAGCTGGGGCATCAAAACACTTCTCTAAGAATCTAATGGAAGGAATAGAACCACCTTCTCTAATAAACAATGGTTCCATTCCCCAATTCTGTTTAGTTTTCTCATAAAGAATCTCATAGACATGATTAGAAGGATCTCCTAACCATGGTTCAGCTTCATGGAAAATGTTAATCAGGAAATGATTTCCAGATTTTAATTTCTTGAATTTTGCTTCAAGGAAATCATTTAAAGATTGTTTAATTTTTGCCAAATCTTGATTAGGCACAATTCTAATGGAAATCGTAGCTTTAACGACTTGAGGAATAACTGTGTTATTATTGGGACCCGAAACTTGGATTTTATGAATGGTCAATGAAGGATTTCTCCATTTGGCCATCAATGATTGAAGATCTTGGTTGTTAATATTTTTATCAAGAGCGGTTTTTTCAATATTTTGATATAATTCGACTTCCTTATCAGTTAAACGTAGTACGTCATCGTAAAATCCTTCAAGATTAATTTTATCAGTTTCTTGATCAATCAATTGTCCTAAAATATGTATCATATCCATGGTTGGTTCTTTCAGGACACCACCATCAACACCAGAATGACGATCTGGTTTATCAGATTTAATAGTCACGGATGCATTGATAACCCCTCTAAGACCGTAATTAAGACATGGGGTTTCGTCATCTAACCAATAAGAGTTTGAAAGCATAACCCAATCAATATCTCCTATAAGTGATTTATGTTGATTAACCACATTTTGAAATCCAATAGATCCACATTCTTCTTCACCTTCAATGATAAAAACCACATCAGATGAAAGTTCTTGTTTGTGGTATAATTCAGCAACAGCATAAATAGCTGCAAGAATAGGTCCTTTATTATCACTTACACCACGAGCATAAAGATTACCATCTTTGGCAGTCAAGATAAATGGATCCGTTGACCAATCGGTAGCCTCGCTATTGGTGGCATCAACCACATCATAATGCCCGTACCAAAGAACTCTAGTGCGTGAACCTTCCGCTGCATTATTCTTTCTAAAACAAGAATAAACAATTGGATTACCATTCTCAACTGGTAATAGCTTAGTTTCACCAGCACCAAGTAAATTTAATAGATTAGTTAAGAATTGAGCACATTGACGAGACTCTTCCAAGTAAAGAGAAGGGAATTTAGAGATTGTCTTGAAAGAAATACATTTTTGAAGTGACTCTAACAAATTTTCATTGGATAATGGAGGACCCTTGTTAGATTGATGTTTAATAGCACAATCGGTTAACATAGGTTTTTTGGATCCGATACTAGTAATATCCCATAAACATAATGCTTTATGACCACCTGAAAGAAGGTAAGTAGTACCATTTTCGTCGCTAAAAATAGATACAGCTAAAACAGCACCAGTTTCTTCTTTATGATCATGATTGAAGGCGTAAGTGTTATGATCATCTGGATTAATTTCGAGTTTGGTACTGAAATCAGAACGAATCAAGTTACCATTATCATCATCAGAAGTTGAAACCTCTCCTCTAATCGAGAATTTAATTAGACCACCATGAGTGGAAGCCTTGAAAATGCAGTCATTGTGGATTCCAAGACTAAGCACATCATCAAAACTGTTACCAACATCAGTTCCACTGAAGTGATAGGATCTAACCAATTGATAAGTAGTCAAATCCCATACGTTAATGGTTGAATCACTTAATCCAACATAGAGATAATCTTGGATGGCCATGGATAAAATTGATTCATTATTTTCCAAAGAAACCAATTTTGTTAAACTAGTTTTACCAGCACCAAGTTTAATTGCCCAAATATTAATGATACCATCACCACCACCAGAAATTAAAAGTTCTTGAGTACCAAAAACTGGCTTGTACATGCTCATACAATAAACATAACCATTATGAGCAAATCTAATGATATCTTCATTACTGATTTCAATAATTTTAGTGGAATCTTTTGGAGTACAACTAGAGTTTTTTCTAAGCAATTGATGCTTAGTTTGAAGAGTATTAATAGACCCACCAGGACCCTTTGAATCAAAGAATTTATCATAGCGGAAATGTGGAAGACGATCAATAGTGGAGTATTTTGTAGAACCATGGGAAGATTTGAGGGAAAGTTTAATCCATAAAATAGAAGCATTTTGGGCACCAATAAATAATGTAGAAAGCAGTTCACTCCATGCAATAGAGAATATATCACCAATATCAACCAATGAGTAGATAACATGGGTGCAATCAATAGTGGATGAAATATTAGAAAGGTCCCATACTTTAACCAATGAGTCAGAGCCAGCGCTGAATAGGTAATTTTCATCCTCAGTGATCGATAAGGATAAAACAGAAGAAGGATGTTCATGACTAGAAGTGGAAGTTTCGTATTTCAAGGTATAGTCCACCATATCATAAACCAAGATCTTGGAGTCTTGGGTTCCACAGAAAAGAAGCTTCTTCTTAGGAGCCGGAACAACACATAATATAGATCTTGAATGGGACCATTTATGAATAAGTTTAGGAACACCTCCGATATTCAGTTCAGGTGATTCAGACTCAATTGATAATGGAGATGTGGATAATTTGTAGGTCAGGTCCTTGTTTTCAAATGATAAATCTGCTACTGTAAGATTTGCAGGGTTAAGTCTAACTGGGGTTGATGATGAAGATGCTCGTGAGGTAATTGGATCAGAGGTGGAGGAATAACTGATAGGAAGTGTCGGACGGGATGGTTTCAGTACATATTCCCCTTCATGAATTATTCCCCTACTGTAACTTCGTGGCAGAGGACGTGAATGTGACATTGATGCAAAAGTTGTGGAGCTAAAAGCCGGATATAAATATGTGAAGGGAACGATAAGGAATAGTTTTGGGGGATAAGGGTTGTATTGAAGTAGTGAGTGTGTGGGTAGTGTAGGTGTCGGGTATTTACCTCGTCAACTGGTTGCCAAAAATAAGAGTTGGCTGTGTTTGTTGGTAGTCAGTAGACTAAGAGATCTATTTTAGTGACAGGTCAGCCACAGTCAAAAGGACCTTATCATCGCATGAGCTTGACGTGTGTCCTATCACGTGAAAAAACCCAACCACCATGGTGTTACGTAACAAATTACGAATACAGATCACTAGTGATCATCACAGTCCAAAATAGAGGTCCAATTAACTGAGACAAGCACGTCTCACGTGCATCCCTGAAACTTATTTCTGTTTAGTTAATCGATGGAATATCGAGTATAGCAACGTAGCTTCGTCAAAATTGTTCAACGATTGGAATGTAGTGGTTACCTTGTGACAATAGGAGACATGGAGGGATGGAGAAATGAACTACTGATATGAAAAACACGAAAAGAATCAGTTGCTTTATAGCCAAGTGACGGTAGGCTTCTTGGGTGTTCCGAAGTTGGTAGCGTTGTATACAAAGGGGTACTGACCGTGTCATGTGACATGGCAACTGGATTATAAGGTGAAAGAACCAGTCACAACTGTAAAAAGAAAAGGTCCAATGAATCAAGATGGAAAGATCTCCGAAAACATGTATGATGGACTGTTACAGCGATATTTGATACCACCCACAAGCCAATAGCTCGTATTTGCTGGAGTTGATCGGACTTCTACACTACTCGGAAATGTAGAAATCCATCCTTTTTTGAGAATTATGCATCCAAACGCCGTTTGGATTGGTGTTGGCCCGTCCCCAAACATCCACACATCTTACCAATTGCAGAAAAATTGTAGCCATTGATTACTTACAAAATTATAAGGGGTGGAGATGAGTAGTTTAATACTGAGGCAATTTATGTTTGATGCTTTGTTTGTAGTGATAGGACAGGAGGTGGAAAAAAAAAAAATTCTCCACCCGAAATTATTGCAAAAAAATGATAGAGATTAGCAAATTTCATAAATAAAGTTATCAGTATCATCAAATGTAAAATGCTTGTAGTTCAAACTCCAAGTAAACTGGACCCTTTGACCACCTTCACTTGGCACTAAAGGCCTTAACAACAACGGTTTTATTTTCTTTGGATTGACAGATCTATTACCCAGAAACGGTATAAGGTCGTACGAGTGTTGGGTTCAAAAAGATGCAAGAACGCCAAGCTTCTGTTGTTTGGGGATATTTTTCACTCGATGGGGTACATATTTGTTCATGCATATAGGATCGTTTTAGATGTTGTTTGGACGCACTGTTCGGGTTATCAAAGGATCTTGGCTTAGCAGAATAAACTCTCGAGTTTCTACTTGGATGAGAGAGAGACTATGCTAATCAAACATGGTACCAATAAACAAGTTAAATATCTTTCTTGACATTCCCCACTTTCTGGGGCTTTTTAAACCTCTTTTTTTAACTGCTACTTTCATCAAGTTTTATTGTGTTTTCTCAGATTGTTTTACCCCCTTAGTTTATTACATAATCTCCACCTTTCGGGCTGGCTACACGTGAAACAACATCGCTCGGCACCCCACGTGGGTCTAATTAATATCTTGCAAAAGCAATTTTCTTAGCTTTCATCCATCCGTATAAAGCTTAAGGTCACACGACAAGTTACTACTTTTCTTAAGGTCACACGATCATTAACCTCAACGGGAATCTGTCAACTTTGCAGGTATCAACCAGTTGGTGTCAAAAAGAAAGGTAAGATTGTTACTGCGAAAGTCTGAAAATCATGAAGTTTGCACATTCCCTTAAGTTTAACGCTGTGCCCGAATGGCAGGACAGTTATATCAACTATCCAAGCCTCAAAAAGGTTATTTACAAGCTTCAACAGGATCAACTCGCTGTTTCTGAGCCAAATGATGGTTCCTACAGTGTGGAAAGGATCAATCCAACCACCATCAGTCAACTTGTTGAAAGTTACAAGTTTAACAAGAAAAAGGATGCTAAATCTTCAAGAGATGAAGAAGAAGCTATTGGAGGTAAAGGACGCTTTAGATCTAAGTTGATGAGAAAATTCAAGAAGAACGATGAACAAACCATCAACGAAACTGCCTCTGCTACTTCTGGTCCAGAAAAGCAAAGTTCAGTTGAATATCAAAGTTATGATGTTGAAAACTCTACAATCGTTTCATTCGGTGGTAATGATGATGTTGCGGATGACGATGAAGATGCCAGTTCTCAATCAGACTATGGTGATCCTGCATCTCCTAACTTCGACCCGCTTAAGGTTTTTGCCAAGCAGCTTTTATTCGAGTTACAGAAGATTAGCGACTTCTACAATTCCAAGGAAAAAGAGCTTCTCAATGAATATGACAACTTGGTCAAGGATTTGAAAGCAAACAATGTTGACATCAGCGAAGTTTTCAAGTTTACTGATGTTTACAATGCTGAAAATACCGACGTTGTGAGTAACGATGCTCACCATCAATACAACATCAAGTCTACTCTTTCTAGAACTACTTCAGCTGCTTCTCCATTCGACACCATTAACCATGTCGACAATGATTATGACAGACACATGCATGATTTGGAAAAGCAAGACTACAAGATTGATGAAGTCGATGAAGAAGATGAAGACGATGATGAAGACGATGATGAAGACGATGATGAAGAAGAACATGGCGAATCCGCTCTTCTTACTCACACTGATTTCAATGTCAAGCAACAAGTTAAAATCACTCTTAAGCGTAAATCTGCTGCTTTATTTATCGCTTTATCTGAACTCAAGTCTTTCATCGAATTGAACCGTATTGGTTTCACCAAGATCTGTAAGAAGTTTGACAAAACTTGCAACTATGCTATCAAGGCTGATTTCATCAACAACTACTTACCTGCTCACACCAAGGTTTTCCGTTCTGAAACCCTTAAGAACATGGATTTCTGTCTCGATGAATTAGTTAAGATGTATGCTTTCTTGTCTGGTAAGGTTGGTTCTAAGACCACCAACCAAGACTTGGAAAACATCAGAGAAGAATTAAAATCTCGTCTTCGTGACCACATTGTATGGGAACGTAACACCGTCTGGAAGGATCTTTTATCCTTAGAAAAGCGTTCTTACAACCTTGGTGTTGATGGTAACCAAACCAAGAAAATTGGTGATATGGGTACTGATTCCATCATGTACATGAGAATGCGTCCAATCACTGTTGGTAAGTTTACTGTTAATGTCCCTGCATCTTTTGTTACCTGGCAAATTGTTAAGTTATTGGTTACTATTATTGTCTTCGCCATTTTAATGGCTGTTAAGACTTTCAATGATCCAGTTCAAGGTAGATGTTTGGCTGTTTTGGTTGCTTCTGCTATGTTATGGGCTTCTGAAGCTTTACCATTATATGTGACTGCCATGTTGGTCCCACTTCTAACTGTTACTTGTAAAATTATTAAGAATCCAGATGGTTCTACTATGGAAGCTGCTGATGCTGGTACTTTCATTCTTAGTAAGATGTGGTCCTCAGTTATTATGATTTTAGTTGGTGGTTTCACTTTAGCTGCTGGTTTATCTAAGTACAATGTTGCTAAGATTGTTTCTTCTTATATTCTTGCATTTGCTGGTACTAAACCACGTAACGTTTTAATTTCCATTATGGCTGTTTCTCTTTTCTTAGCCATGTGGATCTCTAATGTCGCAGCTCCAGTTCTTTGTTACTCATTGATTCAACCAGTTTTGCGTACTTTACCAACCAAGTCTCCAATGGCTCAAGCTTTGGTTCTTGGTATTGCATTAGCTTCTAATGTTGCTGGTATGGCTTCTCCAATTGCTTCTCCACAAAACGTTATTGCTATCCAAGCCATGAGTCCAAATCCAGGTTGGGGTAAATGGTTTGCCGTTGCTTTACCAGTTTCTATCGTTTCTTTAGTTGGTATCTGGCTTGAATTAATTTTCACTTTCAAGATTTCTGACACTAAGATCAAGGCTTATAAGCCAATCAAAGATAGATGGACTGTTAAGCAAATTTTTGTTTTCGTTGTTACTCTTTTAACCATTCTTTTATGGTGTGTTATGACTAGAATTGAAGATACTTTTGGTCAATCTGGTATTATCTCTATTATTCCAATTGTCTTATTCTTTGGTACTGGTCTTTTAAAGACCGATGACTTGAACAACTTTCCATGGAACATTGTTTGGTTAGCTATGGGTGGTCTTGCCCTTGGTAGTGCTGTTACTTCTTCTGGTTTGCTTGCTACTATTGCTCATGCTTTACAAAAGAAGATCGAAGATTTCGACGTCTTTGTAATTTTGATCATTTTTGGTGCTCTTATTCTTGTTGTCGCTACCTTCGTCAGTCACACTGTTGCTGCTTTAATCATTATTCCATTAGTTAAGCAAGTCGGTGAATCTTTACCAACTCCTCATCCATTAATTTTGATTATGGGAACTGCTTTAATTGCATCTTCTGCTATGGGTTTACCAACTTCTGGTTTCCCTAACGTTACAGCCATTAGTATGACCGATGAAGTAGGTGTACCTTATTTAACGGTCAATACTTTCATCACTAGAGGTGTTCCAGCCTCTATCATCGCATACATTGTTGTGGTGACTCTTGGTTATGGTATCATGAACTCTTTACACTTCTGAGCCATAAAAAGGAATTTTTTTCAAACAAAAAACTATATTAAAGATAGATGTATAATAATGATAGATGTTACAATTTAAAATTACGAATTTATAAATCTTTTCTGTAGTATGACTCTGGTTATAATATTTACATCAATATTTATCCACAAGCTATCTTGCTATTGGCGCATTATCAGGGAAAGCTCATTCATAGATAACCAGTACCACACTATTGGTTCCGTAATAGCCTGATAAATTAGAATGATTTTTGTGATTCAGTCTTTTTTTTTTCAAACTACGGAATTACTCCAATTTCTACTAATATCCCACTAAAGCCAGGCATAAGATTTTTATCCTATGGGGATTGACAGAGTCGGGTATGGAGCTGATATTTACCATAGATCCAATACTTGCCTATATTAGTTGCTTGCCCCCAACAAGGGTACCTTAAAGCATAAATTTGTTAAAGTACTAAGTGAACAATGTTATAGTAATTATTGCAAAAAGCAGTAGTGATTTCAGAGAGGGATTGTTTGGTTACAATAAGACAATAGGCGGAGAAGGCTACGGGGAAATGAAAATCAGTTGACATTTCCCAAATACGGCAATCTATCACAACAAACGAATTCTTAACATCAAAGATTAAGGGTGTCAATGATATACGTTTTATTTCTTGCTCATGCCAGTTGTTCATTATTTCTGTATACTCCAATTTACCCACCACTTACTGTAGATTGTGTGGGGTTTGTCTGGTTGGGGCACAATTTTGGAACAAAAATCCTTTTGTTCAAGGGATTTCGCATCAGATTGGTATAAGTATTTTCATTTAGTCACACTGGTCGTAACATTTGTCATTTCTTCATTAGACGTTTATCTTCATTAGATGTTTATCTTACAGTGTCAAGAATAGTTATATTGGTACATTTTTTTCATTGCGAATAAATTATTATAGCATACATATAAGAGAATTAAAAAACCAACTATCGGGGGTATAAGCCAGGTAATAAATAGTGGTATGAACTTGATCTAGTAGATAGCTCTCGATCTGTGATGCGTTCTTTAGATAGACATATTGTCAATTTTTTTTTTCTTTTTGTATTAGGAAGTTACCACTTTTTTTTTCTGTATTTGAGTTTATGCTGGTGGTGGTGTACCAAAAGTATAATGACAAAGGCTATTTTCCTATGCGCAAAGGAGTCTGGCTCTAGCGTTCAAAAAATAGGGAGGAGTGGTTCACATGAATTCTGTTATATTGAATTATGCAAAGGTATTTTATTTGGTTTTGCTTTGCTCACACAAATTTTATGTTATTGCCATTCTTTCATATGCTCATTTAAACCAGTCATAATATGCTCGTCTAGCTTTGTATAGTAGTATGCTTTATTTCGAATTCAGATCAGGAAACTAATCTGAATGGTTCTTTGATTGGTTGATTGACATTTTGTGTCGAGTTAATTGTCACAGATCAATTGATTCACTTCTTATCTTTAACACCATACAAATTCTCTTGTACTTGTTTGTAAACACCATTATCTTCCAAAACTTTGAACACTCTGGCCAATGCTGGAGCATAAGACTTCGAAACCAAAAGGTTTTGCAAACCATCACTGATAATACCTTCTCTCTTACCAAGCTTGTAGAAGAAACTGATATCGATGTTTTCCAAAGCACCACTATCATAGACCTCAGAACCAATATGAGTAAGAACTGTGCCAAAACCATCAGCTTCGAGGACTTGCATAATAATTGGATCAAGGTATTGACTTCCACTGGCGCTATCCAAAATACCACCTAAAGTTCTATTGAAAAGATCAGATTGGACCACCGTACCAATAATATTTCCAAGGAAGGCAGCAGCAGAACCAGCATACTGATTACCATCATCAACAGCTCTCTTAGAGTTATTAGAGGAGGAGGAGGAAGTACCGAAAAGGGATTCCAAACTAAGAGTTGGACCGATCTTATTTGGAGCCTTAGATCTGGTATAACTAATAACATCATGTAAATATTTCCAAGTCAAATCTTGACCATTACCAAGATCCACTAAAATTTTAGCTACTGATGGTTGTCCACAAAGTAACTGTCCCAAGAAAACAGTTAAATGTTCTCTAAGAGTTTCATTAAGAATAAGACCACCAGCAACAGAATCAATAAGTCCAGCCAGTTGAACTTGACGCCAGATTTGGGTGAAATTAACTTCGGAATCTCCAGAAACTAGTTGGGTAATATTGGTAGCATTGAGCACTCTAATTAATGCTCCTGCTACAGAATCCATAGTGGAGTTGGAATTAGATAACTCAAGAATGGCATCTGGTACGAGATTCTTATTGTAAATTGGACCAAGAATGGCGTCTATAGCCTGAGAACGTGGGTTATCAGCTCTTTTGGAAAGAGATTCTGGATCCATATTGATAAACTCATCAACCATTCTTTCAATATGTTGGAGATCGGCATCAACTTCGAACTCAGCAGAACTTGGAGTTAATGCTGAGGTAAAGGTAGCGAAAGCGGCCACTGCCGACACTATCACTGAGGTGAACTTCATTCGAATATAGTGTTATGTTGTGTTATGTTTTTTTTTTTTTTCATTCTGAAATGATGGGGTTCGTCCCAGTTATATTGGTTAGTTTACGGGGTAGCACTATTGCCATATTGGGAAGCGATATCTTTGCCCAAATAGGCAAGTGCGAAGAGGAAGTGAGCTCGGCACGTGAGCTTCTTGTTCAAGAGGGGAAATGCTAAGACCAAATCTTGAGTTCAAGTACGAGGCCGAGGAAGTAACAGGATGATCGACCCTAAAAATGCTTTGGTGAAAGAATGCATCAAGAATAGAGAATGATTCTCATTTGCTTGACTTGACAATTTTGGTGCAGTTATGGCTTAATTGTTGCTTTTGGAAGAATAGTGAAAGGCGCATTTTTGTCGTTGCTTGGAGGGGTCTCGAAGCAGATCAAGCCGGCCTAATGCGGTAACCATTACACTTCCCAAAAAGGAAATGCTCCATATTACCCATTGGGGAAATGTATAGTTGCAAAATCTTCTTCACTTTCCTAAATCGTTAAGTCCCTTGCATCATCACTGACATTCATCTTAAGTTTTGCTGTCGATATAAAAAGGTTTGGGGACCCAAAACAACTCTGGTAACTGATATAATTGCATTAACTTCAAATGAGATTCATTCAGTTCTTGGTGGCCCTTTTTTTGGCTGCTTTTGCCTGTGCCATTCCTCATGCTTTACCAGTGAAAGATACAAAATTCGAAATCAGAAGTTTCTTTGATGAAGTTTTGGATTCAAAGTTGTTTGAACCTGAACTCAACAGAATCGCTGATGCTTACTCCAATAAAGCTACCAACATTTCGGATATTTTCTCCCTTTTGAATACTTCATCATCATCATCGTCTTCTTCTTCTTCTTCTTCAAGACCACGTTCCACTTCAAGTACTAGGTCCAGTCCAAGAACCACTACTGCTTCTCGTTCAGGCTCTAGTTCTAGATCTAGTTCAAGCGCTGGTTCTGGCTTATCTGGTGGTTTACTTTCTGAAGACTCTATCTCATCCCTCCTCAGGGCCGTTAACCGTTCTGATGTTATTTTTACTCTTCTTGATGAATTTGCTGGTAACTCAGACAGAATTGAAAAGCTTGCCAACTTGACTGCTAGGGTTATTGACAGTAACATCTCCTTACCAGCATCATTCTCTTTCTCCAAGCTTTTGGATGCTCTTAACATCACTGACTTGATTTCGAAGGTCGAAAGATCCGGCCTTATTACTTCTGTCTTGGATGGTATCCTTTTGGATGATGATTACAGACCAGTTATTGTCAAGCTTCTTCACAGAATCTTGGATTCCAACAAGGATATCATTTTATTCGGAATAGACACTTACTTAGGAAACTCCAACAGGATGAGCAAGAGAGCCGATTTCTCGGGAAGTTTAGGTGAATTTGCTTCTAACCTTGTTTACTCTGTTGTTGGATCTCCAATTTTCAGTCAAACCATTGGTACTGTTTTAGATTCTTTAAATGATACTGGTGTTGCCGTTTACATTATTAAGAGGGCTATTGCCAATGAATCTTACCAGAACATGACTGTTGAATTTGCCAGGGACTTGTTTGCTACTGGTGCCATCAACATTGACTTATCTTCTTTGAACATTAGTTCCCTCGTCGATGCTACTCTTGGTAACACCGATGCTCTCTCTAGTATCATTGAACTGGTCTTAGGTGGCTCTGGTAGTTCTAACCTTATCGGTAGTCTTACTAGCTTCCTCGGTAAGTACCTTGACGCTGTTGGAGACATTGTTAATGATTTGGAAGAAACTGGTATCTTCCAAGAATTGAACGATTACATATTCCCAAGCTCAAGCAGTGCATCTAGATTCTCTTCCGCTACTTCTGCGGAAGGAAATAACAGGAACAGGAAGGAAGCCGACATTGCAACTGTTCAAGGCAATTCAAATAGTTCAGCTACTGTTTCTGTTGCTTCTGTCAACGGAGCAAGTGGTTCTTTGAGATCCGATACTTCATTTGCTAAGTTCTTGATTGGATTCCAATCTATTGTTCTTGGTGGTTTGTTATTGATATAATTTCATTATCAAACAAAGTCACCTGGATTAACTATAAAAATAGTTGCAAAAAATTATAAACATAACTACATTAACATTCTCCATGCAACATTAATCCAGCAAAAGAACAATTATATCCAATGAGTTCATGAAACGCAACATTTTAACACCCATATTACCATTACAAACATCATCAATCGACCTTTATATTTTTATTTTTTTTATTAGCTTTGGTTGACTGATGTTGTATGATGATTACTAGATGTAATCTGTCTTCTTGATGCAGACAATACCCTCACCGCTATGGTCTAGAACCAAATATACCACACATAATTTAGCGGACAATTTATTTTGATTGAGAAAGTGGAAACGGCCCTCGCCTATTTACTTCTACTTACATCGATTCATTCCCCATATTTAATTAGTTATTAGTTATTCTACGTATCCTATTCTTTCGGTTAATATATTAAGACATCATCGATAAAAGCATAAGAAAAGAAACTTGTAAAGGTAAAGTGCAGTGGGTTCATAATTACCTAGATATTTCACACCTACTGCTTTAAATTATGGTGAAAATACAGTGAAAATACAGTGAAGTATTAGTTGATAAAAAGTCTAGCTGTAGACGTTAAATTGTCACTTAATGTGAAGTTTCTTCTCAAGCTTCATAATATTATGATCTCAGGAGCCTATTGTTCCGAACAGTTCAGGCTATTAACAAGTTTCCGGGCGAGAACGAATAGGAGAGATGATCATTCACAAAAACCTCACAACTGTAGGTTTCCACTATACGTATATAGGGGAAAAGCCACAACGCTGAACGTGCGTTTTGGATCGTTAATTTTCCATATTGGAAGGACTGGTTTTCTTTTTTGCCCCAAATGTTTTAAACCTTTCCGTTTTACCCGAAGAATCTAGTATGGGAAATTTTTACGAGCAGGTGACAGTTTACGATCTATTGACTATTAGAACCCTTATTACATCAATACTATTAATATTGGTGTCTTACTTCAAGTATTAAGTATATATAATTGGTATAAATTCCTTATATAACTTAATTAATCATTCACTCACTTACTAGTGGCTTTTGTAGAATCATCCTGTTGTCTCATCCCTCATTTGCATTGGGCATTACTAACAATTAATTTCTGCGGAAAACAGCCCCGCTGCCTGTCCTTTACCCAATTTAGAGTAGTAATTAATCCACCCCCAGAAAATAGAACAATTATACCGACTCTTCTCAGCCCCGCATTTTTTATTAAATACTTCTCACTCAAAACCAGCCAATAACAATTGCTATCATATAAAATTTCCATACGGCTTACAGGTTGGTATAACTCTTGGAGAAGCCAGTAAATGTACTTGTCCAAACTTTATCCAGCCGCATCACGTGTAGGGTTTATCTTTCTCTCTCTCTTCCCCACCATCTTATATAACCATAATGAGCCTGGAAATTGAATTTTATTCTCTATATCAATTGAAACTACAAAATGGGTCCTTCTGATAGTCCTGATAATTCTCAGGTTAAAGCTCCCAACGCTGTTTGGCCTTACAATGTATTAGATACTGAACCCCAACCCAAAAATGGAGCTATTCCAACCATCAACGTCTCGGAACAGCCGGATAGTAGTAAGACTAAGTCCCCCAATACCTTACCACTACCAATTCCAACAAAACCAAATGGTTCAAGTGATACCTCTGCCAATGGACTTTCCTCAAGTTGGCCATTGGTAACTCAACCTGAAGAATGTAATTCTATTGTGGCTTTTACTGGTGGTGATAATAATGAAATTGTTCCTCAATGTAGTGGTTCTTATTCAGATGCAGATATAGATACTACTCCATTACTTGGACATCAAAGAGGTTATCAAGGTCGTCATCGTAATTCTGTTACCCATCATCTCAATAAATTCACCCAGAATTATATTATTCCAGCTGCAAAATGGGCATATTCTCCAATTTCTGGTAAAAAGAAGAATAAAAAGGATGAAGATAATCAATATATTATTGAATACTCTGTTTTCAAGCCAATTAGAAACCTTCCTCCAATTAGAAATGACAAAGATTTTCTTCATCATTGGAGTATCATAGAGGGATGGGACCATCAAGGATATATTGGTGAACAAGGTAAAGGGTTTATTTATCCTGAAAATTATTATACCAAGGAGGAATTCGATCAATTGGTCGGTGTCTTGAAAGGATATATTGAATCTGGTGATTTAATTCCTGAACTTAATGGCGCAGGTTCTTCTGGTAGTTATTTCCTTTATAATAAAAAAACCTTAGATGATGGTACTGTTACCAGTTACAGAGCTGGTATCTTTAAACCAAAGGATGAAGAACCTTATGGTCCATTATCCCCAAAATGGACCAAATGGCTTCATAGGACTTTATTTCCATGTTTCTTTGGTCGTTCTGCATTAATTCCAAATTTGGGTTATATCAGTGAAGCAGCTGCTGCTATTCTTGATAGACAATTACTCTCTTATATGGTTCCTTATACTGATGTTATCCATTTGAAATCTTCAGCATTTTATTATTCATATTGGGATAGATCTAAACCATTTTACAAGATTGGTTCATTCCAAAAATTCTTGGTGGGGTACATGGATGCTGATAAATGGTTTAAAATCTACCCTCTTCCTCTTGATGATGACTTAGTACAATCATCGGAAATTAGAGTTCCAAATGACCAAGATATTAATGGTGATTATTTAAATGACAAGTTTGTGTGGTCTAGAGATGCAGTTTCTCAATTTAGAGAAGAATTAGAAAAATTGGTTATTCTTGATTATCTTATGAGAAATACTGATCGTGGTCCAGATAATTGGATGATTAAAATCATTTGGAAAACTGTTTTCGAAGGTCCAAATTATAAGAAACTAAGACCAATAATTAAAATCGGTGCTATTGATTCAGGTCTTGCATTTCCTTGGAAACATCCAGACGAATGGAGATCTTTCCCATTCGGATGGTTATTCTTGCCATTGACTTTAATTGGTCAACCATTTTCTATGAAGACTAGAAATCACTACTTACCTTTGTTAACATCTAAATACTGGTGGGAACAAACTGTGAACAAATTAAGAGCCGAGTTCCAGATTGACTCTGACTTTAAGGAAAGAATGTGGGCTAAACAGTTAGCAGTCATTAAAGGTCAAGCTTATAACGTGGTTGAAATCTTGAAGCAAAGTACTGCTGGTCCATTAGAGTTGACTAGAAGTGATCATGTCCTGGTTAGAGATGACATTATGTACATTCCCAAGCTGTTGAACGACGTGGATATCACTCATGTTATGGAATCAAGTATCTATGACCAAGGTTACAACAGCTACGATTTCCGTGATGAAGAAGAAGCAATTGGTCCTGTTGATGCTAATGGTAAATATCCAGGATCACCGGGTCCTAAACCACAAGAACCACCTTCTGCTCCAAGTTCTCCAAATTCTAGAAGAGCAGCCTCTCCAAGAAGAGGTCGTAAAGCATCCCTTCCAAAGAACTTGGGTATGATTGATGAAGATGGACCCCAAGTAAGTGGTTATGACTATAACATCACTCATGATGAAGATGCTAGAGAGGCAGCCGAAGGTAATAGAAAGGTGATCATCGAAAGATTAGAGAAGGTCAACAGTAAGCCACCTGTGTTCACATGGTGTTGATCATCAATCGATTGGTTCTTTTTTTGCACCCAAATACTCAAATTTTGGTTGAATATCTTAGAGAAAAATTGGCACATTACCACACCTTTGACGTTGGTTTGGTTGTTCTCTATTATTTATAATTTGGTTGTTGATCAAGTTATGCTATTGTAAATTAGGTGCCTTGCCTTTTTTAGCACTGATTGTATTAATAGGATTAGTTTCCAGACATGTATTGTTCTGTTTTATTTATCTAGCTAAAAGTAATAATATAATCTAAACTCATAAGAGGTGTAGGGTATTAACTACCGTATAAAATGCTTGAACAAACATGATGTTTAAATGTTTCTTTTTTCTTTTTGGAGTTGTTATCGTCAAAATATCTTCAATGATTTCAGTACTTGCTGCTCATACCCGATGAGATATAATATTGCTGATAATGATTGCTATTTCTTAACATATTTGTCATTGAAAATAGCTGGGAAGTCATTACTAGTGACCCCTTTAAAGTCACTTTCATCCAATACAAATTCTTTTCTCTCTTCTTTGACTCTAAACTGGACCATCTTCATCAATTGATAAATAGTACTGAGAATTGGAGTAGAAACATTGTTTGCTTCAGCAATTCTGATAGGATTACCTAAAAGGACTTCAAGTTCAGTTAATTGTGCCTTTTCAACATCAACTAACATTGAAGGATGGTAAAAGAGCCCATCACCAATATGAATGAACTTGTGGATTAATTCATCAGGAACATGGAAACCTTCACTTTTTGCAATAGCTACAATTTCTCTCATGGCAGGCTCAAGAAGTACCTTGTTGGAAACAGGAATTTGACACCTAGTAGAGTCTAGACCAGCCAAAGTTGTAACAGGATTGAGAACTGCATTGTAAAGTAACTTGTTCCATCTTTGCTGACGAACATGAGTATCGATTTCTACCAGATTGAATCCTTCATTGTGGTAAATGTCAATAATTTCTTCAATTGCTTCTTGCGATTTAGGATGGGGCTGATTAAGATCAAAATCTCCTATAAATACAGTTTCCCTCCACTTATGAGTAATAACTCCGTTCAAATTAGTGGATCCAATGTGACTAACACCACTGAGAATCAAATTCTTTGGATATGCCTTTTGCATTGGTTTCTCAATATCAATACCATTTTGAAGAAGTATAATGGTAGACTTATCAGTTACTGCTGGTTTGATTATCTCTTCACAAGTGATTGGTCCATCGGGAACGTTTTTGGTACTGAGAAAGATATAATCAAATTCACCTTGTTGAGCGAAAGCTTCCTCAATTGAACGTGCTATATGATTAGGTCTCCATCCTTCTACGTGACCATAATCAACTGAATTGATAGTGTAACCTTTGTTGGTAACAAAATCATAGTCAGAACGAACGACAAGAGTAACATCAGATTTGGCTCTTTGGGAAAGAGAGTAGGCACAAATAACACCTACACCTCCTGATCCAACAACAAGTACTTTTGGTAAACCAGTCATTATAGAGAACTGGTGATGTTTAGTAAAGTGTCTGGTTATTATGTGTTTTGACCGCGTGAAATCAAGCTGGAACTTGTGACTCATGGATCTAGAGATCTGCGGTGTTGTCGATGCATCATCAAATCAGTGGCCAATCAAGAAGACCAGCAGTGCTGATTGAGTGTATAAGCCTCGGCTTGATTCATTAGTTTTGTTCTTCAATAAGGAAACAAGGGCCAGGTACAACCTAGTTAGAAATTTGTTGACTGTTATTAGCTACAATAGAGTACCAGTCATAATGGTTACGAGTTGCAAGACTTGACGAAATGAGACGAGTGGAATGTAGTAATTATGAATAGGAGAAATCGATCGTTACCAAACCCAAGAGATTAACCGTTGATGGGTAGCATATAGTACGGTGTAGATTGAATTTGTCTATTAAGCTGTTTCTATTAATTAACTCTTTTTCAAAAGTAGGACGATAGTATGGTATAGATGGAAGTCCAAGATTATTTTTATTAATACAAATAAATTCGATTAATAAAGTTGATACAGTTTGGAAGAGTTTATCTTTGGATTTGTCTCTATGAGGAATCACTTTTCCAATACTCTCAGGACATAATCACCAGGTCCAGTATATCCATAAAATTCTCTAGCCTGCACCACTCTTAATTCGAAATATTTCATGGTATCACCGTCATTGATTTTTCCTTGAATGGGAGTTTCTGATTTTCCTCTTGCTACAGCAGCTTGTTCCAAACCAAGTTTATGTGTTAATTTTAATGTTTTTCTCATGATTGTAAGTACTTGATTGACAGCAAGTAATAATGCATCCTGAACATCCAGGTTCAACAATACAACCAATTTATCTAGTAAAAGTGCTGAAAATAAATCCCCGACTCCCGTAAAATAAGATTTAATGATAGGAATTTCAAAAACCTGTATTTCAGACTGGTACTTTTGAGTATAGGTAGACACTGCACATCCTATGGCCGATGAATTACCTAACAAAGTACCATCAAGAGAGGTAATTACCACATATGGAACGGAATATTCTTGATGCAAAGTAGTGATGGCACAAGTCAAATCAGATGAAGATTCGATTTTGTACCCCACCAATAACTCCAACTCAAACTGGTTGGGAGTAATTATATCCACAAGTTTACGAGACAAAACCAGTTTATTCTCTTCAATACAGTTTTTCTCCACATAAAGATAATTATTATCACCCATAACCGGATCTAAAAGGTAAAGTGGTTCTGGAGCACCTGATGATGTTTTAGTGCTAGAAGCAGCTTTCAACTGTCCAATATAGTCGTGTATTATTCCTATAAGTTCAGCATTAGGAATATAACCGGTTAGGACTGCGTTGTAAGGGGTATAACAATCTTTTTGAATGACGAATAACTGATCAAGGATCAGTTTAAGTTGGACTGGATCAATAGCTTCACCTTTAACTGAACCATAGCCAGTATGATTCGAGAAGTTGACGGTGTTTACATAATCAACCTCCCATCCTTGAGTCTGGAGAGGGAAGATGGCCGCTTTACCACCTACGTAACCATGGGCAACGTGTGATTGTATGGAGAGGACGGTCTTCATTGGGATGGTAAAGATCAAGAGATGGCTGATCACGTGTAGCTAGCTTATGTCACTGTTGGTATATGCAGCGCTGGTGCTTGAGCCGGGGTAGGCACACGACACTAGCAAAAGGAGATGCTCACGTGCCGCGCCCCTATCCAGGTTCTTTCCACCACCTTCTACCCACCGCCTCGTCGGTCATTCTTGCCGTTTTGAAACCGCCTCCTCACGTGCCATAAGGTCCCCCTATTTGATCTGTCACACCCATTTATGCTTCACGTGCGGTGGGTTATGTAGTGGTGCATTAAAGAATACGAGCTCTAGCCAAGGCCTTTGAAAATTTCACCATGGAACCCTGTCACTACCCTATTTTACCACATTATTTTGAAGTGGATGTAACGAGCCTCGGATCCATCAGATCCATCACACTTGGTACCAGAAATGTGTACATATTATTGGCCATTTTTGTACCAATTGTACTAACGGCAATCAATTGAACGATCGCTTTTATTGGTGACTTTTTTTTTTTCCATAACTACTATGATCCGTCAAAATACAATCTAGTAAAAATAAGTAAAAATAGCATGTGAGTCGTCAAACTATCTAGACCAATTCCTGCATTAATGGGGGGAAAATAAATATTAACTGATTTACTGATTATAATATTATCACCAATCTGGAACGAGCACCCCCGTCTCACGATAACAACCAACACAGAAAGAAAAAATTTTTCAGTTATTTCAGCAAATATTCACCAATATTTCAAAACCATCTTTGCCATTACATTCTTTTTTTTTTCTTTTATTTGTCAAGTATCCAAGTAGTGTAAAGAACTCCCACTCCTTTGTAGTTGAATTTTTCATTTATTAAAGAACAATTAGATCCTAAAAAACACGCATAAGATTGCGCCTCCTTGTAGGAGAAAATCACTATAATCACTCCTAATATTAAAAAAAAAAAAGAAAAAAGAAAAAAACCTCTTTGGTTGCGCACATTTTTATTCCCCACGTATGATATAATTTTTGCCAATGAATTTAGTGGATGTGAGTTCTCGGAAGGTTCTATGGACACGGGCACCGCCCTTTTCTCCGTCTAGCGTGTTTAGGTAGCTAATTTTAGTCGAAATGGGTACACGTCACTACAGCCACGCGATCTTGAGCGTGGGCACGACCGCACTCAGGGTGGCACACCACACCCCCCTCCTCGTCGTCCCCTCCAGTATGTGCTCCTCTATTTAAATCGAGCACATTTCCCTTGATCTGATAAGATTTTTTTGGTTCACTACTACAAAAGGTCTTCCTAATATGTCCACCGAAGTATCTATTGATAATGACGTCAGCTTCAAGTCCACTCTTCCTCCAAGGAAGAGAGCCAAGACCAAGGAGGAGAAGGAACAACGTCGTGTCGAAAGAATTCTCCGTAATAGACGTGCTGCTCATGCTTCGAGAGAGAAGAAGAGAAAGCATGTGGAGTACTTGGAGTCCTATGTGGTCCAACTCGAAAACAACTTGTCTCTTTTACAAAACAACTTTGACGTCGTACATGGAGTACTTAGTCCCAAACAACAAGGATCATTAAAGTTATCTGTCTTACAAGACTTACAAGATTTAAAGGATAAGATCCACTCAAATTTAACCACTTCTACTAAGAAGACCGACGAAGAAGAAGAGGAAGAAGAAGAGGAAGACTCCTCTGAATTTGCTTCCGTAACTCCACAAGCGAAGAAAAGAAAGTTAAGTGAAAGTGTTGATTCATTGACCGTTCCTGATGAAAAGAGTACTTACTACAACTACCTTTCTCCGGTATCGATCAACTCTCCCATAAACTCCCCTCTTGATTTAACTTTAACCAAGAGTACTAAAGGTGTGAATGAAGATCAAACTTCTCCATCTATCAAGTCTGAACCATCAAACGTGCATGATTTCATGGGGCAAAATTCAGCAGCAATTTTGTCAACTCAACAAGAGTATATGTCTGATTTCCATCAACTGGAATTATCTGTTTTCTGATCCGAGATCTGTGACGGTTCTCTGCTTCTCCGCTGGCGTAAAGAAGTATTTATCTTTTTTTTTTTTGAGAAATGTATATTAAACAAGAATTTTATTGTTTGGCAATAATAATTTATTCTTGTTTAATATACGTGGAACCTCTCACGATAAATGCTTCTCAGTTGGATCGATAGCATTGAAGTAACTGTCCTGAGCTCGAACGAAAACATTAATAATTCCACGTATACTCTTAAGAGTTGTTTTTAATCAAACAACATTCCAACCTGGTCTGCAGCACCGGTCATGCACGATTTCATGGATTCTTTCTCCGGTAATGGTGAAAACTCTTCAAATCAACAAATTAAATCTGAAGGTAATTCTATTGATGACTTTTTATTAGCTCATCACTCTGAAGTCGAAGAATTGAACGACTTCTCATCTCCAGATTCTACTTCTTTCATGCTTATGGATAACCAACATTCGAAGTTTGAACTTCAACATCAGGAGCCAGACCATCATGAAATGAACTTGACTATTGATGAATTTTTGGAATTTTAATTCCGTTTGGGTACTCGGTTCTTCTGGTGTTTTATCATGGGTTTCAAATTTAATATATGTTGGTGAGGTCACCTTAGAAAACAACTAAAAATTTTTTAAAAAAAAATTATAACTATTTCATGTCTCATCCGGTTCAGTTCAACTAATAACATTTAACAACTAATTATATTGTTTATTTAATTATCAAAAATCGCAAAATGGAAAAAAAAAAATTGAAAAAAAAATCCCAAAGAAACAAAGCTGTTTTTTAATCTTGTTCATAATTGTGATTATAGTGGTATTTTCATAGGAGGTTTTGATTTTAGTTAATAATCTTTTGTTTCAAAGAGTATTTGTCAAAAACTAACAGAATAATTAATGTTTTACATTAAGGGCGCTCCTTTAAATAGTGATGCGACGATTCAGATTGTTTCAGATGAATTGGGCTTTGTTCAAACCTTATTAATTAGAGTTGCAAACGAATATGGTTGTACTTTGAAGTATCTCAAACATTGAACTAGTGGAGCGATTAATGTTGACAACGAACCTCGAGAGTTATATTTTTTTTTTTTGGCAAGTTCATTTCTCTGTATAATAGTATAATAGAAGATTCCAAGTTTAAGGGAAAAGCATAAAGATCAATTTCGTAGCTAGTAATGTAAAATGCAATAAGAATTGTTCAAGTCATTGGGAAGTCTGTGATAAATTGGAATTCTGTTCCGATTACATAAGCAGATAAAGGTTTTTGATTTAAATGGTCTCATAGATCAGTCACTTATAGTACTTGATGCCTCCACAAATCACGTTCATCAAACTAACATCTAACGCAACCATACCCATCAAGATATTTGCCAAGTATCCGGCCACACAGTCTGCAACACCACAATCCCTTGCTATCAATTCCAAGTCGCTCATCACTCTCACCAATAGTACCAATTATCACACCAAGCTTTCCAAGAACTACCTCAATGCTTTGGTAGATTCCATAAGAGAAGAAGTCATAGAAGTACTTCTTAATAGTTCGATAGGAGAAATGGAAATCCGGGGACATATAAGCAATATGAATGTTGCTAGAGTAGTGAAGAGGATTAAAGTAAGTGCTGGAAGAGCCAGAAGAGCAAGACAAAAAGAGGGAAGTTCTGAGGCTAATGAAACAACAAATTCAGAAAAAGGAAACGAACCACAAGACTCTTCTGCTGGCCAGAGTGACGAAAAGATAGCAAGGGTGGAGATACCTCTAATTCTCCTAGTTAATATTAGGGCTCGTTATAGTAAGATAACTGATGAAGATGCCCAAAAATTGCAGTTAAAGGGACTAATTAGTGACAAAGCTATACGACCAAATGGTTCTTTGGGATTGCTAAAGAAAGATACCACTATGGAAGAAGTTCTTTTGGTTGAAGAAGAAGAAGAAGAGAATGGCGGGGGGATTGACGATTTCAATGATAAGAAGAAGAACGTAGGTTACAACTTGCACAAGTTATTCTTATATAGTAATCTTGATCATTGTATAAGGATATACTTAAATGCATGAATAGAATTTACTGGGAATAGACCAGTTTAAAAAGAAAATAGTAATGAAATATAATTTCAGTCTTAAGTTCGAGAATAAGCCCAAACAACCTTTTGAACTGGAATAATTTTCATCCATAATTCTCTTTTGGTGTGCTAGTTCAACTATAGATCTATCTACAGTATATAATAACTAACTTGGATATTGCAAAGTCAAGCCTCACCTTGGCTTTACAGATAAGTATTTCAAGAATCGATCATGGGGAGATACCATCACCCCAGTAGGTACGAATACATGGAATTGGTCCAATTGTTTCCATCTTTACACCTACAGTCAGGGATCGGGTCTATCTACTTGTAAGATATGTGGTTGGGGATCTTTTCACGTGACCAACCCATATATTTTGCCATCGGTCTAGTGACAACTTCTATCTACTTCCACAACACAAGGTCACGTTGCAAATTGATTACGATAAAAACTAGTTGTTTTGATTAACTGTTCAGAATTCAATTACTACTAAGTACCTGCGGCAATGGTTGTACTTCGTTTTAGAACCAAAGATGGAATGTTTCGGATTAATGCCGAACTCCAAGATGATTTCTTACTTGTACTAGAACAGCTATTTGGAAAGTTAAACAATGTTGATCCGCAAGAAGTTCGTATTAGTGATAAACCAGGTCAGAAAGGTGAATTGGCTAACAGTTTGTGTGGTAAATCTGTGGAGCAATTGGGATTAAAGAATGGTGATATGCTCTATGTAAGTGGTGGAGATAGCACCACCACCACCACCAACACTGCCTCTTCTAACACCAAAGCATCTACATCAGCAACAATTTCAGGTACAACAGTCAGTGGAACTACTGTCACTGAACCAATGATTGATATTAGTAAGTCTACCACATTTTCTCCGGGATCCGAAGTGGATGCTATTTTGGAGAAATCTGATGGACTTATCAAGCGTCCTCGTTCTACATACTGTCGTCATGGTCCTAATGGTATGTGTGAATATTGTTCTCCACTTCCACCATGGGATGCTGATTATCGTAAAGAACATAATATCAAACATATGTCATTCTATGCTTATCTTAAAGAATTGAATGATTCAAAGAATAATAGAAATAATGCTTCCTCCTACATACATCCGTTAGATGAACCAAATTATAAAATTGATTTAACATGTACTAATGGTCATAAACCTTATCCTCAAGGTATTTGTTCAAAATGTCAACCATCACCAATTACTCTTCAACTTCAAAAATTCAGAATGGTTGATCATGTGCAATATGCTGATTCTGATATATTGAACAAGTTTATTGATTCATGGAGACAAACTGGGGCTCAAAGGTACGGTATATTATATGGTAGATATGAAACTTTTGAAAAAGTTCCATTGGGTATTAAAGCAGTGGTTGAAGCTATTTATGAACCACCACAAGCAGGTGAAGCTGATGGTCTTACTCTTTTACCATGGGAAAATGAAGAGCAAGTTGATAAAATCGCAGAAGGTTTGGGTCTTTACCAAGTGGGTGTGGTTTTCACTGATTTAACTGATTCGGGATTCGGAAACGGTACTGTATTAGCAAAGAGACATAAAGAAAGTTATTTCTTAACCAATTTGGAAATTGTAATGGCTGCAAGAAATCAGAAAAAACATCCTCTGTATAACAAGCATTCATCTACTGGTATTTTTTCATCTAAGTTCGTAACTTCTGTGGTAAGTGGAGGACTTGAAGGTGAAATTGAACCAAGATCTTATCAGGTTTCTGTCAATGCAGAAGCTTTAGTTGATGCAGAAATTATTACTGCTTCTACACAGCCATCTAAATTATTTGTTAATTCTAATAATGATACAAGATACGTTCCAGATATTGCATACCTGGAAATCAATGAATATGGATTAGAAGTAAAATCGAATGCCAAGCCAAGTTTCCCAGTTGATTTCCTATTAGTTTCATTGACAGATTCTTTCCCACTTGAGGCCAAGCCATTGTTCAGTGCATCTAACTCATTTACAATTGAAAATAGAGACTTTATGGGTGAATTACAAAACATGTCTAAATTGTATCAGTTCCTTGGTAGTGACACTGGAACTGGTGAGAATTTACTTGATTTCCATTTCTTAGCATATGTTGCGAAAACTGGTATTTTGGGACAAGAAGAAATGGAATTGTTACTCAAATTTGTTAAAGATAGAGAATATAGTGACTTTTTAAAATTGGTTGAAAGTCCTGGCTGGATGACTTTACTTACTGTTGCCGAACAAAGTAGCTAAAGATGAAAATGAAATGAAATCGAATTGAAATAAATAAAAAAAGAAAGAAAAATAAACAGTCCGATCATAATACCTTCGAGAATTAATAGATATAATTTACTGGAATGCAAATCGAAACAATCTAAAAAGCAAGCAAAAGGATAAAGCGTAAATCTAAGAAGATAATTGTAGATCAAAAGTAAAAATAAACTTACACAATGTTTAGTTTGGGTGGGTGTGGGTGTGTGTGTGTGTGTGTGTGTGTGTGTGTGTGTGTGTGTCGAATTTAAGTATTTGCTGTCTACAACAAACTAACAAACTAAGGTGGAAATGTGTTAGTATACTATTTATCGTTAGTGTGAATTGTGGTAATCGCCAAGAAGTCCAATGGGCCTGAAAAATTACATGATATGCGAACTATCAAAATTTAGCGAGACTATTCGCGGTAGAATGGTGATGGTTCACCGCCACCTGTCGCTAAACTTTGCTCGCTATTCGCACTTTTCTCACCCTACTCTTCCATCTCTCACTATCTCACTACGTGTCCTCAGGCACCATCTTGGCGGACTGCACCAAATTAAACTCATCGCATTTGTGAATCTTCGCAGCAATTTCCCACGGGTTTGTCGGTTGGTTAATCAAGTAGATAGAGGTGATTTGAAGGTGCAAACTACAGCAGAAACACTTGCACCTTTTACCAACCAAGCTGGGACTATTATGCCTTATCTTCAGTGAAAATGTGATTCTTACACCTCTCTAATGGCAAATTTTAATGTCCCACAATTATAACCACACCCTAAACCTTCTAGACTATTCTACGAAAGATCGCCGGTGCACGACTACCTAGTTGAAAAAAATTCAGACATCGACATTTATAGCCCTCTTTTTTCACTAATTCGAAATTTCCCAAATAACCCATATAATATGTCTACTCCCTTTGGTGTCGATTTAGGTAATAACAATACCGTCATTGCATGTGCAAGAAACCGTGGTATTGATATCATTGTCAATGAAGTCTCCAACCGTGCCACTCCATCCTTAGTTGGTTTTGGTCCAAGAAACAGATTCATCGGTGAATCTGGAAAGAACCAACAAACTTCTAACTTGAAGAACTCTGTTGATAACTTGAAGAGAATTCTTGGTTTAAACTACAATGATCCAGATTTTGAAATTGAAAAGAAGTACTTCTCCGCTCCATTAGTTGAAAACAAGGATGGTGGTATTAGTGCTAAGGTTCGTTACTTGGGTGAACAACAAGAATTCAGTTCTACTCAATTAGCTGCTATGTACATCAACAAGATTAAGGATATCACCGTCAAGGAAACCAAGGCCAACATTGTCGATATCTGTTTATCTGTTCCAACCTGGTACACTGAAAAGCAACGTCGTGCTGCTGCCGATGCTTGTAGAATTGCCGGTTTAAACCCAGTTAGAATTGTTAACGAAATCACCGCTGCCGCTGTTGGTTACGGTGTCTTCAAGGCTAACGACTTACCAGAAGATGAACCAAAGAAGGTTGCCTTTGTTGACATTGGTCACTCTTCTTACCAAGTTTCCATCGCTGCTGTTAAGAAGGGTGAATTAAAGATCTTGGGTTCTGCTTATGATAAACACTTTGGTGGTAGAGATTTTGATTACGCTATTGCTAACCATTTTGCTGATGAATTCAAGGGTAAGTACAAGATCGATGTTAAAGAAAATCCAAAGGCTTTCTACAGAGTTTTAACTGCTGCTGAAAAGTTGAAGAAGGTTTTATCTGCCAACTCTCAAGCTCCATTCAACATTGAATCTGTTATGAACGATGTCGATGTTTCTTCCTCTTTGACCAGAGAAGAATTAGAAGCTTACGTTCAACCATTATTGGAAAGAGTTCATGTTCCAATTGAAGTTGCTTTGAAGGAAGCTGGCATAAAGGCTGAAGACCTTGATTCCATTGAAGTTATCGGTGGTTGTACCAGAGTTCCATCCTTAAAGGCTAAGTTGGCTGAAATTTTCGGTAAGCCATTATCTTTCACCTTGAACCAAGATGAAGCCATTGCTAGAGGTAACGCTTTCATTTGTGCTACTCACTCTCCAACCGTTAGAGTTAGACCATTCAAATTCGAAGATTTCAACCCATACTCTGTCTCTTACTTCTGGGATAAGCAAGATGAAGATGAAGACCACTTGGAAGTTTTCCCAAGAGGTGGTACTTTCCCATCTACCAAGATCATTACTTTATTCAGAAACTCTGATTTCGAAGTTGAAGCTAGATACACTAACAGAGATGAACTCCCAGCTGGTACTGAACCAGTTGTTGCTAAGTGGCAATTAAAGGGTGTTGTTCCATCTGCTGGTGAACCATCTATTGCTTCTAAGTTGAAGTTGAGAAATGATCCATCTGGTTTCTACACCATCGAATCTGCTTACACTGTTGAAGAAAAGATGGTCAAGGAATTGGTTGAAAAGGAAGCTGGTGAAGAAGAAGATGAAGATGCTGAACCAGAATACCGTGAAGTCAAGAAGTTGGTTAAGAAGAACGATTTAGAAATTGTTCAATCTACTGCTGCTTTGGATGAAAACGTCAGACAACAATTGATCGAAAAGGAAAACGCCATGGTTATGGAAGATAAGTTGGTTGCTGATACCGAAGAAAGAAAGAACGCTCTTGAAGAATACATTTACGAATTAAGAGGTAAGTTGGAAGAACAATACAAGGACTTTGCTTCTGATGAAGAAAAAGAAAAGTTGACCGCCATGTTGACCAAGGCTGAAGATTGGTTATACGATGATGGTTACGATGCATCCAAGGCCAAGTACATTGCTAGATACGAAGAATTGGCTTCTATTGGTAACATCATTAGAGGTCGTTACCTTGCCAAGGAAGAAGAAAAGAAACAAGCCATCAGACAAAAGCAAGAAGCTAAGCAAGCTCAAGCTATGGCTGAAAAGATGGCTGCTGCTAGAGAAGCTTCTAAGACTGAGCAACCACCAAAGAAGGATGCTCCAGAAGATATTGATATTGAAATGGATTAGGAGTGTATAGACCTACTGTATAAATAATAGATATCGATGATATGACTGATAATAATTATTATATAATAAAGAGTAGTACAAAGTAGAGAAGTTACATCACAGGAACTAGTGATAATTTTTATGGAGTGTTGTCTGGTGGTGGTGGTACACGGAAAACCATGGAGTTTGTGGTTCCTATATCATTGAGCTTAAAATCCGCTTGTGACGGTGATATCACAAATCACTACGTCATTTTTGAATGATAGAGGTCATGGAATAAGGAACCAGAATATCTAAATTACAAACAGTGATTCTCGTTACAGAGGCTTGTTAGATAAGCGAGAAAAATGGTAATGTTGGCTCATCCATTGGCTGAATAATTGGATAAGACTCGCTCGCTAATGGCCATAAAGTCTAGCGAGACATGTTAGGGAGGTGACAAATTAGTTAGTGTGTCTATTGTAAAAGTGAGACCACAATCAACTACAATGCCAATTCGATGAGACAGTTTATTGGAGGATTGACACTTAGTGAGCCGCAAACACCCTGGCTGTCCCTTGATTAATCTATAGGGCTTGGTATTTTTCACTAAGTTGTACTTCTTTTTTTTTTTTTTTTTTTCACTTACTATCCCCAGCGTGGTATAGCCGAAGTTTCCATATCAAATGAGGTATGGAAATCAGGTCTCACAAAATTCTGCTTCAGTTCGGAGTTTCCCGTGCGATCGTGATTCATAGGAACGTATGGACCAAAGTGTCAGTCCTAAAGATGATAATGATCACCTATGATCTTATTTTTGATGTAGTTTACTGGGCAAGCGCAATCTAATGCAAAATGTCTGTCTAGTTCAAGTTAAGGCAGCCTGTTACTATGCTTCGGTGATTTGACTATAAACCGAGAAAAATTACCTAAACCAGTTATGCCCGACTTTTTTAATATTTTTAGTTGACTGAGGTGACTCTGTCAATTGCTAGATTCGTATCATTGTCGCTACGTACCTGAATCGCATCTCATCACCAGTTCACGTGGACCTGGGTACCAAATTGGTTCTTGTTGTTACTATAGTTGGATAGTAGATCGATCTAGGGGTCCAGAAAAATTGGTGGTGATATCGAGAACCGAGTTACCTCAGTAAATCTGTTCCTCTCCCCTCGCCACCTTTACTTGACATTCTCGCTACAATTCGTAAACTTCCCACTAATCGCACCCCGTTAGTGGCTGGCCACTGTGTGCACACCGCGACCCAGTGGTTTGAAAAACTCAACTAAAGGATACAATCCTGTTATCATTGATATAGGGCCTTAAACCGCAGTAGACTACACGATCAAGCATTAGGCAAAACAATCAAACCAGCGTGTCCTTTCTTTAACTTCACAATCGGCTCTTTCCTTACATTTATACACATCGCCGACTATCATATACCGAACGCAAAAGAAAACAGAAGGAAATAGCCCGTTTAATCTCCGATATTTTGATCTTTTCTTGATTCCCAGCTGATCCCATATATTCAATAATAAGCTACTTATAAACAGTTGAAAAGTGCCCATTATCTTAACAAAGAACAACTCATAGACCCTCGTGTATTCCATAGAACCATCCATTATACTCTTTTAAATGGGAACAAAGTCAAACCTTTCTATCGCCATCCAACAGGCAGATCAGAAAACCAAACATCCTGAAGAACAGAATAATGAGAATAATGATTTGACACCACAACCTTTCAGCTCAATTATTCATCCAACCAATTCAACCGTCCATGCATCTTCATCTTCAGCGAAAACTTTCAAACCTCAACTCACTCCTTTAAGCACCAAATTTGATTTCGAATCCAACAATTCAGATGATGACAAAAACGATTCAGATGAAGATTCAAACGTCAACCCAGCAGAAGAAGAGGACCTCAAAGATTACGTTCCTGGTGGTTACCATCCATGTTACATTGGAGAGGACTACAAGAACGGCAAATATACATTAGTAAGAAAACTAGGATGGGGTCATTTTTCCACCGTATGGTTGGCAAGAGATAATGATAAGCAATGTCATGTGGCAATGAAGGTGGTACGTAGTGCTAAACATTATACTGAAACTGCCATAGATGAAATCAAACTTCTTGATAAAGTCACCACTTCAGATTTGCATCATCCAGGTCATGAACATGTTATTCAATTATTGGATACTTTCACTCATAAAGGACCAAATGGTGTCCATGTGGTGATGGTATTTGAAGTGCTTGGTGAAAATTTATTGGGCTTAATCAGGCGGTATAAACATAGAGGTATCCCTATAGTATTTGTTAAGCAGATTTGCAAGCAATTATTATCCGCTTTAGATTTTTTGCATAGAAAATGTGGAGTGATTCATACTGATTTGAAACCAGAAAATGTGTTGATTGAAATAGGAGATGTGGAACAAATAGTGAGAATGGTTGAAGAAGAAGAACATGAAGTAAGAGTACAAAAGAGAAGAATTAGATCACAAACAATGCATTCTTCCAAACCAAATGATGAAGTTAATGGATCTCCTTCATTAGGTAGAAATGGTAGAAGATCGAGAAGACAAACTTTAATTACTGGATCTCAACCATTACCTTCACCATTAAGAACCTTAAGTAAATCATTTATTAATGTTTATGGTACAGCCAATTCTACTTCAAATACTCCTATTAGAACCACTTCTTTTGCATCTACTCCTATGAAGAATTCGGTCAACATAGACCCTACTACTCCACTAGAATCGGTTACTAGAACATCATCAGGAATTGATATTAATGAAAAGGAAACTCTTAATAGTTCACTTTCATCCATGTCAATTTCAAATAATTATCAATCAGCGATTGATCCAGTATCAATTCCAACATCTACATCACATGAACTTAATGATTCTCAAATAATGGAGAATGATATAATTAACGAAGATGAATTAATTTCAGTTAAAATAGCTGATTTAGGTAATGCTTGTTGGACATCACATCATTTTACTGATGAAATTCAAACCCGTCAATATAGATCTCCAGAAGTGTTATTAGGTTACCATTGGGGTGCTTCGAGTGATCTATGGTCATTTGCATGTCTTGTCTTTGAACTTCTCACTGGAGATTATCTTTTCGATCCAAGAGATGGAAAGACATATACCAAAGATGATGATCATATTGCACAAATTATTGAATTGGTTGGACCATTCCCAAGATCAATGTTAAAAGAAGGTTATTATACACGTGAATTTTTCAATTCTAGAGGTGAACTTCATAGAATTGTGAAATTAAAGCCATGGGCATTAAAAGATGTTTTAACTGAAAAATATAAATTTGATCCTAATGATGCTAGTGAAATAGCAGATTTCTTAATGCCTATGTTATCATTACAACCAGAGCTGAGAGCAGATGCTGGAGGTATGGTTAATCATTCATGGTTAAGTGATGCTGTGGGTTTAGAAAATGTTGTGCTTGAAAGACCAGTTGGTGGATCAGGTGAAGATATCCCTGGATGGTCAAGAGAAGTTGGAAGTCAACTTTTACCCGGAGGAAAGCATAGTATTATTCATGGAAAATACCACTAGTGGTACTTCACAATACAAAAAAAGTTCATAAAAACAAAAAGAAAAAGCAAAGATTGGCAAGAACATAATATTGATAATGAATTGAATTGAAAAAACATAAGAAACAAGAAAAAAACTAATATAAAGAATATTATCACAGAAATTGTCCATATCATTTCAAGGCAATTCCATTCACTCATTACCCTCGTTCGTTCCCCGTTGAGTCGTTCACTCGTTCGAGACATATTCATAATGACTACTAATTGTAATTATATAATGTAATTTAGCATATGTACTAATCAATATATATAGTAACATAAATTGCTGCACCAAGTAGTATAAAGAGCCAAAACAATACAGTGAAAATTATCAGAATCAATCAAATATTGAATCTATGTATAATTACCGTTAATCCCATCAAACATTCTTCACTCGTCACTTTTAGTTTCTGTCACTCTTCGTAGCTCACTGTCTCACTCACGAATTGCCAGGTCCATACACACTGGTCAATTGTGGTCGTGTGGACACGACCCTCACCCTATTTATCACCAAACTACTGCCAACACTATCCCCATCAGCCATGTTACATATAGCCCAGAACAATCTCCTCATCCAACAGACCCTTACTGAGAAGGTGCTTGTGGCCGATGCCACTCCCAAATCATTGGATCGGATCATCACTGATTTCGATTTCACAACTTATCATATCTCCACTTTCCCTGACAACAAGCAGTTGGTATTAATATCGATCTATTTAAAGTGTTGGGATGATTTGGTTAAATATGGAGTCACTGATTATCTTAACAACAAATATGGCAGTTTTGCTGGATTGACTATTCTTAAAGGTGATCAAGTTGAACAAGGTTACAATTATTCATTAGTATTAGATTTGAATGAATTGGAACAACAATCTCAAGAATCAAAAGAACAATTGGTGGATGCATTGTCTTACCTCAAGAGACATGCTATGGCTGCTCCATTCGAGCAGGCATTTGCCAGATACGACGAATTGGCAGGCCATTACGCCGATAGTAATACTTATTCTGAAGAAATTCAAGCTGAATTACAAAATGAAGAAGTCTTGGTTATTAAGTATCGTGGAGCCGATGAATCAATTTATATCAAGCCATCTTTTGATAGGGTGACTGTCGTATTCTCTACTGTTTTCCAAGATGAAACCGATAAAATCTTTGGTAAGGTTTTTTTACAAGAATTTGTGGATGCTAGAAAGAGATCAGTTCAAACTGCTCCTCAAGTTTTGTATTCTCATAAAGATGCTCCGTGGGATATTCAAAATGCCGTTCAAGGGAACAAAGATGATGAAAATAAGGGTTATGTGACTTTTGTTTTATTCCCAAGGCATTTGGTTAAAGGCGACCGTAGAGAAAATTGTATTTCTCATATTCAATTCTTTAGAAACTACTTCCATTACCACATCAAGTGTTCTAAAGCTTACATGCATAGTAGAATGAGATTCAGAGTCAAGGAATTCTTGAAGATTTTGAACAGAGCAAAGCCTGAAAATATCGATGATGATGGAAAGGCTCTTGAGAATAGAAAGACCGCTAGTGGAAGAAGATTTGTTGCTTAACCAGAATCATTAGGAAGAAAAGAAAAGAAAAGAAAAGAAAAAAAAACTAAAGAAGAGACAAATGAACGAAGTGAATATGCCACTTTCCGATTACGAATCAAACGATTTAAATTGATTGAATTACCTTTTAGAAACTAAAAAATTTCAATTGTTCGCTTTGATTCGAACAGTAGCGTGAACATGATTAAAAGTATCTATTATGTTTAAATAGAATAAAACTAACAAAAAAAAATGGAACCGTAGAATTACTTAGAATATCATTAAAAAAAGCTATTTTTCATGAATACTATCTATCAAGAATGAAAGAGATGGGTTTAATTACTTACATCGAAAGTCTTTGTTCGTTATTTTATTCATCTAATTACAATAACTTGCCGTCTAACCTAGTTAGTTGGACCGGCTCATTCTATATACACAATTATTGCTTTGGCTTCTTAACACCATATTTGGATCTAGAGGTGGCTCTGTTCGCTACACCTGCTAAGTCATAAACACCTCTTACCAAATGGTACTTGACACCAGGAATATCTTGCACTCTACCACCTCTTACCAAAACAAGATGATGTTCTTGTAAATTATGACCTTCGCCTGGAATTAATGCAGAAACAACGTTACCGTTGGTAAGTCTAACACGACAACACTTTCTCAAAGCCGAGTTAGGCTTCTTTGGCTTAAGAATCATGACTCTTAAAACAACTCCCTTTCTGAAAGGACTGGTTTCCAAATCTGGAGCCTTGGAACTGTATGGTTTTCTTGGAAGTCCTTGCTTTCCGTACTTAATTTGATTTAAAGTAGCATATCTCTTTTGCTCCATCATGTTGGTGATTTGAGTAGTTATTGGAACATTTTTACCAATGGATTGTTTGTAAAGGGATGGAGTAGCTACACGTGCAGCGGAAACTCCTATGGATCTTAATCCACCACCAATTAATGATCTAAACATGTTTTTTTTTTCTTTTATTGGTACCTAGACTAGTTTCAATTAGTTTTTCACTCGGTTCCCTTACAACAATTGGTCTTTGATAAAAATTTCATAAAATTGGGTGTGGTGCGACATAAATTGGTGAGTGAGCGCGACATCGCACTCATAATAGGTTGGGGCATGTCGCACAAAACTTTCATCATCCACTTAAATCTACTCGATTTGACTGACTATAGTTAAACCGTTATCAAATCATCATGTTTAGAAACGTCTTTTTAAGAGGAGTTAGAGCTCCATTGGTTGCCAGAACCCCAGTCATGGCCCGTGTCGCCGCTTTGAGACCAAGCCAAGTGCGTTTCTACGCTGGATTCCCTGCATTGACTAGAGAAAATGCCAAAGAAAGAATCTTGGAATTGTTAGAAGGTTACGATAAAGTTGATGCCTCCAAAGAAATCACCGAACAGTCATCTTTCGTGCTGGACTTAGGTTTAGACTCTTTAGACGTTGTTGAAGTTGTTATGGAGGTCGAACATGAATTCAACATTCAAATTCCTGATAATGAAGCTGACACCTTGAAGACTGTTGGTCAAACTCTTGATTACATTTTGTCTCAACCTGATGCTTGTTAAGCAAATCTCCATGTATTTTAATAAATGACGCATATTGAAAGGATGTAGTCTTGTTTCTTGATTGCAAAATGGGACCTGAATTTTATTGGCCTTAACTCATTGTGGTTAATGAGTACTCTGAGTATAAGGTCAAACTCGAGTGGAAAATTGAATGGAATTCTCGTGTTTTGATGAAAAATTACGTGATTATCCACCGAAATAATGATGCTTTATCTCGTACAATTCATCTAATCCTACAGCTGTCAATTCTACCATAATTTAGATGTCTGTAGTTAGCTTGAAATACTGTATATACGTCTTCTACTACTATATAAATAAACGAATAATAAATTCTAGTTGCAAGGAAAAAAATCAGGAGCAAAAAGTAAAAGAAAAAGAGTAAGATATGTACTAAGTGCCAAACTCTCTGTATTTATGATCCAATCAGGCATTATTTGCCTCTTGCCTAAACTCTCTGGTCCGTTTCGACTATACTAGTTTGGGTGAAGGTGTGGATCACGTGTTTGTCACGTGCATTTCTCAGCCAATGGCAGGCCTAAAAATTCAATCATCATGACATTTTCCACTACATAGACATCAAAATGGTTTCTGTATGTATAAACAGTTTTAATTCAAGGCATTATGTATAGTGGATGGTTCAAGCTGCATTGCGTGCGCTAAAGTATTTATTCCCAAGTTGGCCCGTCAATTTCCGGATTCAGATCATCCATATACCCATAAACCTACTAAGTCAAATGCGGTCATACTAACCAAATTGTAGTACGTTAGAGGTCCAGTTTACAACTCCATTAAGGCCTTACCAGGTCTCAACCTCGCCGCTGTCAGAGCTTACGTTCCAAACTTAGCTTTATGGGGTGCTGCTGCTGGTGCCGGTGTTGCTGTTTTCACCGAAGGTGTTCCATTATTCCAAAAGACTTTCTACCAAAAAATCCCATACTTTGGTGAACACTGGATCTACAACCCAGATCCAGAAGATGTTCCAGTCTAAATAGGTCATAATAGTCATAATATAAGTTTAGAGAAACATTTTGTGTTGAGAAAACCCCCCAACTGAGCAGGTTGGTGTGGGTTACTTGTAGTTTAGAGGGCGAATGAATGGACAGTATAGTCCAAAGAAAATGGTATAAATTGGTTGAAATAAGTAGAAGTGTGAATTTAAAGGGTCTAACTAAGTGTTTGCTTTCATAAGTGAATTGATATTTGGGGTATGGTATGGTGTTGTGTCCGAGGTATAGTAGTATATGGTATATTCTACTTTACAATAGTGGTGGGTATTATCTCGTATATTCCTGGTAACTAAAGAATATATATAAGTATTCGCTTTTATTGGTGCTTCGATTATTGGCATATAACTTGTCTTCATGGTACGTATCTTATGTTATCTATAGTTGGTCTCTCCAAATACTCTTTGTCCACTAAAAACTCAATACTTGCCTTTAAATCACCAATACTCACCGGGTTTCTCTTCTCCAATATTTGAATGGCATTTCCTAATAAATCGGTCACTGAAAGTTCTTTGGCTTGCTTCATTATTCTCACAATAACCCCATTGAATTCTTCTTTTCTATTTCTTTCTATCTCGTTAATCACATCATTATCATTCTTTTTCTTGGTTAGTTTATTCGAAACTTCTTTTGCAAGAGGAATTCTGATCTTGGATGATTTATCGGTGAACAGACGGTTATAGATGTAATGTTCCCCGTTTTGAATTAAAATCTTATACTTCTCTGTACTTAAAGAATTAAGAACTCTTGTCAATAATCTTGCTTCCATACTGGTAGCTGTTTGAATCTCTTCAAACAGATAAGTATCATTTTCATTAAACAATAGTATCACCACTGCTTGTAATAAATTCACCATCAATTCCTTTGGGCCTTTATCAAAATCACCTTCAATTGTCAACTGATGCAAGGAATAATTACTCCAATCAAGAGTTTGATTTTTGTGTCTATCACTCATTTCAAGATATTTTGCACTAAACGTATCCATCAAGGATGTAAGTTGTGGTGGTAGTACAGAACTAGTTTCGATCTTTGGAATATCAGGCCATTTCAACTTATCAAGAACCAATGGAGTGAATTCAACTGGAGCATTAATAAGACTAGAATATGTCTCTCTGGCTTCGAAATCTTTGAAGAGTGCATCCAATCCGTTAGTGTCAAATTTACCTACCAATTCCAATAAGGCATCGGCCAATTCTTTTTCTTGTTCATAATTGGAAATTCTGGCAAGTAATAATCTTCTGGAAAGATCTCTCTTGTATGGTATAAGAAAGTCTTGCTTGTTATTGATACATTTGAAGATGGTAATAACATAACTGCGGAATTCTTCGAATGTCAAATCTGAAGCGGACCTCTTGAAGAAAGTATCACAGTACTTGGATAATTGTAATATGATGAATTCATTATTTGGGTTTTTATTGAAGGCATTCGTGAATGCATTTCTGATTTCGAATTCAAACCTATCACTACCATCTAAGGTATTAATAACAATTTCTTTGAATTTGGTGAATTCATCTCCTAATGCGTGAATAATTGCTTTAGATGGTTGAGTTCTCATTTTATCTATAACTCTTAAAATATGATGATAGATCATTTGACCCCATTCATAGACAAATATTGACATTGAGTCAACTGAAAAAACTCTCTTAGAACTCTCACACCACGCCACAATCAGTCTCATCTTGTAAGAATCTTGAGGCTCAAGGATATAGGGTAAAGTTGAACTTATAAATGTCTTGAAATCTTCAAAAATAAGGTCCCAATGGAGCTTTAAAATTAATTGGTTGGTGAAACTTTTAGGGTATCCACAATCCAAGAAAAATTCTTTTTCTTTAGTAGCACGATTTACCACTTTTGTCAAATAATTTTCTGGTTCATTCCACCATGTATGCTTAAGTATACTGAAATGTTTGATTATCAGATCCATTAACTCTTGATTTAAATTGATGGAATTTTTATAGTTGAGCTTTAAAAGTGTTTTGGAATAATTTTTAATGAATTCCGGATATGCTTGTTCTGATTTTCTATATTCTGTAAGAACAGCAATATGCAAAGAAAGTAGTTGAGACTTGTATTTTTGATTCTCAACAAAAAATTTATGAATTAATAAATCCATACCATAATCCACGATTTGTTTCTTATTAGAATGATTCAATAAGTATGATCTATCCAAATATAAAAATAATTTTCTAATTAATTTAAGTTTGGATTCCCAATCTTGAAATATTTCAAGGAATCTCTCTATAATAAAACGATTATCTTCATCTGATTCAAGGACTTGTATTAATTCAGGTTCAACTTTGGTTTCAAAGTATTCAGTCAATTTTTTAAATAAGATGGTACTCAACTTCGATCTTGCTTCTGCTTTTAATCGACAATGTGATTCTACCAATGATGTATAGGTATGATAACTATGTTTTAAAGGAGCCCCAGTCAATAAAAGGTCTATAAGTTCAGTCAATGTTGCTCTTGATTCTTCCAAAAATATGATCATAGACTCGACAAATTCCAGGTCTTCATCTGGTTTTGGTCTCTTTTTAGATTTGGTCACTGGTTCTGGACTCATTGACATTTTTGATCTTGGTTCCAAATGTGATGGAGTGGTTTCTTTCGACTCTCGACCAGAATTGGTGAACTCGAACACAGACTTTGGTGCTTTCTCGGGATCCATCGGTTATATTTACGTCCTGATTGAGTATATCAATTTTAGGTGATAGTGACAGGAATAATCGAATGAGGTTATAAATTAAGTAGATCCTTATGATGTATTATGAAGGAAAGTATACGGTGGAGGCCTTTGATGAAAAATCTGGCTTTAATGCCGACTGTGGTAATTCCCGTAAAACCGATAGTATTAGTATACGTCAAAGTGTCGTATAGTCGATGTGGACCAAATGCAATTGAATTAATTGATTATAGTGGATGGCGTATTGTACTAAGGAGTGACATAGTCGTGCGCGTGTATCTCTTCAAACCCATACAATACAAAGTGATAAACTTCAATTCTGGGGCACTACAAGAACGCGAAACATTACCCATTGTTGTTGATAACTATGAGCTCACTCAACAACAAGAGAGATCATCTGAAGGATCCATGGGACTTGAATAACCTGAAGACTGACCCAGGTGATAGCCAGAACAAGAAAGACCCAAATGGAGCTAATACCGTGGAGGTTAATGATCCTAAACAACTCACTATGGTGTATAAGAAGAACGGTTCATTTGATAAGCAACGGAAAGTTCTTCTTGAGAACTTCAAAAAGTCCGAAACCCATAATAATCTCCTTTTAAAGCTCAAGTTAATGGTGGAGAGTAAAGTCAAACAAGATCCATCGATATTGATGAAGAATAAGGGTAAAATCGCAGCCTTAATCCAAGGTGAAATCATAAATGAACATCTTAGTGGTAAAACTGGTGGTGGTAGTGGAGGCTTACTCAGTATTGTGGATAAAGATATACAAGATAAGATTATAGACTCTCCTGATTTCCATCATGAATTAAAGACTGAATTAAGAGATATACGAAGAACTCTTATGGGTATCAGTGATGAGGAATATGAAAAACAACTCCAACAAGAAAAGGAAGAAGACCAAAAGAAGCAAGCCGAGATACGGGTATCTAATGGCGGTGCTGACTACAAATCGAGTTATAGAGTTAAGGGTTTGGGAGGTTCCCATAGAATTTCAAAGCCTCCAAGGTTTAATTTTTCAACTAATAGACATAAAGATGATGATTCAGATGGAAAGAATGGAAAAGTTCCTTATTTAATGTATTAAAGGAATGAATAAAAATCGCTACAGTTAATGTGTAATTTGTTTTATATATATGTGACAAGAAAGTGTCCTTTATTATTATTGATACTAACAAGTTCGTTTTGTTCTTTATCATAAACGGCATAGCTAAATATAATGACTGATTAATTCTTTTTTCTCTTCTTCGTAGGTAGAATTTCCAAATTTACAGCAACATTATTGTAATTGTTTTTCAACAATTTAACAAATTAGCAAATCAAAACATTCAAATCATAATTATTCATCGGTTTCAAAAATTTCATTTGCAATCAACATTAATTCTTCTACCACTTTACTCTTATAACTCAAATCTTGAGGACTCATTGAATTATCATTCAAAACAGCAGGACCCCAGATTATAGCTAAGTTCTTGGCTGTCATTCTATTAGTACCCAGATAAGAAGCCACTTTATTTAAATGGAAAATCAATGCTCTTAAAGTGAAGTAAGCTCCATCAGGTAAATTAAATACTAAATGATGTAATTTTTTGGCAATGAATGTTTCATCTAATGATTTAACGGTCTCGATGAATGATTGATAAAACTCTTTGGTTAATAATGGTTCTGGTAAACTAGCAAAATAAATCTTTAATAAGGAAGCAACAGTATAAATATCAGCATCTAAAACATTATTTGGATCAATATTGTTGCCAATTAATAAATAATTTGTAAATTGTTGATCTATCGAATTCTTCAAGTTAGAAACGGTAGTCTTATTTCCACTAGTTCTGTAGATTCCTTCAATATTTAATCCATGATTCTCTATGACTTCAATACATCTCTTGACAACTAATGGAACATTATCAATACCTGCAAATACAATAACTTCTTCAATTGAAACTCCAAAAGTTGGTTGAGCCAGTGGAGCAAGTTGAGATGAAAGAGATCTTGGACCATTCAAATCAGGGGTATTAGGTTTTGATGATGGATCTAATGATGAATATGTAGGATAAGTAGAATTACTTATAGGATCAGAAGGTAAATTGGATGATGGAGCCGAAGTTTGTGGGGTGGTAGATAAGTTTTGATTCAGTGTAGAAACTGGTTGAGTAGAAGAAGCCACTCTTGAATTATTTGGACTTGTTTTGGATTGAGTATTATTTTTAGGACCACTATTATTCAAGAAAGGCTTACCAATTTTTTGATTTTTAGCCAAAGATGGATGAACTGTGTATTCCACAGGAGTCAATGAAGTATTTTTGGCTGATTTTTCATGTTTTATAAGGAAATTATAAAGATCTTTTTCATTATCAATGGAAGTAGCAATCAGTTTCATTGAAGGTTTGGACAGTTGTAATGGACTTATTAAAACACCGGAGTTCATGATTAAAGTTTCGTTCCAAGTTGCAAATTTTTGTAATTGAACATTCATAGCAATATCCATTTCTAAAATTAAATTCTTAAGTTTTTTAGATATGGTAGGTCTATGAATCATAAGAAGCTCATCCTTTAATTTTTTACAAGTGCTTACTTTAAGTTTGTAATCTTGATCTGCTGCATCGACTTTTCTTTGTAATTCATCTTCTTGTTGTTCCACAGTCTTATTTTTTAAAGAAAATGACTTTTTGTTAGGATCTGAGGTTTTAAGCTTTTCTAAATCATCAGATAAATGAAAATATTTATGCTTGGCTTTTTCAGCAGCAAGAATTGCATCAGTGCATTCTTTTTCTTTTCTTTTACCTTCATCTTTAATGAGTTTACGAGATCTAGAAATGGTACCAATTAAAGCCGTAAGTTCATCATACATTACATTCAATGCCTTAACATATGAAGATCCAGCACCAAATAATTTCTCATCAAATTCAATGATTTGATCAAGTTTGGTACTAAATGAATCATTCTTTAACTTGGCAGATCCTTTAATGCTGGTACGTGCTTGGATACCAAACTTCTTTAACTGATTGTAATGATCATCTTCGATTTGAGCTTTCTTTTTGATATATTTAGAGAGCTCTTCACCGGTTGTTAAACTTTGTTTGAGACGATTAAGAAGTAAATCTAATGATGCATCACTATTAAGTATATTTTTGATCCTTTCTTGATCTAGAAGATTGTCTTCAGACATGATAGTTAACGTCGTAAAAGAATGGGGACTTGGGTATAATGAGACAAAAGGGAACAAACAAAATAATGACAGATATCAAAAGGGAAAGTCGTGATTTTATAGATATCGGAGATCCCAGTGGAAGGTTATGGGGGGAAAAAAAAGTAGACAGTGACAATTGGATTTGGCAAGGATTGTGATGTCACTCAGTGGACGGTTTGATATCACAAGTGTTTACGATCGTATGGCAGGAGTTGTCTTGATTTGGAGGATATTTTGGTTGACTTTTCGTGTTCAATTCGCGCCAAACCCGGTTACGTAAGCAGTTCCTTGGCCTAAGAATAGACTCACAACTGAATGACTGAATGACTTTTCTATGGGACTTCGCCAAGATCACGTGGCGTATTTGAGGTTTAGACGAGATATTTATGAAACCAAGGAAGGCAAGGTTTTCTACTGGGGCTAATTGAAAATCACAATTGGCTGCAAATCATCCATAGAAATTGGGATTTTCAAAGGTCAAGATCTTGGGGAATTTTATATAGTATGATTTTTAGTTTTACCTCGTGACAGGTACTCTCGTGCGACAGTGAATTCCCATTTATGACTTTCGAGGAAGATAATAAAAGCCTCAGCAGCACGAGATCTGTAGAATGACAGCATATCAAAATAAACTAGAATTGACTGGGGTTTTTTTTTGCAGGGTTTTTGGTCGGTAGATTTTTCTGTTTTAGTTGTGTTAATGATGCAAAATCAAAGATTATGAACTCGCAAGTGGTTGAATTTTTTACGAACAGGAACAATGCTAATAAAAGCAGTAAAATGCATCAATATTTGATTTTATAAGCTACTTAGAGAGAATTTATGCTTGGTTGGTTTGTAATATCTGGTAGTATCACTAGTATAATAATTGGGAGTATGGTTGTATAACTGTATGAATTATCTACACCAGAGACCCAATAAAATAGTGGGTTTTCCTACTATTAAGAGCCTATTTCTTCTACTGAATTAATCAATTTTCATCTTTTATAGTTGTTACTATTTCAAATCATTTATTGAGCCATTACCAAAATAGCTATCGAAGTATCTATTAATTAATTATTCTTGATTCTTAATTCTTAATTCTTAATATTTTTTTTTTTTTGTTTGGTTTATGTTTTTGTTTAAGTTGATTAAAAAAATTGACTGTTTCTCTTTTCGTCATCATGACCAAAAGCATTGATTCCCTGTTCCACATTAGCCACTGAGAATTCTAAATCATCAGTGGTGATCATATCCCAAAATTTATAAATCATCATGAATGAAAAAATGTTACATAAACTTCCAAAGAATAATCCATCAATGTAATGTTTAGCACCCTTACAAATTTGTTCACTAACTGCATAGGATAAAACTTGACCTGCAACAAAGAAGAAACATCCAAGAATAATAACACCTAAACCCCAGTAATTCTTTAATGCAAAAACAACCAAAACGATTTGAGAAATAACATAAGCCGCCAAGATAACAGCATTAAGAACAAAACTGACAATAAATAAGGCCTTGGTTTCTCTCATATCGAGAGCAGTACCCCAACTCTTAAAAGTAATAATGGCAATAAGGAAGTTTACTGCAAACCAACCAAAAGAAATCGCTCTAATGGACCACATAGACTTTCTAGTGCCATCTTCCCAGAATTGGAAACATAAAATACCGTTATATAACAAACTAGCACAAACAGAACTGGCAAAACCAATTTGAATGGCAACAAAGTATGCATAACTGGCACTAGATGGAGGACTGACACCACAATCCACAATTAAAGAAGAAACAATCAAACCGATCATGAGATAGGTGAACATTAACATTTCGGTTCTACCGATAGCAGTATACTTAGCTCTAACATTGAAAATAACAGTTAATGCAACAATCAAACCACCAATATGAACGAACGCATTACCTATCAGGAAGATCATAGTATTGGCAAGTTCAACTGGTCTAGCATAACAGGTTGGAAGAATACCCTTTTCAAAGAAACTATCTTGCTGTGCTGAACTTATAACTGAACAAAGTGGAAAGTTAGTCTTTGAACAAATTGTATCAAATGATCCGAATACCATTTTTTAATAAAGTATAACTAGAATGAGGCTTGGGGCGGAAATGGAAAATGGAAAATAGAAAATGGAAGATGGAAATAGATGTGATGAGGATTCTGTGTAAGAAAATGCTAATAAAATGAAGTTATTCGTTTTTTGGAGGAAAAGTTCTTTGATGTTCCTTATCGTCTCTGACTTGTCAGAATGTATGATTTGACAATATAAGGAAAAAAAAAAATGAAGAGGAGATTCACCAAAAAGGAGAACAGGTTTGTGTTTGAAATGAAATGAAAAACGGACGTTGACGCAGCGAGTTGAATGAACAGGACTGTGAGATGGAAACGATCGTAAGGGTTTTGAAGAAGGTTGGTTCAGTGGCGGATGGTGGTTCCTATAATTTGTGGTAAACTCATCTGAATCAGGTTGTGCCTCAAAAAGAGCCCAATTAGCACGCGCACGACTGTTTTGATTTGTCTATTTTTACCCTACGAGGAACGACAGGGGTTCTCAACCAAGGCAAACACGGACAAAAATGACCAAAGGACAAAACATTCCTAACTCCTTGGGTATGTGCAGGACATCTATGCTTCAAAGCCTTCTAGAACAAAACTACTGTGAAATGAGCCTCCATGTACTCGACACCACTATAACACCCTCTAAACCACTAAAATACATAAGTTGAAATTTGTTTGAAGAGAGGCAAAATTGTCTGGGTACATCAGTCATAAATTTATAATTTAGTTTAAGGTAAAATTATAATATAATTTGTAATTTGTACCAAACTACCCCAAAATGACACAGTGACGTAGGTCAGGGTGTGTTTTTTTTTTTAATTATTATTATTATTATTATTATTATTTCATTTTTTTATATTTTATTTTGATAGATGTAGGGCCCTACGAGAGTAAGACCAATACGGACGTTTAACAAGAAAAGAATGCGTGGTTACTTCTCACCTTTGAAATTCAAAGAATGAGAATGTAGGCGAGGCGAGGCAAGAACGTACGATAAAAAAATTTATTTAAACCATACTGATAGAATAATATTTAATGAATAATATCAAAATTATTAAATGTTAAAATTATTAAATATCAAAAGTATTATAATCAACAGATATCAGTCGATAAAAGCTAATTATATCGTTTTCCTCTAAGAAAACTAAATGGAGTTTAGAGACTTCCAGGCTAAAATGGATTAAGGTTTCGGATTATCATATTTTTTATCTGATGGTTCTGAAATGAGGGCAGTTGAAGGCTACCTGACTTCGAATTTCAATCTAGGTTCGAGAATAAATTGTAGATTTAAGGTTTAAACAACATTCTTTTCTCTCTTCCTATGGATGGGTCTTTCTAAACGCGATGGTCAATTCAAACTTTTAACAATATCCTGATATTGCTCAAGGACTTTCTCAAGGGCTTACCCCTTGACTACTTTCTTTATCTTGTATATTGAATTAGATGTTTTATTTTTTTCAAAGTGGCTTTTAAATTTCAGTGTAGTCTACATTATCAAAGAAAGACTTCTACTATTTGGGAAAGGCTTTTAATTAAGTAATGAATCGTAAATGTGTATTGACCGAATGGGTATATGTACAAGAAATGAAATCGGCTTGGCCGAATAAATAGACCGTCATAATGAACATAGACCAATGATCATAGTGTAATAAATAATTTAAGAATGGAAATGCAAAACTCATAGGCTTGAAATGAAATCTTTATACTAAAAAATCATATCTAATATTTTTTTTTTCGTGTCTTCATACTGGTTGTGGGTTCGTTTTCATTATACTTGATATGGTGGAGGAGATTCAAAAGATAAGTTAATTCTTTCCCTTTCCTTTTGACTTTCCTTTTCTTTGGTTAATTCATGAAGTTTAGAATTGATCTTTGCGATATCAAGATAATTGATCGATTTTTTATGGTCAATATTTCTGTCTTTGAGTTCCTTACGAAGTGGTGAAGTTGAAATAGGTTGGTTGTTTGGGAAATTAAAATATCCACCACCTAAACCGACGCTCGTTAACAACGACGAAGCATTTGGAGAATCATATATTTCAGATTTGATTAATTCATGTTTAACATTTCTAAAATCAATTGATTCTGGCTTTTGGTATTTCACGTTTCTAAATTCGATGTTATCAGATTTTTGATGTCTTGAATAGTCATCAAATACGTCACGAGAAACTCGAACTGGTTTAGGATGAGCAACAACTGGTAGTTCTTGTTCAGGTTCGTTAATAAGAGTAGAAGTTTCTGAGTGTTCAGATTCAGTTTCAGACACTTGTGAAGTTGATTGTGAAACAGGAACAGAAGTTGCAGCTGATGATGGAATTGAATTAGCAGCTGACGAAATAGCAGTAGAAGTAGTAGTAGAAGAAGAAGAAGAAGAAGAAGAAGAAGAAGAAGAAGAGGAAGTGGGAGCACTCTTTGACTTTTTCTTACCCATCTTGATAACTCTTCTCTTTGGTTTCACTACATCATTATTCTTGCTATTGTTGCTTGATCTGTAGTAACTGCTAGTTTGAATGGATGAGATTTCATTCAAAATATTATCTGTCTTAGAGAAGTTCTTATTAAGCAACATATCAATTGGGATACCATTACTGTTGCATGTTGGACTAATACCTTCATTTAAAATTGAGTAAAGAGAATTAGATAAGTTTGGAACATTCTTATTTAATTTATCCAAATGAGATCTTTGGATAACATTCTTTAATCTTGGAACATTCAAACTAAGAGTTTCTCTGGAGTTAAACAATTTTAAATTCTTTTGTAAATTGTGAGCAGAATAAACAAATGGTAAATCTGATGGTACTACTGGAGTACCAACCATCATATCGGCTGCCAAATTGAGGGATAATTTTGAATGAATATCATTGATATTATCTAATGAAAGATAATTTAATGAAAGTTGATGAATTAATGTTGGTAAAGTTTCTCTAAATAAGTCTCTGATTTGATTTTCAATTTGCTTTTGTAAAAACTTAGCTAAAACTTGAACAGTATCAAAAGTAGATGATACTTTAATGTTTTCTAAAGGATCATTTCTAAATACTAAAGTTAAACCTTTTGATTTACTGAAAACAATTATTCCAATCCCACTAATTTTAATATCACTTAATTTTAAATCCATCGGTAAAGCAAATTGTTCATAAGATAATCCAAATTCAGGAGTTATAAATTGAGAATTTCCAACTTCTTTATCTAAACTATTTGAATGATAAATATTAAGAGGATTAGCTTGAACATCAGTATGAAGAGTTAAATGAAAATCACCTTCATAATTGATTTTAAATATACCTCTAAATCTATCACGGTCCAATTCACCAATCTCTAAAATTTCAAAATTGGGTGCAACTTTTCCAAAATTAAGATCTTTAATTTGAATCTTAGAAGCTAAGATATTGGGCTTTTTACCCAGATTGAGGGCAGTAGTGAGTAACTCCTTAGTCCAGCACGAAAAGTGCTCCGTCTCTAGAGTGTTCCAGTTTACTTGGAATGACATTCTGACGACGAACTAATGATACTTATCGATCCTCTTATATAAATAAAAAAAAAAAAATTGCGCCAAAAATCCTGGTGTTAAAGCCGGTAAATCTCCTTACTTCGGTATTAGGGATTTTAAGGGGAAGCGATGGGTTAAAGGAACACTAAAATGGGGAGCAATTTTGGGGTAAAGATGACGGGGATTATACTGGCTGGTAAAGATGGGTATGATCGAGGTTATAAACCCGTTTGATAATGAATGTAGATGGTGTTAAATGATGGTTGTTTAGTAGAATAGTTTATGTTGTTTTGTAAAAAGTTTTTGTTTGGTCACTACACGCCGCAAAAAGGATCGTGTGAAGGAATGAGACTCATGCTGAGTCACGTGACCAGTCTGATAACAATTTAACCTAATCGGGGGTGCTAAAAAATGTGGAGTGAGTTTGGCCCTGGTAGCCATAAGGGCTTTGATCAGCGGGATTTGCCACTGTAAAGTAGCAATCAATTAAGTTCGTAACTGAAAGGCAGTAAATCTCTCTGTTTCACCTCATGATTTACATCAATAGCATGTTTCTTGTATCTGTATGTTGATAGATTGGATCACGTGACTTATTTTGATATTCCAATTCGTCATGACGGGAGTGTTCAGTGTTCAGACGGTTTTGTCACGTGACTGGCCCATCTCTACATCAAGTGGTCATCGCCATTTGGGATTCGTAGAACACAATTAACAATGTCGATGCAACAATCTCAATTACAGAATATGGCTCCAAAGTCCACATTCTACACATTCTCGCTGACTCTACCCAATGGGAAGCGAGTCAATTTCCTGCAATTCAAAGACAAAGTGGTGGTGGTAGTAAATGTGGCAAGTCTATGTGGCTACACTCCTCAGTACAAAGAATTTGAAGCACTTTATGAGAAATACAAAGAAAAAGGATTGGAAATATTAGCATTCCCGTGCAACCAATTCGGGTCACAGGAACCTTATGAAGACATACAAATTGAAGCAATTGCTCGTAAAAGGTACCAAGTTACATTCCCAATATTCAGAAAATTACTTGTTAATGGAGATGGAGAATCTAAATTATATTCGTGGTTAAAAGAGGAGAAAAAAGGAGAATTAGGATTTAAAGGTGTCAAATGGAACTTTGAAAAGTTCGTAATTGATAGGTCTGGGAAAGTAGTGGCACGGTATGTTTCAGCTATTACTCCCTTACAAATGGAACCAATATTGCAAAAATTGTTGGAAGAGCAGACTCAAACGCATTTGTAACAATTACAACAAGAATTACAACAACTTAATAATGATAATTTAATGATTACAATATAATACAATCTAGCTAATGAAGTTCCAAACAAATTCTACTGATTACCAACTTTTCTTCTTTTCATTTTTTTTTATTTTTTATAAAAAAAAGCTTTCAATGACTCAAAATTTGCATTTCCTCTGATAACTAGACACGATAGAATAATAGAGCATACTATAGTACTCCAGTAAATTCAGTAGAAAAATTTTTCTTTCTTTGACATTTAAGCCTTCTTCTTCTTTCTCTTACCTTCTTCAGCTACCTTCTTTCTCTTTCCGTTTTCTTCTTTTACTTCTGGAATCATTTCTTTAGCGATACATGCTAATAAAGTGGAACATCTTCTAGATATTTCACTTGGATTTCTACTTTGGAAATAGAAATCAAATTGGAATAATGGTGAATCTCTAATAGCTTCTCTGATTCTTTCATATAAATCTGGTCTATCCAATCCAAATCTGTACATTTGAACCAATAAGAATCTATCTTCTTCATCACTGAACATTCTCTTGTTAGTAGAAGCAGGAGGAAATTTCAAAACTAATTCTTGTAATGGATACTTGTAAAAAGATAATTTTCGTCTCAATGCTTCCTTTTGCATTCTTACTTTAGTGATCTTTTCTTCACCTGCTTCTATTTGATTAATGAATTTTTCATAACCTTCAATTTCTTGATAATTTCTCCAGAATGTCTTTGCGTATTCTCTGACTTCATCTATAGTCTTTTCTTCGAATTCGGTTGCAATAGCAGCAATGGAGTTTCTACCATGTTTAGCACTGACAACAATGAAATGAGTGAAATCTCTCCTACTCCAGTTACTGTAACCCTGGGATAAAAGTTCTTCCTTCAATGCCTTTTCTTCATCGGTTAAAGCTCTTGAATTATCTATTTCTTCTTGTTCGATCTTTTGATCTAATTCTCTTTGTTCCAAAGTATCTGGCTTACCACTCTTTAAAATGGCCTTATATCCGGTTTGTTTTTTATAGAAATTCTTTTCCAATTCATGAAGTTCGAATAATTTATTAGGGAAAAACTGGTGATCGTAAATATTCAATTGCTTTGGAGGTCTTGGTCCAGACTTAGCAGCATTGGAATTTCCACTTCTATTACCACCAGTATTTAAAACATCCTTATAATACATATCAATAGAATAGTTCTCCTTTCTTTCTCTCTTACCAGGATTGATCCAAGCATGTCCAATGTTGGTAATAGCAGCAACCTCCTTTTTCTTGAAATTTTCACCATTCCATTCATAAACTGATTCATCATTAGTGAAATTTTGTAAAGCATCCAAATTCAAGGCTGCGTATTTCTTATTTAATTCTTGAGTCTTATTTTCAGAGGATTTCAAAAGTTCTTCAATATCTACATCATCGGTACCCTTTTCACCATCTTTCTTACTGAAAACATCACTGGCACCGAATTGAATCATATCCAATAAATCACCCTTGTGAACAGCTCTATTTTGAGTAGCCTCAAGAGCACCAGAATTTCTACCTTGTTGGATAACCAATTGATCTAATCTCAACTTTTGTGCTGCTCTTTCCAAAACCTTTTCTTCAATAGCATTTTCAGTAATTAATCTGAAAACTTTAACTTGTTTGGTTTGACCAATTCTATGGGCTCTATCCATGGCTTGTAAATCGGCTTGAGGATTCCAATCAGAATCGAATAATATGACGATATCAGCACTAGTTAAATTAATACCTAAACCACCAGCTCTGGTGGTTAATAAAAAGATGAACTTTTCACTACCTGGTGCATTATATTCATCAATAGCATTAACTCTATCTGAATGTTCGGTTTGACCATCAATTCTAGAGTATTGGTATTCTCTGAAGAAACAATAATCTTCTAAAATATCCAACATTCTACTCATTTGGGAGAAAATTAACACTCTTGAACCTTCACGACGGAACTTCTTTAAAAGCTTATCAAGAATGATCATCTTTTGTGAATTGAAAACCAAATGTTCATCAGTGGTAAATGGAGGTCCTGGTTCGGCACCTTCAAACAAATATGGATGATTACAACATTTTCTCAATTGCATGACAATATTCAATAATCTGGTTTTACTTTCTTTCTTACCATTGGCACCATTAACTGCATCGATATCTTTTTCTAAAATCTTCTGATACCATTTTCTTTGCATTTCACTCATGCTGACATAGACATTCATTTCTTGCTTTGGTAATAAAGATTTTTCAACATCTGCTTTGATTCTTCTTAATAAGAAAGGTTTTAAAACTTTGTGCAATTGACTGACAACATCCTCATCAGACCCAGACTCAGAATCGGATCGTCCTCCATGGAACCATTCATCAAATGAATCATTATCAGCAAAGACATCTGGTAAGATGAAATTCAATAAAGCCCAAAGTTCTTTAAGATTATTTTGTAAAGGAGTACCGGTGATCAAGAGACGGTTTTTACTGTGGAACATTCTAATGATTTGAGATAATAAAGATTCTTCATTCTTAATTCTATGAGCTTCATCAATAATAATATATTCCCAATCGAATTTCTTGAAGGTAGATTTTTCTTTGATAACAATTTCATAGGAAACGATAACCACATCAAAATCGGCAGTCATGATTCTATTATTTAATATTTCTTGTCTTTGTTCTTTATCACCTTGGACTACCAATACATTAATATCAGGAATCCAGCGATTGAACTCACGGTGCCAATTATCTAAGGTAGATTTTGGAGTAATGACAATATGAGGACCATTAACTCCCTTGAAATATCTAAGGAAACCTAAGAATGAAATGGTCTGTAAAGTTTTACCTAAACCCATTTCATCTGCTAAAATACCAGATAAGTTATTTTCATATAAAGACACTAACCAATTCAAACCTTGGATTTGGTATGGACGCAATTCACCATTGACATAGCCTGGACTATCGGTAAATTCAGTAATAAGAGGAGTATCGACTTCATCTTTTAAAAGTTCATCATCTTCCTCCTTTTCTGTCTTACGTCTTCTGGATCCTGATGGATTACTTTGGGTGACATCATCCAAGATCTTTTTGAAAAGTGGATCTTTATTGGCTTTGGCTTGGATGAAATGTTGAAATAAAGAGGTTAATCCAAGTAAATATTTGAATCTTTTACTAGTTTTTTCAATATCCACCACTTGCTTTTCTGATTTGGCAAAGTATTTGGATTTGTTATTGGCGATGGAAAAGACATGGGACTTGGGGTACTCGACACCCGGAGTAGCCTAAAAATCATGGTTAGAATGGACAAATTAATAGATTGGAGACTCAAAGAGTTTCAAGATTGGTCATTTAGAGCATTTATCATCAAAATTTGGTGAACATCGGTGAATATCGGTGAAATTTGGCGTAAACTCTGTTAAAGCATCATCGGTACTCTATCAACGCGTTTCTTAACCGGGCAAAATAGATACATGAGAAGTCGACCATGACTGTGATGGCATTGGCCGTTGGTGACACGATTAGCCTGCTTCCTTGAGTGTTCCTTCGATACTTACTGTCTCTGATCTGGACATCGATTGGTGATAGTAGTTAAAATGGGATTGCGAATGATGAAAATGCGCGTATAAACCACGTTCAGTGTGAGGTCAAACGAGAAAATACATTTTGATAGAGAAATGAGACTGAATATAGAGCGAATCTAAAAGGTGACACGAATATACTTTAAATGACAGAATAACGACATTATTTTTTGTCATGTTTGTTACATCTGATGTATTGTAAAATTTACAGAGTTATCATTTTTTGTAGAAATTAGAATTGGTCTGTTTTTTGTTTTTTTCTACAATCCTTCATCAAACAACCTTGCAGGGCAAAGAATTGGTTTGGCCAGGTCTGGTTATGCTTATGGTTAGTAGCTTTGACACTTTGAGCTTCAGTTCTCGATTAAAGGAAACTATCGACGATCACTGGCGAATTAAGCTTTTATTATTTGCAGATGTAACTGGATTGGAGATGATGGTTTTGAATTTTTGTTCCTGCCTGTTGCTGCCTGTTGCTGTTGCATTCTACAAAGTATACAAATTATATTTTTTAATCAAATTCTCATCTTTTTGCAATTATCATGAAAAACTAACAACCTCACCAAAAGAAAAGAGATTTTATGTGGAGAACTTGTTTCTTTAGTTTGCCCTCTTACAACTCCGAGAATGATTATAACTTAACTCCGAGCCTTACACTTTGGTTAAGTTGTATTGCGATTTCTTGTCATATACTTCAATAAATAAATCAATCTAGACTCGAATTACGAGAATTTATGTCTAACGCCTTGAACAGAAAAGAAATTATTTGGTATACTAACTGTTTCAAATTCAAAACGCCAGTGAAATGTTTGCCTCCTATTCAAACCCATCGGTGATCTCAAACTCCCCCACCTTAAATTTAATATCGTTCCTTTTATCATACCCTTCTCTGTTATGATAATCAGTGACTCTCTGTCTTACATAGTCAGTTCCAATGATTGGTTTGGTTTTCTTGTAAAGTCCTAATCTCTTTAATAAAGGTGATGGAGCTATTTCAATTTCAGCTTTGTCACCAGGACGTACAAAATAGAAAGCACCAATTCTTGGTGCATTGATTTGATCCTCTGGTGGTCTAATGACTCGGTGAATTGTAGTTTTGAAAAATCCTCCTGACCAAAAATTTAAAGTATCCCCCACGTTACAAATAATCCCACCTGGTACTGGCTTCACATACTTCCATTCACCGTTCGAAAGTCTTATTTGTAGCCCTGCCACTACTTAATTAAATAAAAGTGTTAAAGTACCAAAATCAGTATGGGCCCTTGTCCAGATATTTTCTACTTTAGCATCATCTTCAGCCGTTCTAGGCGTATACTTGATGTACCTAAGTGAATCATCACTAGGATCATCATATAAGTGTTTTTTTGAGAAAAAATCTTCTTCAAGCTCAAGTATAATAGCGAAAAGCCTAAGAAGTTTATTAGCCACACCAAAAGCTTTTCTAGATATCTCTTCTAACCGTTTCTTATGATTTTGAATAAAATCGTTTGCCAAATATTGTTCGAATCTTCCATCTTTAGTGAATTTTGCAACATTAAACGTTTCTAAATTATCACGTACTTCGGTGCCAAATAACGCTTTATTAGCAATTGCTTTGTAGCCAAAGTAATTTCCGGTTGCAAAATCCACCGGAACAGCCAGCTTTTGTTCCAATGTATAATCATCAAAGAAATGCTTACCATAAGCAAAGATTTCATGGATCTCTTCTTCAGAGATTCCGGTATTAGTTACTGCCCAAAATCCTTCGTGACTACTTCCATGTTTGAGAGTTTTGGCTAATTCTTCCTTTCCACCTGGCTGGTCAAACTTGCTAAAGTCTAGAAGCACTAGTTCTGCCCAGTCTAGGTTTTCTTTAGTCTGTTTCGGTGGATTCCATGGTTGAGGTTGAGGTTGAGGGTTTTGAATAGTCATTAGATTTGGAAATGGTATTCTTAAAATTAAGAAAGTGGACTTGGTAGATTTTCTTGCTTTATCAATTATTGATTGGGCTTTTGTTTTATCTTGTGATATTTATAACAACCTTGAATGACAAGAATATCGGAATCATTTTGAAACCTATATAGTAGCTGTGGCTGCAAATTAAGGTGGTGATTCCAGCCACATTTGGCGAAGGAGACACGTGACCAAATTGATACCACATGACTTGGTCCACGTGACCAATATTAATAGGATGGGCCTAATTAGGTAAGCGCGCCCCGACAACTGCCAGGTGAATTAGGGAGAATTTTTTGACCCTTATTACAACAATTTTATAAAATTTTGTAAGTAAGGCCAACCCTGCATTACTTTATTCTATATACTTGAAACTAGCTCATAATTATCAACATATTAATTACGAGAGGCAGCAACCTGCATTGTGGAACAAAGCGGTTATAAGACGGACACTTTAAGCTGGAAATTCGGATATCACGGATTGGGAACACCAAAACTCAGGACAATACAAAAAAAAAAGACTATCGGTTTATTATTTTTGTAAAATAATAGTTTCAATTGTTTACTTGATGGACAAGATGCGCTTCTAAATCTGTTAATCCTGTTAAAGTATAACTTGCATAAATAATGTAGTTGACATTCCATGATGGCTATCGTGGTGAAATCGGTACTTGAAAGCTTTTTGGATTCTATATGTTTAATAAAATTGAACCCAATAATAGTAGGGTCAAGGTTTACACTAAAGGATAACTTTTTGGATGGTATTTATTTTTTTTTTTTTTAAAAAAAAGGATAGGGAACAGCCCCCGAAAAGAAGGAATTTTTAACCGTACATGTTTTGAAACTAGGTCTAGTAGCAGATATGTCTACGAATATGGAATATGGAAGGAGAAATATAATTTAAACAATAATGCACGAGATGAAAGCGGATTTATTTACTTTGGAACCAAATAATTTCTTGTCCACGGAAGAACCTCTGTGAAATATATTCAAATGCCGAGAAAGAAACCTCAAACTATTAATAATATCCGGAAGTATTCTAAATACATGCGCTGGAACCACTTCAAAGGTTTCTTAATGTCTTGGTGAAGTTGGTGAAGTTGGTGGAGTAATAAAGTCTCTGAAGAATGTACATACCAACAATAGTTTATTATGTAAAAAGGATACTAGCTGTTAACCAAAGATGAAAGGGGTGAATAATGCAATTTTCTTTATCAAAGATATATCTCACAATAATTTATTATTTATTAAATGACAGCAATATATATTACCCTCTGAACTTATAAAATTTGACCCCTAACGCATATATCCGAAACATACATAGTGGGTTGAACCAGAGAACAAGTTTCCCAGTTGAGAAAATACCGCCATGTCAGGAGCCCAGACCCCAAGAAAATAACCATGACTATGCTTATTCTTCCAAAAAATTTTCTTAAATAAGCACACGAATACCTATAACAATGTATGACTTGAAAACTCATTAGTTCAGACCAATAAACCATCAGCAATTTAGTCAATTGATGGTTGCATTATTATAAATAATTATAGCGTAAACTTGAGCTTTTTTGAACAAGCGAACAAGATAGATCCTATTTAAGGAGAATGCCCGCGATTGATCAACTTAATAATCAATGCTTTATGCATAGGTTACATGGCCTACATGGCCTACATGGCCTACATGGCCTATATGTTACCTAGAACCTCTTGGGTTACGATACGACTTTGGTGGTGGGCGTCGTATGAATACATAAAACATCTATCATTACTGTTTTTGTACACTTCATAGGTTAGGAGCTAAGGCTGGATAATCAACTGTTTCAAGGTAAGTACAGGATTTTTTTTTTTCCCTCTGTTATTGAACCAAAACCAAAAGACCCATGATACTAATAGTAAAATTAAAAATAATACAAGTAGCGATCTCAAAAATACCATTGACAATTTTTATGGTTCATAATTTCACGCATGAAGTGGACATTTATTAAGCAGATTAACAATTAATTGTAGACGTTGATAGGTCATAATAATTTGAATGTACCCGTGGCTGAAACATTTTTTTTTTTTTTAACAAACCAGGTAATGGTGGGGAAGGGAGGAACCTTGTTAAGGTTTTAGAATACAGTTAAGGGGAGGAAGAATTAAAAGATTATCAGGCCATTTTTTTTTATTCTCAATCTCCAATCGTTTCCGCCCCGATCCAGATGCGGCTTTGCCAATGTTTGAATATGGCTTAGCATGTTTTCAAAAAGATTATTTACCCCAACCTACTATTACACCTAAAAAATATTCTATTGTAATGGTGCGCTGCAGTAATTAATAGGGCGGGGTGCGCACATCAATCTAGCAATGCATTAGTTTTATGTAAGTACACTAATCATTGGTGCGACTAAGACCAAAAGGTTTCCCACCGTCAAATGGTGTTGACAGTATAGAATATAATTACGAAACCACATAACCTAATCACGTGAGTAACAGGGGTAAATAGTTAAAAATAAGTAAGCCAAGCTGAATAATTGCACAATTGCAGAACACCTAGAACCAGTAAGAACCTACTCACCCATCCATCCCCGTACCTCTATAATTAGCTTTCCCCTCATATTTTGTATCCTTAAACATTAAGTTTGAATTACATTTTTGGTGTTGTAACTGTAAATTATTATTTATTAAAAGTGTAGTTATTGATGTAGTTAATTAAGTGAATGTTGACCAGCAGCATCCAGAAACATAACCTTTTTGTTAATTTTTGATTATGTTATCTTCTAGATCTTTTCTTCCTGATTTTAGTGCACTCATTATCGTGTCCTTTTCCTCTTTTCTTCAAGTTAAATTTACTTTCCGAATTAGCGTGCACCAACTTCAAATGTCTGGTTAAACTATCACGACGGTAAAATCCCTTTCTGCAATCTTCGTGTTCACAAACAAATACTATATTGAGTAATTGTTCTGAATACTTCTCAGATTCTGGTTTGACGTAACCTTTAGCAAAATGATGTGACACAACGTGTTGTTTTAATATGGCTTTCTTGCCATATCCAATAACATTCATAGGACATTCTTCCACTGGACAAATAAATGTCCGTGGACAATGACGATGTAATTTATGATCATCAAAATGCTGAGCTAAATCAATGTAATTGTGGAATACTGCTGAGCAATGTTGTCCACACTCCATTTCCTTTTCGGTGTATTTTACCGCATCAATTTGCTCTCTGGTAAATCTCTTCAAAAGTTCGTCTTTCATGGACTTTAACCGTTTGAACCCGTAAGTAACTTGAGGTGTAGAACTAGACGATTCTGAACTTGAAATTGGTGAAATAGGCATAGTAGATCCGTTAGCTAATGTGTTCACCCCATTGTTACGTTGAGGGAATGCATTAGAAAATGCTTTAGAAGCCAAAGTAATAGCAGTCTTAATATCCATAGAAGGGTCTCCTTCAAATGTTTCTGTTTTTATTGAAGTCTTCTTCTTCTTAGGATGTTGGTGTTGGTATTGTTGTTGGTATTGTTGTTCTTGTTGTTGTTGTTGTTGTTGTTGTTGTTGCTGCATTTTTGGTACCATTTCATAGTGCTGATTAGTCTCAAATAAAGCAAGTTTTTGTCTTTGGAGTTGAGCTTGTAATTGTCTTTGTTGTTCTTCAACAATAGACATGTTAGAGTCAACTGAAAGAGGATCATTTATTGGGTCACTCTTAATTTCATAAGGGCGATTTGAATAGCTTTGTTCATAGTTAAAAAATCCATCATGGAGTCCAATATCATGGTCTATACCAAAGACCATTTGGGAGTTTGTCCCTGCTCCAGTACCTTGAAGGTAAACTCCATCACACATAGTATCCAAAAAAATACGTGCTTCGGGAGAAATTGGTGGGGTCACGGTACCATTTGGTTGAGTTTGGTGGCTGTAATCATTATTTTTAACCGATGGAGTTGATACTACCACTGGTGAAATAAGAGATTTTCTTTGATTCTGGGATGGCAGTGAACCAAAGTATTGGTTCATAGGACTATTCTGACGTAAGGATTGTCCAAGTTTAAGTTGAAGATTGATGTTATCACGGAAGTGTCCACCAAAGTTGCCATTCATAGAATCATTAGTTTCAGGGAAAGTGGTTGCAGCTGTTGCCAAACCATCATTTAAATTAAACGTGTCTGGTAAGGAACTATTGACATCTGCATATTCAAAGTCATAAAAGTGATCAACACTTTCAAAAGGAATGTTGTATTCGGGCATGCGATTTCCAAAGTTGCCACCATTCATATGGTTGGTTGGAAATAATGCTAAATTATCATCTGTGGCCATATTATTATAGATTAAAAGTTTGAAAGTTGAAGTGTTGGTAGGTATTATTAATACCTAGTGACGAATAAACTGGGTGTAAAGAGTGGGTGAGCCCAAGATGTTAATTAGGTGATTGGTATAAAATTAGTTTTTACGCGATTTGTATAATTTTTTGATTATAAAATTGGGGCTATCACTGATGATATATAGTAGATACGATGAAGATAGATTGTATCAGATTCCAAATTGGTATAGGAAGTGCAAAGCAGGGGGCATAATTTTGCAGACGCCCCAGCAAGTACATGAAGAAAACCAAAATTATGCAAGTGGTTAAAAAATTTCTTGGCCAGGGCTCGCATACATACAGATCTAAATGTTTACGACGGAAAAACACAATTACTCATAACCATTAGATGATGCCCTGACCCCAAGACGCCTTTTGGTTCGGGCTGGCCTAGTCTTTTGGGCCAAGCCGAATAGGGAGGGAAGTACACTATTAATTCTGTAGTAACAAACCATTTTAAAGTTTTTGTTGGTATATACGAGCTCTTAATTTAATCTTTGATAACTTTAGTCATCAACAAAACATCTGCAACAACAGTGACTACCTACCATGACTCCCATGGCTCTTCACAGACCAAACAATTCGGAAACCGATCAATCCTGTTTCAGACATTTATTATTAATAACCATACAACTTTAGCCGGGTGGTTTCGGCGACATATAAATCTAAACCTTCTTGTTAATATGGCATAGAATAGAAGATCTAATTTCTGTTGGAAAGGATAGTTACAAAAGCTGGAAATATTTTTCCATTCCTTAAAAAATAATAAGCTCCAGCATCAATGCAGGTTTATGCATGCTACTCATGATTTTTTTAGAATGATCTTTCTGTATACAGGAAACTCAGGGTCTATTGTCCACGCCTTATTGGTTTTCCCGGGCTTCATCAAGAGCAATCAGTCCATTAACTACAAAAAAGAAACTCCATCGGTTTTAAAAAAAGATTATACTGTCATCAAGCAAGAATTTTAGATACCGGCTTTATTGTTGTAATGGTCTTATTCTTGTTATGATTTCGTGATTCTTTGTTATTTGGCCTGCTTTTTTTTTTTTTTTTTTCTTGATTACTATGTACACAAGCTGCAAATTTACGATAATTGAAACATGCCTGGTCCATCATATAGAGACTCTGAACAGAAAATAAATTCTTAGCTGCAGCATCGTTATGTTCTTCTAGACCTCCAAACATGTTTGTTTCAAATTCTTTTGATTATATTGTTTCATTATACAAAAAGCTTATAGAGCAATATTATTCCGACCTTGACTCTGATGATTCTGTATCGAATTTATGAAAAGAAACGTCCCGACGCCTGCCTTCATCTAGATTGACCTCAATTAGACTCACCCACTTGGTTCTATTTATGATTTTGAAAAATACGAACAAAACTCCAAAGAATGGTAAGAGCACATAAGCATCTACCCAATTTCCCGCATCGAATGGTTTGAAGTATGACCAACCTTGAATAAGAGCCAAGAATACATTAAGAGCTATTCCTAGTATTGGAAGAACTGGATACCACAAACCTTTGTAGGGAAGTTCATCGAGAGAACGTCCTTGTATTTTCATGGCTTGCCTAAATCTTATTTGGTAAAAACACACATTACCCCAGACTATGAATACAGCCACACCAGATAAATTAACAATGTAATTATACGCCTTAGCAGCTCCTGTACTAACATTCATCATCGACAAAAATCCAAATGCATTCATGAGAATGACTGCTAAATACGGAACTCCATGATTATTGACACGCTTCATAAACTTAGGAGCTGCTCCTTCATTAGCAAGATTCACAATAGTTCTAGAACCAATGTAAATAGAACTATTGATCGCACTGATACAAGTTACCAAAATGAATGCATTAACCAAATGTGCACCTCCATTCCAGCCTGCCCTTGAAATAGCAATAGTCATCGGAGATTTTAATACTTTGGTTCCTCTATCCAATGCAGGTTCATTATACGGCACAGTCATTCCATAAGTCACAGCAATACCCATGTAAATGAATAAAATTCTCCAGAATGTTTGTCTAATTGCTTTCGGTATAGCTCTTGAAGGATTAGCAGATTCTGCTGCAGCGATAGCCACAATTTCGGTACCACTATAAAAAGTGGATGCAAACACAAATGTGTTTACTACTGATTTGAACCCATTGCTAAATGGTCCAGGATCATTCCAGTAATGAAATCCAAATTTTGGATGACCATTAATTCCTCCCGAAACATAAATAATCGAGAAGATATAAAAAGCAATAATACCAACGATTTTAAATAAAGCTAACCAATACTCAGCTTCTCCAAATGCACCAACTCCAAGAAATTGAAAGGCAAGAAATGCAAACCAAAAAATAAGAATATATCCATAAAGTGGGACTTGTGGACCCCAAAATTGCAAAATTGCTGCAACGGTATTATACTCATTTGCTAATACTGCAATCCAAATAATCACATAATTCCATCCAACAGCAGCTCCATAAGCTCTATCGACAAATTTGTTACCTAAGGTTGAGAATGTACCCCCAGTTGGATATAAGGTTGCTAATTCCCCTAAGGATTGCATCATTGTGAATGCGATTAATCCCATAACTCCAAAACCAATGATCAAACTGGCAGGTCCATTGGCTAAAGCAAACGATGCTCCAATAAGAATACCTGGACCAATGATGCCCGCAAGAGCGATAAGTGAAATATGCCTATCTTTAAGCTTTCTTTGTAAACGAGTATTTTGATCAATCACTGAGTCATCTTCTACTAATGAGTTGGAATTGGTGTGTATCCCTTCGTCCTTCTTTTCGGCGTCCCCGTTGATAAATAGTCCCATGATGCTAAAGTTGCTATGATATGTCAAAAGGGTCCTTTATGTTATGTAGTCGATTGATATAAAGACTATTCCCTTGTTTATAAAGTGCACTGCAATTAACTTAAAGGGCATCGTAAAAAAAAATTCCACAGCCCCAGTTCTGACTAGTATTCTGCATATGCTATCTGGAACGGGGCCGCTATTAGGGCAACACTAGTAGACATGACCTTTTAGGCAACTATATTGTGGAGTGGTGATTAATGGAGCGAAAAAAAAAAATATCTTTGTATGACACCCTCGCACGTGACACCGGGTTTACAGACCTATGCCACAATCGTTAAATAATACACTGACAATTAGGTTAACGCCGTGTTAGGGGTCTAATTAGTCCGAATGATAGCATATATTGACTATATTTCAAGCTTTGTAGAGCAATTTCTCAAATTGCTCATAAATGACGAATCTTGTAATCAATAGATTTAATGGATTAATGGATTAATAGATTTTTTTTTTACCTCCAGCAAATAGAGTTTATTCGAGGTAACCTGATTATAACTGGAACTCGACAATGGTCTGGTCTAATTTATGCAAATGTTGTTAAAAAACTTCGAGAAAGTCACTAGTTTTTCTATTGGTATATCAAAGCAAGTTATGGTAAAGAAATATTCAATTCCAATAAAAAAAAAACAAGAATAAAAGCTATGGCTCACTCTTAAGGTTTGAGGCAATATGAATCGGACTGTGATATTTAGATAAGAACAGATTGGAGTGGCCCAGTAAAAATAAACTAGTCTCACCCCAAAACTGTCACAAGTGGGCAATCAGAAGTATATTATCTGAGGTAAATGAATAGACTATACAAAAGGTTGGTGCGGCATTCGCAACCGTTAAAAGAAACAGGATAATAGGATACACTAATTTAGACCTAGTGTTTACGGAACAATGTACTTAAGATTAGAGACATTACGTATACGTTGTTTAGAAACGGCTGAAGTAGGAAACTCGCAAAAATTATTTCACGGAGTCGAACTTAAATAGGGGAGAGAGGCTGTAATTATTTCTGCACATTTGGCTTGGTTCCATCTGATTTCAACCCTGTTTCATATCCACTAATTTGCGTCCCATCCTTGACTCACCTTCTTCGAAAAACGAAACATGCTTTAAATGTCTTACATTCTTACATTTAAAAATGAAACGATGATGGCACCAAACCACCAGATAGTTTTATAAGGGATTAATTATTAATTTTTTAGAGTAGGTTCAACAGATTTTGCAATTATCTACGGATAAACTCTTCAGGGTCTCTCTCTCTCTTTTTTTGCCTCTTCGTTGACAGGTCAATCCCAAACTAACATCAAGTTACAATAGTCTTCATCACAGGTTATTTTTTTGATAGATCTTGTTATCTTTCCTACATTGCATTCTACCATGGTTGTGAATTGTGCACACCCCCCAATGATATTTTCTTTAAAAAAAAAAAAAAAAAAAACCATATCCACAGATACGAGATCTTTCAGTAGAGCCATATCAAAGCCCTAACAATAGGGGGAATGGTAAATCACTAAAAAGTATAAAATGTAACATACGCAAATCATTAACAATTGTAGCCCCAACACATCTTCTAAAGATAGACTCTAGAACACGACATATTTTGGCACGATCCAGTCATCAGTTCCAAACGAATGTATCAAAGTTCATTGGTCCGACTCCTGGCTTTATCTCCTCCTTAAATAGACCCAGTATTCCATGGAAGGGAATATGAGGCAGAAACGGGAGTGTCTTCTCTTTATATCTACAAGATTATTAGCAATACGTTTATTGACTAGGTAGTATGGTTGGTTAGTTAGTTAGAACTTTAGTCTCACCTCTAAAAATTTTCCCTTTTATAGTGGGGCTGTTACCCGGACAAAGTCCCATTAGACCCAAAATAGGGCAAATGCCTAACCAGTACACCCCAGCCCTTTCCAGCCTTTTCCACCCCAGATTATTTGGTTCCTGAAACGAGGAGTACTCAATCTTATTTAGTAAGTACATATGTTACAATAGAACAACTCTCTAAAAATAACTTGCATTAGAATTGAATATAAACATTCGTGAAGCCATAACGATTTGCACCGAAGATCTTTTATCGATCAAGCCGTACATGGTGACTAAACAATCAAAACAGATACTGATCGTAATTGCATTGATAATAAAAGACATTCATCAGGTTTGATGATGAAATTGATCAACATGTTCAAAATAACCAAAAATAAAAAAAAAATCGATCAAAAGCACGATCATTATCTATATTGTTTTTTTATGTACTGAAGTTTAATTGACTACTGAGTCTGTCTTCGTAATTAAAGTGCCGTGCCGTTAAACATAATTGAACACATCCTTGTTCTCTCTCTCTCTCTTTTTTTTTTTTTTCTTACTTTCGAATTGACTCATTGATTTATTCGGGTCTTAAATTCGATCTTTTTGGTGCTTCCAACGGATGTAATTGTGCCAAATATGTAAATGCCCACATTAAGTAGCACATGGCCAATCCCAAAATGATAGATGACCTCCAAACCGTCTGATTGGTCTTAGGAGCAAAGATCCACGTGAGTGTGGATAAGAGAACTGTGAACACCAATCCTAGAACAACAAGATACCTAATGGTTAATATTGGATAAACGAGCAAACTTATGGACTGGGCTTGGGCCGTTCTGAGAGGCATCAACTGGAGATCTCGATGCGCAATTCATCAAGAGCAGCACAGTTCACATATCACTCATTGGGCCATGCATCTTGTCCATCGTCTGTACTGTCTTTACTTACCCACTCATGTTGTGATGTTGGGTTATCTGTTTGTCAGTTCAATTTAATATCTGTTTCGGTCACGTGTATCTCCATACTCTATGTACAGTCCTCCTGGCTGGTATCTACACAGGACTAAACCCTAACAGATAACCTATATAGGACTATATAGGACCATCAACCTATTGATCCATTGCTTCAGGCTCCTCTGCTCCTCAAGGTGATTCACCATCAAGATGTCGCTTCCTACCCTGGTGGCCAATTGGCTCCATAACGTTGTGCAACCCCACTATACTCACAAGCAAATCGTATACAACCATGTCTATCAATTCCTCCTAGTACATCTCAAGAACAACCTTCGATTTCGGGTTAGAACCCAGGTTTATACCTCAGGGAATGGCCAATCTAATTTATTGATCAACTTGTTCGGTACCATTCAAATAGACCGGGCTCAAGTACCAATTGAAATATGGGTACCTCAGAATTATCCATTTGGTGGTCCAGATTTGGGGGTTCCATTGGTATTTGTGGTTCCTAAACATGAAGAAGGTATCTATTTGAGACCTGGTAATCATGTAGATACTCAAGGACGTTTTTACCATCCATTTTTGGCTGCTTGGCATAATGAGTTTACTTCTCAAAATCCCGACTCAACCAGATTTAACCTTTTACAATTGATTAATATGGTTTATGAAGTGGTTACCAAAGAGATTCCTACACAGGGGTTACCTGATGGAGAAACAATCCCACAAGAAATTGCCTCTCCATCTCAAGAAAACACAAAATTTCCCCCAAGACCTGCTAAAGTTCCATTGAATCAGGCAGCTCCATTGGCAAGTGATGCTCCAAAAGTACCACTGAAGGTTCCCTTGGGTGCTAGAAGTGCAACTGCATCACCTCTTCAACAAGAACAATCGATTCCTTTAAAGTATCAAAACCCACTTCCATTGCCTGGAGAGCAAACACAGACACAGAAACAACCATATCCTATTCAATCTCCATCAGAAATGAAACTGCCTGTAAATCCAGCTTCACCAGTCCCCGCTGGCCACACGAGTCCAATTCATCATCAACATTTACAAGCTCAACCATCATACTCACATCCACAGGCCCCGCACCCTCAAGCACCTCAAGTACCCCAAGCTTCTCCCCAATACCAAGCTGATCCTCGTGGATACCCACCAAGCTTTCATGCAGATCAAGTACAGTCAGTTCAAGCGCATCCACAAGCTCATCCACAAAAAGTACACTCTCCTCGTGGGCCAGCATATCCACCTCAACATGCACAACCTCAACAACAACTTCATAGACATCCACACTCACAAGCACAGAAACAACCACAGCAGACAAAGTCTCTGGTTATTCCTGCACCTATAAGTTTAATGGACAGTCCAGTACCCACCGGAATAGTCAAAGGAAAACTCGATCAAGCGAGTCAGGATACTCTCTTGTCTAATTCCATTTCGTTTCTTAGTGATCCAGCATCTGGAAGTCCATACCCTTTGAATCAACAAGTCAAACAAGAAGAAGCCAAAGTCAATGCACTTCACACCCAACTTACTCATCATCACCAACAAGCGAAAGCTAATTCTGATAATCTTGATGGGCATATCACTTATTTGAAACAACAATTACAGAATGTTACCAAGTTGAATCAAGACCTCGGTCGTTTGGATGAGATTAATTCACATCAATCAGATAAAGTCTCTACCAAAGACACCACATTGGCACTCGATGATTTGATTATAGCTGATCTGGCACTCGTAAAACAACTTTATGATGTTGTCCTGGAAATTAAAGCCATCAAAGATACCATTAATTTGGTGAGTGGAAACTTTTATTCACAACCTGAACTTATCAATGATGCCAGAATTGATCTGTGTGTAAAAATTGCTCGTAACCTTGGAAGAGAGCTCTTTTGGTTTGAACTTATGAAGAATGAAATTGCTGAAATAATGGGATTACAAGTCTAATAAATAGCTTTGAAGTGCAAAAATCTGTTGGATGTGATGATTTTCATTCCACATTAAATCCAAAAAAATAAGTATTGCATTTAAAACATTTATGTGCTACTAAAAGTTAAATAATAGAAGGAATATTAGAAGTACTGATACAATCAGATTGTCAAATATTCTACCACATAATTCTCAGTAACGTTTCTTCTGAATGTAATTTCAAGTTAATTCGTACATAGATAACATTGAGAGAAATATGTATCAATATTCAACCAATCAATTCGAATTGTAACATTCGAATTTGAATAGCATTATATAAGTCATTAATGTTCCTGAAGGTGTAACTTAATAGATTCTGGATTTAGATAACCAGCTTTCCTGTATTGGTACAAATACAAGAAATGTAAAATATTGAAAAAATTAGGAAAGTCATTTTCGAAAAATTTGTTATATAAAGAAGAATATTGCTCAGCAAATAAGAGTAACTACTGATCCAAAGATTTGAGGTTTAGTAACTTCTCAACTAAATTAGAGACATTACTGTCTCTTTATTGTGGAGATCCTGATTAGGATATGCGACATTTTTGCTTGTTTGACTTTGCAGCTACTATGTCGCCCACCTCATCGCGACATTTCCCGCCATACTTCAGTTACCTTCATTTACACCAAAAACATCTCAGTAAAACATGCAAAAAGCCACATTCCCATTCCATTGAAAACGCTATAACCTAACCTAATTAAGCCAGCCCCTAACCTTCTTCATTATTATATATGTACTACCAACTTCCCTAATCTCAGCTCCTCTACTACAGTTTTTCAACTTATCCCATCACAACCTGCACATGGCCCCGCCGCACGATGAAGGTTCAAATTTTCAAAAATTCCCATCTCTACTTTTCATCTACAACAACCATGTCTGACTTCGTGATCAAGCCTGAGGCAGTTGCTCCTTCCAACGACACCTCTGAGTGGCCATTATTGTTAAAGAATTACGACAAATTATTAGTCAGAAGCGGACATTACACTCCGATTCCATGTGGTTCTACTCCATTAAAGAGAGACCTTAAATCTTATGTTTCTTCTGGTGTGATCAATCTTGATAAACCATCCAACCCAAGTTCTCACGAAGTTGTTGCTTGGATCAAGCGTATCTTGAGAGTGGAGAAGACCGGTCACTCCGGTACTTTAGATCCTAAGGTTACTGGTTGTTTGATTGTTTGTGTTGACCGTGCTACTAGATTAGTTAAGTCTCAACAAGGTGCTGGTAAAGAGTATGTTTGTATTGTTAGATTACATGATGAATTAGCTGATGCTAAGGATTTAGGACGCTCTTTAGAAAACTTGACTGGTGCTTTATTCCAAAGACCACCTTTGATTTCTGCTGTTAAGAGACAATTACGTGTGCGTACTATTTACGACTCTAAATTGATTGAATTCGATAACAAGCGTGGTTTAGGTGTTTTCTGGGCCTCTTGTGAAGCCGGTACTTATATGAGAACCTTGTGTGTCCATTTAGGTATGTTATTGGGTGTTGGTGGTCATATGCAAGAATTACGTCGTGTTAGATCTGGTGCCATGGGTGAAAATGATAACTTGGTTACTTTGCATGATGTTTTAGATGCTCAATACGTTTACGATAACACTAGAGATGAAGCATACTTAAGAAAGATCATTCAACCTTTAGAATCCTTATTGGTTGGTTACAAGAGAGTTGTTGTTAAGGACTCTGCTGTTAACTCTGTTTGTTACGGTGCCAAGTTAATGATTCCTGGTTTATTACGTTACGAAGAAGGTATTGAATTATACGATGAAGTTGTTTTAATGACTACCAAGGGTGAAGCCATTGCTATTGGTATTGCTCAAATGACTACTGTTGATTTACAAGGATGTGATCACGGTGTTGTTGCTAAGGTCAAGAGATGTATCATGGAACGTGACACTTACCCAAGAAGATGGGGTTTAGGTCCGGTTGCTCAAAAGAAGAAGCAATTAAAGGCTGACGGTAAATTAGACAAATTCGGTAGAGCCAATGAAAACACTCCAGAAACCTGGAAATCCGAATACAAGGACCACGATGAAGAACCAGCTCCAGCTGTTCCTGAATCCAAATTGCAAGCTCCAGAAATTCAAACTCCAAAGAAATCTTTAATTGAAGAAGTTAAGGAAGACAAGGAAGATTCCGAAGAAAAGGAAGAAAAGAAGGAGAAGAAGGAAAAGAAGGAAAAGAAGGAAAAGAAAGAAAAGAAAGAAAAGAAGGACAAGAAGAGAAAGGCTGAAGATTCTGAAGAAAAATCCGAAAAGAAGAAGAAGTCAAAGAAATAAGCATATACCATCTATCTAAGTATATAACATGTACATTTATTGAATATAATAGTCAACGAAAAACGTAACATTGTGATAAATAAAGTGTAGAATACAAAGTTATGAATTGGTTAAACATACATCGGTTGGACCTTACTACTGTTCATAGACTTTTTTTTTTACTTTCTAAATTATGCTATTAGTATATATGCTGTAAGATGTTTTGTTAAAGATGAAAGTCAACCGCGTCCTCTTAATGGTTTCCAACCAACGAGTTCCTTTGACGGTCACACGGTCTGTCCATTAGACCTATCGATATTTCCACTTAAAAACTCGAATTTTCCTTGAACACTCTTGTAGTAATATTCCAATTGCATTTCGGCCATACTGGCTTTATCATTCTCACCATTTTCTCTGAAATGTTGAATTAAACTCTTCAATACAAAAATATTGATGATTCGATCATTGTCAGAAGTAGCTGATACAGAAATCATCGACATGCACTTTTCAAGATACTTGTTTTTCTGTTCAAAGTTATCAGTACCAATATAAATCAAATAATTGATTAAATTAGTGATAAACGGAAAACTGGTGGCATCTTGGAAACTTTCCATGGCTTGTGCCATCTGTTGAATCAAGCCTTTATTGACTCTCTCTTGTTGCTGATATTGATCATTTGATACTGCTGTATCATTGAAAATCTTTAATAACAATTGGTATGTCAATTTCAAAAGATCATTGGAAACAGTAAAATTTATGGCAAATGTATTGGAGGTATTTTTTGGAACAAATGCTTGGGTTAAATCTTTATGGAGTTGACCACGAACTTTAAAATATTCACTAATTTTTTCATCTGATTTATTCACACTAGACTTGGATATTTCTCTTAATTCATACTCGTTCAAGATCAATAAGTGAAGTGTGGAATAAATGAAAAGTTCATTGAATTGTCCATGCCCTTGGATTCCTGCTCCCCCTACTCCCAATCCTAAAGTATCAGTTGTGACATCAACTGGTTTTCTCACAAGGTTACGTACTTTAATATAGTAGTACTTGCTTGCTTGAATATCACCTTTAAATTGGTAATAAGCTCCAAAGAGATAAAATACCCGTGGTAATAATAAATTAAAATACGGAAGCTCTTCAGCCAGAAATTTATCGTTATTATACTCATACATGAATTCATTGAGGAAGTTTATATCATTGAATTCATTATTGAGGAAGCCCATCCAACTCTGGTAGTAATTGATGCTATACTTGATATATTTCAATCTAGTAGAAACCTGGTGCAATTTTTTGATGGAGTAGTTTCTAGTTCCTGCTCCTTGTAATTCTTTCAATTGCTTTTCAATAATTTGCAAGCATTTGTCAAACACTTTCTTCGACTTCTTCTTACCATTAGATACTTCAGTTAAAAGATTAACACCAGTTAAGAAGTAGAACATAATCACAAACTCATCAGAACTTAACCAATTAATTTTATAATTAATATCACCAGTATACACAGTAATGGTTCCATCTTCGAGCCATAAATTCCAGCCTTGTTGCTGTTGAGAGTTGACATATGTGCTGATCAACAGCATAAACTCTTTCGCCTTAATGATATTGTTGGTTTGAATAAAATTCAAGTATCTCAGAAGATATAACATAGCAGTAAACTGGGTTGGAAATGAACCTACAGGAAATGATCCCATAATTTGGTCGGCTTGGTCAAGACTTACTGCTGAATGGACTGGGGAGCCGCGGTAAAGATGCATATTACTTTGGTATGCCAAAGCTAAAACTCGTGTGAATGGATCGAGATTAACGTCATTGGTGACGTTTTGTAAAAGTATTAATCCTGTATTAACGTCACCTGTAAGTGCATTGTTAACTTTTAACAGAAGAAACATATTTGCATAATGGAATAGACCCATTTGGTGATAATTCATAATTCTTTCGTTAATGTAATTGTTTAACAATTTATTATTCACAACCTCCAATATTTGAGCCGCTAAAAATTCACTTATGACTCTAATTTGTATCAATTGGTTTCTGGTGGAGATCATAATGGTTCTATTAACATAGTCATCTGCTCTATTAATATTTTCGGTTTCTGTGAAATAAATTTTGGCCAATTTGAAGTATACTATCAGTTCTAGAAGTGGACCTAATTCTTTGGAATAATTTTTAATAAGAATTATTAATGCTTTGATGGATAGTTTAATCATTTTGAAATATGCTTGGTTATTTTTGGTGACCATGGAATGGGCTTTTTTAAGGAAAAAGTTCGATGTTATGAGAAGGTTTTGGATGGTGAGCGAAATAGAATCGTTATATGTGTTGATGAATCCAGACTGGCTGATTAAGTTATTGATACTGGGTGGAGAAATTTGAGCCAGTGCCACTGGGTCACCTCCCATGAATTGGCCCATATGCGGCTGACCCACATTTATTTGTCCCATTGGTGGATTTGGAGGTATTGAAGCATTCACTTGTACTATTTGATGCTGTGAAAGATGGGGTTGATTCGGCACGTTTGGAGGTACTACATTTGGACCGGGTGGGGGCGATTGTTGCTGGTTTTGTTGGTTTTGTTGGTTTTGTTGGTTTTGTTGGTTTTGTTCTTGTTGCTGAGGCTGAATATCTGGCACTGGTGGCATTTGGTGGTCTGGATGAGCATTGATCTGTACATTGGAGTCATCTACCATGCCATTTGATTGTCCTATTGAATTAGCGATCTCACCTTGCTGTGCTTGATCCTGGAAATCATCTTCTACTTGGGCCAGAACTCCCTTACCTTCTTCGTTCACATTGTTCTCATCTTCTCTCTTTCTTCTCTTTACCAGGTTAGCCATGAACTGGTTCAAGACCGCGCTATTGATCTGAACGTTCTCGTTATGATCAGAACTTCTTTTGAGGCCAGAAGAGCTTTGGGGGCTGCTACCACTCTGGTATCCTTCTTGGAACAAATTCTCGTATCTCGACTTGGTCATTGATGAAGAGTCCTAATCAGCTCGCGTCCCTACTTGTAAATATCAGATCATCTTCTACGCGTATGTTACGTAACCTGTTCACATCACCTAACCCCAAAGATTCATACCCCAGATCCGATTACTAGTAAAGAAATAGCCAATAACGAGCCAAAAACAATAGTACAATATCTTTGGTGATTTTACAAACTCTACAATTTGGTTCCATATTTTTCATGGTTTCTTTTATTTCTCAAACAATCGTATAATACATTAAAACAGAAGAAAATAGACACGACAGGAGCGCCGCAAAGTCCGTGTCAAAATGGTACTTCTACCAGCACCGTCTATAAGTACAACAAGAATAATATAGTGAAAAATCCATTAGATCATCCATATAAAATTTGTGTTTGTTTCTGATAAACTCGATTTATCCTTCACCATTTCATCATCCATTAGTTAGTGAAAAGAAATTGGTGATTAAATGATCAAAAGTTATTAGGTGTTTGGTTGGGCAATTAGATGTGTAGATGATTAGGCAAGTTGAGATCTCAATTTTTCTAATTCTAATTGAAGGTTTCTTCTCTTTATTCTTTCCTCACTAAGCTCAACATCATGTTGATCTTGAATATCACTTACAATTTTCTTGAACTCCTTTCTTAAAATACCGTTACTCATACTGGAACTACTACTGTATCCAGCAGATGTAGGTCTAGTTGATGACATTCCACTGACGATCAGATGGGAATCATCCTCATCGTCTCCATTGACAGTCAATGTGTCAGTAGTAGCCTCTCCAGCTATTGGAGAAACTGTATGCAAAGAACCAACTGGGAAACTGGTATTTGATGAAAGAGCTGGGGAATCGTATGATGCTTGTGCTAATCTTGGAGAAGTCAATAAAAGTTGAGATGAACTACCATTGTTTGACTTGGTGCCAATTCTATCGATTCTTAAAAGGTTTAATTCTTTACGAAGCTTGGAGATTTCTTTGTCCTTACTTAATACTTCATCAGCACTTCCATTAAAAGTTAATGAAGTAGAGGAAGAACTTTTGGCCAGATTTGCTTCTTTTTCCAACTGAGTGATTCTTTTACGATATTCTTGAATTAATTTCATAGAACTTTCTCTAGAAATTTCATACTCTTTCGTCAAGTATTGATGAGAGAATCTCATATCATTTAATGCAGTTCTATAATCAGCTAACATCTTATCAGTAGGATTAAGATTACCTCTTAATGGAGAACTGGTAAATGAAGTATCTTGAGATTGTGGTATACTTAATGATTTTTCGGTAGTTGGAGTATCCACCGATATGGCTGGAGGTTCAAATTTGGAAAGAAGAATTGCATCAATACATTGTTGAGCCCATTTAGTTCTAGCTTCAATTGTATCGGATTGTGATGGAGTAGGAGATGGAGGAGTTGGTAATGGAACATTTCTTTGAGCTGCAATGGAAGCTATATGAGAAAATAATGCATCAAAAGATTTGAAAATGGCATCAGATGAAGTTCCCTTTCTTGGGGAATTGGCACCTAATCTTCTTGGAGAATTGAATGGAGAAGAAGATGAAGTTGGTTTGGTAGAAGATGATGCTTCTTTATTAGATGCCGAAATCTTCACATCTTCAATATAACCCAAAACCAAACATGCCAAATTATGATTATTAAGTCTTGTTACCAAATCTTCTAATTCTGAATTGGTAGATAATAATTGATCTTGAAGGGAAGTATTCAGTTTAAGAATTTTCAATAATAAGGGAGCATCCAAATCTTCTTCATCTGGTTGTTTCAATATTATATTAGAAATGAATTCTTGAGATATAGTAATCTTTGATACAAGATATTGATGTAATTCTCTTTTTTCTTCAATTGCTGATTTCAAAGTACGAAGAGCAGATAAAGATAAAATAGAATCTTTATTGATCTTGGAAGTATCAAGAATGGAATTTTCAATTAAAACCTTCAAATTGAGATAATTTGGCTTGGTGGAAGTGGTTGAGATAAATGAATCCATTTCAAAATCTTCTTCATCTTCAGTTGACGAAGAACTAAGACTTGGAACAGATTCACTAAGGGTTATATTACCCAGATCTAAATTCGATTGAAGATGCAGATTAAAGGAATCTTCCAAGAACTGCATGTTCAACAAGTTGAAGTCACCAACAGGAACATCACTTTTCAATTCACTTAACTTGTTTCTGTATTGTTCTTGAAGTTGAAATTTAAGAAGGTCTGGCGTGGTGTTGGACAAATTGTAATTGGAAGATGAATCATTGTGGGTGATCCGAAACGGGGAATTTTTAATGAACAACTCAGAGTCAATCATGGTGATGTTTTATGATTGATTGGTCTATAGTATGGGGATGGGGACAGAGGTTCGGGAATGGTGGGGAGGTGAGGATGAAGATGTTTTAGTTTCTTGGTGGTATGAGGCGGATTGGATCTTGTGGTAAAACTGGGATCTTTTTTTTTCGCGAAAACACGTCCCAAGTATCAAAAGGTCAGGACGAGAAAAATGTGGGTTTGGGAAGGGGTAATTGAAACGAGTGGGTGGATTCGATTGGTGTAGGCGGAAAATCGAGTTGATGGTGGTGATACGATATAACGTTACTCAAGAAGAAACTAGAGTTGTTTTATTATCAAAGACACTTTTCAGCGGATGATCTTTTGTTTTGCCTTTTGAAATGGTTATTATACTAAAAGAAAAAAAATTCAATTGAGACGCGTTTTTTTTTTTTCGTTTTCTCTACAATAAAAAGACGATCTAGACCAGTGACATGAAACGACGAATCGAACCGAAGATGTGAGCACTGTGAGGAAAAACGCAGCTTAGGCAAACGAAGCATGTACGGGGCGATGGGGATCGGAGCAGGTACTGAACGTTTGACATTTGGTGTTTACAATTGAGTATCTACCTTGGCTTTGCTTGTAGAGAGGTTTGGTAGATGCAGTGTGGGAAGTTCTGAGATTGGGTTGATGGGTGGCTAGAGAAGCAGGTACTTGTAGGGATTATGTGAGACAACAATAGAAGGTTAGACCCCGTAGCTAATTAATCTACATTCGGACAATAGCCATATGAATAGCTAGGATAAGAAACACCAAGATCGAGTATTATATGATAAAGAACAAAGAAGCCCTATAATAATCTAACCACTGTGTATAAATTCTTGCTAATTATACTAATATGGTTAATATCTTGAAAAAAATGCCTGTAGTTATATTTTTTAATCTGAACAATATTTCCACACCACTGACAATAACGATCTAATAATTTTCTGTTGGCACCGATTCTACTACAAAAGAAGAAATATTGGGAAATATTCTACACTGGAACAAGAAACGTCTTCTTATCTAAAAACCCTTAACTTTTATCAACGCCTCTATATATTTTTGCTCCCAGTTCAATTATCCCAATAAGGGTAAGACAAGCCATTTTTAACACCATCGTCGTTGGTTTTCTTGTCACCGATTCTTGTGCTATTTTCTTGTACTTTTTTAGTACCGCGTTCCTTCTGGACATTGCTTCTACCCCACCTAGTATTTTCCAGTACCAAACCATAGCATCAAGGTTGCTCAAACACAATTGTAGATGCCCATGGCCTAGTATAGGCTAGATCCACTGACACCGCCTAATCTCTATTGATCTAGAGCCATCAACTTCACGCTCAAGACCCTGGAAACCGATAGCTCGTCAAGTCCCAAGCCTCGCTACTAACTTCGCTCCAGATCCTCACGCATCCTGTCGCCTGTCACTCTGTGCCTCCCCCCGCCATCTCCTCTCACTTGTCATTTCTCACTGCCAGTTCTCGCTGTTTAAGTCTCACGAATAATTTCTGTTACTATGCTTGAGCTTTTGCTCACTAAACGTCACTAACTAACTGTGTGGGTTGTGCTGATTTTTTTTTGCACCTACTATCTTCTTTATGCTTGATCCACTAAGGGCAGAAGAACCTCTTTGCAGGATCACTACTCAGTCTCCGAGATCTATACGATATGTCTCATTCAACGTGAATGGGGCAAACACTCTTTTCAACTACCATCCATGGACAAAGCTTGGCCAAGACTATGACCAGTTGTTTCAAGCACTAAATGCCGATATCATCACTTTACAAGAGCTCAAAGTCTCGGTGGCCAATATATCTTCCCTTAAAAACATAGGTCACCTTCCCAATTATCGACTGTTCATATCTGTTCCAAGTGTTAAGAAGGGATATAGTGGAGTTGGTCTTTTCGTAAGAATTCCTACAGACAATGATCTGGAGGGAGTACGACGTGGGTTAACCGTGGTGAAAGCAGAGGAAGGAATCACAGGTTGGTTAACACCTCTGAAATCACTGCCCCTGTACCGTGAAACAGAAGACGCTATTGGTGGATACCTTGATATAGATATGGATCAAGGATTACACTTGGATAGTGAAGGCAGATGTGTGGTTGTCGAATTGGCCACTAACCTAGTGGTCTTTGCCCTTTATTGTCCTGCCAACTCCATGCAATCAGAAGATGGTGAAACCTTTAGAATCTCTTTCCTACATGCCGTGCTCCAAAGAGCCCATAACCTTAAATTTAACCATGGTAAGGAGGTGGTTATAATGGGTGATATAAACGTCTGTCTTGATTTGATAGACAGTGCCGACGGTATGAGTGATCGTATAACACTGCAGGTTGTTGTACAGTCCACCAATGGAACAAGCTTCGAAAGTATAAACTACGAAGAATGCATAAGATTCAAAACCTCTACTCCTGCTAGAGCTCTTTTGAACCAATATACTATTCCAGGTCTTAAACATGATATGGCATTAGAATCGTCTATCCTCACTAAAAAAGATCAATTTCTCTATGATACTACTCGGTATATTCATGGCCGTCAAATGAGTATTTATACAGTATGGAATACTCTTACCAGTGCCCGTCAAATCAATTTCGGTTCCAGAATTGATTTAATCCTTGCATCAAGCCCAACAATGGTGAAAAATGTTACAGATGCCAATATCTGGCCCTTCATTTTTGGATCCGATCATTGTCCCATTTTCACAGATTTTGAGCATCCTGATGTTGACAAAGATATGAATGAAGACAAAGATCAATCAGATCTTTGTACTCCTAAAAAAATACTATTCGAGGCAAAACATTATTATAGACTTTCAAAAAATAGAGATATATCACTGATGTTTTCCAATTCAAAACGGTCAGTAAGTCCTGCTCTTTCTAGTTCTGAATCTGACGAAAGCATTACAAAGAAGTCAAAACTTCAATACACTAGTCGAAAAGGCGAAGCCCAAAAGGATACAACAGGAGTTGTAAAACCAAAATCCAAACCTGCATTTCAATATGTTAGTCGAAAACCAGCGAAGAAAGATGATAACCAAGGAATCAAAAGTTTCTTCACCAAGAAAGTTTGACTACACTATTTTTTTTAAATGATGTTTTATTAACCTATAAAGATTCTAGAACTGATTTTTTTTAAAAAAAAATCCGTGAAAAATTAGATTTGAATTGTTTTAAACTTTCACAATGCTAAATTATTAATAAATATAAGTTGAAAAAAACAAAAAAAAAAGTTACTGCAAAGCAATCAATTTCCCCCTGAAATAAAAGTGTGGTACACTTCTTTTGAAAGTGTTGTGACATTTGTGATGTTAGTAAGTAAAATACAATGAATGAATGATCTATTGGGTTTCGGATTATCAAGTGTTGAGTTAGATAATTTAATATGGTACAGTCGAATTTAAGATTTACGGAATTCACTCAACACAGGATAGATGGCTTCGAATGCAGCATAGATTTCTTCTCTTTGTTTCGCACCAGTCAAGACAATCTTTCCAGAAACGAAAATCAATAACACAATTTTTGGTTTCACCATTCTATAAATAAGACCAGGGAATAATTCAGGTTCATATGACGAGAAATTTCCGTGTGAAAATGCCAAACCCTCTAAACGGATCGGGAATTTGACGTCACAAGAACCAACAATATTTTGAATCTTAAAATCAGTGAACTTGGCATTGAATCCTAATTTCTGGATGATTCTGGCATATTTTCTAGAAGCTAATTTGGAGTCATCTTCTGACTTGGCACCGGTAACAACCATCTTACCTGATGCGAAGATCAAGGCAGTTGTTTTTGGTTCTCTAATTCTCATGATAACGGCAGCAAAACGCTTTGGGTTATATTCGGCATTACGAGCATGTAAAGCAATGGTTTTCAAATCCAAACGACAATCTAAATTGACAGTTGCAACAATATTTTGCAATGTTGGAACAATACCAGAAGTGGCACCATCATCTTCATCTTGCTTTGGCTCAATAACGTCGGTGGTTTCTTCTTTCTTCAAAAGAGTAGTACCGTTATCTTGAGATTGTTGTTGTTGTTGCTGTTGCTGATCACCACCCTTGTTTTCTCCATCAATTCCTTGAGGAAATAATAATGAATTTGGAGCAGTGAAAGCTTTAGCCTGAGCAGCAGTAGTTGGTAACTTTAAGGAGTCCATTGTTGTACTCTATAATATGTGTATGTGATTGAGATAGACAACTGAATGTATCCCAAACTTGTGAATTGTATGAGTTATGTCTGCAGGATCTGCTTCAACTTTTTTTTTGTCTATTAATATTTATTGCAGACTATATATTAAGGTCTCCTAAAAGGTTGTACTACTTGTTTCCCCACAAACAGATAGTAATCTTTAGATGATAACACAAAAATTTAATAGTGACACGATAATTCTCGATGACACAAAATGAACGGTGGACAATATACAGGATACCTTATCACCAGTATATTCCAGCAAAAATGGTGCGGATTTCGCTCTCCTTTTATACTCGCACTTGAATGTCCGGGTAACTCCTATTTTTTACGCCACCATCATCCTTCACCTTCTTCGCGCAGATGTAAGCGCAAGCAGATTAATGTGTATTGCTCATATATGCTAAAGCTAGGATTTTAAAAGCTAATGTTAGAAATACAAAGGCAGACACTTTGAGAATACGAGTAACCGATATCTCCGGCCATATTTTTACCCTTGAAAATGCAGATTGTTGACATCCTTCCGTAAGGACAGTCGTCGTGTCCTCATCTCCTCCTCACACCAAATGCCCAAATGCCCAAAGCATGCGTGTCCATATGCAGGATGTAGATGAGGTGGGTATTGTACTTAAACCAGTACTTGGGTTAAAAACCTATGTAGGACAATAGATTTGAGTTCTTATTCATTAAAGATGGTCATATCAAGACTTAAGATACTTTGGAATATTCTTCCCTTTAAAGGGATTCAAAAAATATTACGTTTAACGTTCCTTCAATAATTTATTTCTCTTTTCCTTCTTTCTTAATCTTTCTGCCTTCTTAGCACTCATCTTAGCAGCAATTCTTTCGTGTCTTTCCTTTTCTTCCTTAATTTCTCTTCTTCTCTTTAAGTCTGCGATTCTGGCTTGTTTGACGCTTTCCTTTTCATCTTGAAGATCCTTAAGTCTTTGCTTGAATTGGGTTTCTTGAAGTTTCTTTTCTTCTCTGATTTGGAATGGAGTCTTCTTGACACTAAAAGTTTTCACCCGGAAGGCATCCTTCTTTATCTTCCAGTCTTTACCGTTGACACGGGCACCTTCTCCCTTATCCTTAGGAGCAAGGGGATCCACCTTTGATTCTTTGTTAGAGCTCATCTTGTGGTGTATAGTGATTAAGTGTAATAAATTCGAAAATTTTTCAAACCAAAATGCGACTGGCACGTGAATCCATTCGAACTGTTATCTACAAAATGCCAGTATTAGTTCAGTGTACTTGAGCCAAATATACTCATATCTTTGGAAATAAAAACCCTATTCGTTGATGAATATTTCTAGAACACTTAATCTGCTGATCTACATATATCCTACATCATTTTGTAAACCATAAACTTGTAATTTGCTTTCTTTTTGTTTCACCCTATTGCTGCAAATTCGCAATACTAGATTGCAAAATGAACCGAGTCTATAGTATTTGCAAAGCATATGCTTAAACTAAAATTTGTGGTTTGTGATCCTGAGCCATTTTTGCGAGCCCGCCGTTCCTAAAAATTGCTCTTTAAATCTTAAATATTTCTGATGATTGAACTTCATATTGTCTGTTAAATAAATAGATGGAACCTTTCAAGTTTAGAGATGACTAGTTACCAAAATCATTGACTGTTGATTTTCTTTTTTTTTTTTTTCATTCGTCATAAACCGTATCTTGTTTGTCAATCAATAAAACAGCTCTTCTGGCCCATTTTCTTGATCTTGTATACTTTGAAAATCCGTCAGTTGGTCTACCATTGTCCCATGAACTATCATAATACATCCAGCCATCATCTGCACCATGTTTGTTGAACTCATGATCTAATTTCCATTCGGAATCGGCCCATGTCCATGAATAAGTATAGATATCATCTTCGAATACTGGGAATGGGAATTTGTCTCTGTTTTTTTCTTCGATATGTGGTGCTGGAGATAACGATTTTTCATAACAAAAATTGTATCTTTCGTTAGGCAACAATAAATTGGACCAGCCCAATCCAAGCCATCTTCTTTCATTTTCTAAGATTTCAAATATAACTGTTTGTTTCAATTGAGTAGGAGAAACAATTGATTTTTTAAGAATTCTAAAATCACTCAATACTTGGATTTTAGCAAGTTCTTCTTCATCACTGGCAGTAGGACTTTGAGTTCTTGATATGCTTTGGAATTCGGTAGGAACTTTGGTTCTGTGTAATTTGACATCCAATCCAGTAATATAAAATGCAATCACACGCACATAGACTGATCTCCAAAGTAATCTACGAATAGCAAATGACCATGGTGAATGATAAGTGAGAGCAAATAAACCCAAGAACCATACAAACCTTTGAGGTGGAAGAATTGTCTTAATTAACAATAAATGAATTGGAGTTAATAAAATTGCCATGACGAACAATTTGGCATAATTTCTAAATTTGAATGGTATATGTTGAACTGGTCTTAACAACATTTCAAACCTAATGGTGATATTATGTAAAGTATGAAGAACTTCATCAACGGTTGGCTTTTCATCAAATTTAGAATCATAAATGATTGAGCTAATTGACCATACAAGACATGAAAATGTAAGGGTTATAATAAATGGTAAGATCAAATGGCCCAAAATATTCCACCACATCACCACACATGAGTAAGCAACCACTATAAGGAAGTTTTGATAAGGATCATCATTGGTCCAAGTAACGATTTCTAAGAATCCATCTATAAGTAATAAATAAGGAAAGATTTGGGAAAGAGCCGAGGCTAATATGGGAAAATCCACGAGAAGATGAGAATTGGGTGATGCCTTCAACTGCTTGGCATCAGAAGGCTCGAAGCTGGCGACAATTGAAGCTTCGTACTTTTCTGGCATCTGTTAGGGAGTCAAACTAGTTGTTGATTTGGCAATTAACCCGCCAGCATATGATACTTATGGTGGGGTACTACTCTCACGTGAAGTTTATCTTACGTCATCAGTCGCCTAATAATTTTGAGACTAAGTTAGATACTCACCACCAGTGTAAAGGTGCCAGTAATAATAGCAATAGGAGTAATAATATTTGGGTTTCACACTATTGCTAAAACTATATATTGTATGGTTATGTTGGCTATTTTGCTAGACTGTTTTACGAGGCTCATATTTTTAGTACCGGTTGGTAGAGCTATATTCTAATAAGTAGCTTCCTAGTCGGGTCATACTAGCATTAGCCCCCAACTATTTATGTTTAAAATTGCAGGATTTACCTCATCTCAACCACCATAATTGAATAAGTGTATAGTAGATATACTGTAGTCTTTAACCTATTTTTTTTTTTTTTGGTTCCAGTATCTACTATTTATGGTTGGTGTCGCTTACTTGGTTGGTTGTATACGCACTTTCCATACCACGGCGCATTTTTGAGAACACTCGCGGTATAGCGATCTGAAAAATTTTCTTTAAATTCCAGTTTCGTTTTCACTTTTTTCTTCTTAACTACTACTAATAAAAATACTAATAATGGTAAGTTCTTAATGAAAGACGTTGGAACAACATCCTCCTATACGCAATACCTCTAGATATCTTGAAAGATTAGGTTGTGCGCAAGGAGTGATGCAGTTCGTAGTTCTATGGGAAACTGGGACTTTTTTAAATTCACAGTAAACCATTAAGGAGATTTTCTTTATTTATTTAAAGCAAATCACCAGTGAATGTGCTTCACTTCTTGTGGCACAGGCTGAGTATCTTAAGATACTGTAGGGTATTTTATGTTTAAGAGAATGTTCGTTGACATTAATTTGGAGAACACTTAACTAACTTACTCAATGACACAGCCTTCCAAGAAAGTTGCTCCAGCGCCATTAGCCACCAAGACCAAGGCCTCTGCCACCGTCAAGAACCCATTGTTCGAATCCACTCCAAAGAACTTTGGTATTGGTCAATCTATTCAACCAAAGAGAAATTTATCTAGATTTGTCAAATGGCCTGAATACGTTAGATTGCAAAGACAAAAGAAGATTTTGTCTTTGAGATTAAAGGTTCCACCTGCTATCGCCCAATTCCAAAATGTCTTGGATAAGAACACTGCTGCCCAAGCAATTAAATTATTCAACAAGTACAGACCAGAAACTTCTGCTGAAAAGAAGGAAAGATTAACCAAGGAAGCCGCTGCCATTGCTGATGGTAAGACTGCCAAGGATGTCTCTCCAAAGCCAGTTGTTGTTAAGTACGGTTTGAACCATGTTGTTTCTTTGATTGAAAACAAGAAAGCTAAGTTGGTGTTGATTGCCAATGATGTCGACCCAATTGAGTTAGTTGTTTTCTTGCCAGCTTTATGTAAGAAGATGGGTGTCCCATATGCCATTGTCAAGGGTAAGGCCAGATTAGGTACTTTAGTTCACAAGAAGACCTCTTCTGTTGCTGCTTTGACCGAAGTTAACTCTGCTGATGAAGCTGAATTGGCCAAGTTGGTTTCTACCATCAACGCTAACTTCATCGAAAAGTACGAAGACTCCAGAAGACACTGGGGTGGTGGTATCATGGGTTCCAAGGCCAACGAAAAGAAGGCTAAGAGGGCCAAGAACCTTGACGTTGCCCCAGCCAACTAATCAACAAATTTTCACCCACAACCTAATCTATCTTGTATATTAATAAATTTACCATTCCGAAGTAAAAATGTAGATCTAGTACGAATCGATCAATTATTCATTTATGGAAAATACCCATTCTGTAGAGTCATTCAAGTATAGAGGTACGGGTTGGACCCTGGAATCATTGAATATCACTTAACTTGTTACAATTAGTCAATTTTGGCTCTGGTGCAAATTAGTAGGGCTCGCGCCCTTTGCACGTGCATGCCTCTTTATTCACGTGCTGGTAGACGCACACCCGCGAAAAAATTTACATCATCAATCCCACGCACTCGCCGACCCACCCTGCGATATAGTAAGAATATTTTCGTTGCACTTTTAATTCTTTTCACTGTATCAAAGTAATTAGGGTATGTTGAACCAAATATGATATAAGGATCCAATAGTCAAGACGTATGCATAATGATATGATGGGAGTCTGTACTGAAATCAAAGAGAGCAACAAATAACGTGGGAAGTGTCCAACTATCACTAGTTTTGCAAGAAATTCTGCTCCGTCGCAAAGGAGGTGTCAAAAAGCAAATAACAAAGGGATGTCAAGAAGCAGCCAACGAGATGAAAATCGATAGATTAAATGAAATCATTGTAATATTCACGTTAATTGAGTTCCAAAAAGAAGAAGAAAAAAAGGCCGTGTTCCGAAAAGGACAACCAAAAAGCTGAATCAACTATTAGTAGTCGTCCACCAAGTACCTAAGGGCCAAATTCATTCAGACTACCATAAGATTTTCATATGATGAACACGTCGAGATAAAAATTGTATTGGAAACCAAAACCATCATGATTAACTCTTTACTAACAATTCTAGAACAATGTCTAAGTCTAAGAATCACACCGCCCACAACCAAACCAAGAAGGCCCACAAGAACGGTATCAAGAAGCCAAAGACCCACAAGTACCCTTCTTTAAAGGGTGTTGATGCTAAGTTCAGAAGAAACCACAGATACGCTTTACACGGTACCGCCAAGGTTTTAGCCAAGGCTAGAGCTGAAAAGTCCGCTTAAGTACTTTAGTGTATTTTACATAATCATTGTATAATGTTAATATAGTTCATGTTGGTTTAACTGACGTCTTGAAACACCCCTTTTAAATTACAGTCTGTTCTGTAATAGTAGTAATAATATCTTGTAATACTAAAGGTGGTGGTCACGTGCGGGTGGTATAAAAAGCCAATTGTTGCAAAAAAAAAATGTTGGTGTGTTAGCGCCACCCCCCATCTAAAATCCAATTATCAATTGATTAAATGAAAAATCGTGTCTACATTAAGAACTTGAAATACACCACAACTGAAGATCAGCTTGAGGAATATCTCAAAGAATTTGAACCGTTCGTAAACGTTGTATTTTTTTAGAAAGAAGATACAGTATCATTTTTTGTTTTCGCTGAGCGGCTAATACTAATACTTCTAGAACTAGTGTTTTAATTCCTTCACACACCATTAGATTTACTAATCTGAAGCAAAGACACTTTGGAATTGCTTATGCTGAATTTGCAACGAAGGAGAAGGTTGATGATGTTATTAACTCATTGAATGGGAAGGTTTTTAATGGAAGAACCATTCTTATAAAACATCATAATTCTGAATTTAGTGAATCTAATAAGAGACATAAAGAAAGCAATGATGAAGCAAGTACTCATATAAGTATTCAAGAAGAGAACAGTCTTAGTGATGTAATTCATTCTCCTCAAGACTTCAATTCTGAAAATCAATCTCAATTTACCATTTCTAAAGATATTATCTTTATACCAAGAGTCTACCGTAAAGTTAGTGAAAAAGAGATCAGAGATTATTTTTCAGACTACGATGTAGAATCTGTTATTATTCAGAAACCTAGAACAAGAAGAGGAAGAATTCAAATTAGACCTTGGTACGTATCTGTTTTTATTAAAATTCGATCCGAGCCTGAACTTGACCTTGAAGAGATTATTAAATCTTTTGAAGATAAAAAATTGAAAAGTAATTTGGTCTTTATGAAACCTGCTTTCATAGAAAAATATGAAGCTTTAATTGAAAGCACTAATCCTGAACCAGAAATTTTAACTCCAGTTCAAGATGTTGGAAGTGCAGAAACCGTAGTAGTTTCTATTCCAAGTGTAGAAGGTACCAAGAGTGATGATTCTAGTAATGAAAAAGATAAGGTTGTTGTTCCTGAAGAATCTACTGAATCGTCTAGTACTAAAAAAGTTGCTATTAATGATGTTAATCAAGCTCAAGCCACTAAAATAATTGAGCTTTTGAAAAGCTCATCTACTGTTCCAGAGATCTCTAAAACTGAACCAGTTCTGGAAACTGTCACTAATCAAGAACCAACACCTATTAAATGAGCTAATGATTCAACTAAAATCATTTTAATTTATCTACTAATTTGTCTTTTTTTTTTTTTTTTAATTTTCTACTTTTCTTATTTAAAAACTCATTGCTACAAATTTAATACTTGTTTTATATATATTAAAACACGAGAAACAAAAAACCCCATTAATCCTATAAACTGATAAATCTAATCGGAAGTCTTTTGAGTACCACGTAATAAACCGGTTCTTCTGGCAGCAATCAAACCAGCCTTTTGTCCGGAAACAGCACCTCTGGAAATAGTAGAAGCCTTACCAATATGTTGATGGTTACCACCACCATGAGGGTGATCAACTGGGTTCATGGCAACACCTCTGGTCTTTGGCCAAGAGTTTCTCTTAACCTTGTACTTGTGGAAAGCTCTACCAGCCTTTAACAATGGCTTATCAATTCTACCACCACCGGCAACGACACCGATGACACCTCTAGCGGAAGAAGAGATGATCTTCTTAGCACCAGATGGTAACTTGACTCTGGTCTTACCTTCATCTGGGTTGTGCCCGATAATGATAACGTAGTTACCGGAGGTTCTACCTAAAGCACCTCTGTCACCAGCCTTTTCTTCAACGTTGGAGACAATGGTACCTTCTGGACATTCACCTAATGGCAAGATGTTACCGACGTTCAAGGAAGCCTTCTTACCAGCGTAAATGAATTGACCAGTGTAGACACCTTCGTTAGCAATGAAAGTTTCTTCTCTCAACTTGTATCTGTATGGGTCACGGAAAACAACCTTAGCTAATGGAGCACCTCTTCCTGGATCGTGGATGATTTGCTTAACGATACCACGAATGTAACCGTGACGTTCAGCGTAATCCAAGGTTCTTAACTTGGCGGCACCTTTTCTCAATCTGGTGTGAGAGGTGAAGATAGAACCAGCACCCTTTCTTTGGTTACGAATAACTCTACCTGTAAATTGTTAGTAAATACTCTAGAAAATAACAAATATCAAACGGGAATGCCGGGTTTTTATTGGTTTTCTTGAAGCTGTGTTTGGTTCTTCTGCACTCTGTTTATATTCCTATTGGTTCAACATAACGTTTCTGTTGATGAATATTTTTGGTGATGAATTTTCAATGACATTAAAAACAAAATTCCGGGAACGATATGAACTTGTAATGTATGATTCTTCTCTAGTTGATTAACCCCCATTCATTATCTCCGTTTGTATGTTTTATCTGTTGATTTTAACATACCCATTTTAAAGTGATTGGTTTGCTAATACAAAATTTTCCAATTTTTTTTTAGTGTAGTTTTTGGTTACACTCGTTGATGAAAACGGTAGCCAATGCGTGAGATTCTTAGTCTAGCGAGAGTTTAGTGAGCGCTCGCTAACAATTCCCACAAAATAGCGACAAATTACTGGAATTTCCCGGTAGGATGGCGCAAAGTTAGGGAGACCTCTCGCTAGACCGAAAAAAGTTTCTGTACTGCAGATAACTTTTCATGACTTCTTATTTTTAGGGCACTAGCCCTACAATATATCAATTCACGTGACTCGTTTGGTACAACTATAAACTGTAATTAACATCATATACAATTAGAATCTACAAGGGCTTATTGTATATGTATTCAATCAAAGTATGTCTAAATTAAACAAATGTTCATTTGCTTAATTTTTTTTAAAAACAAGTTAAATCCAGCATATATTATATCGCTCTTAAGCTATTCTTACATTAATTGACCATATATAGTAATTTTAGTAATATAGCTATCGGAATTGTTGTCATTAATTAAAATAGCAGATAGATTGGGTTATTTACTAATTCGACATTTTGTTAGGAACGTTTTGAATTTTTTATAACTTCACAAAAATTTGAAAATGATACAGATTTTACTCTATTGAGAAACTTTTGTATAAAACATTGAATCAGTATTTCCCACTAAAATAATTAGAGCAATAATTAGTGGTATATACATCCAAGGTTATTGATAGTTTAGCTTTAAGTGTGTAGATTAATCTCTAATTACCACTTATAAATTATTATTTATTTTAGATTATCCATAGTAGATAATTAGATCGGTCTTTTAGATAAGTTTATTAGAATTATATATATATATATATATATATATATATATATATTATTTTGATAGAGCATGAAACGCAGAAGTTAAATAATTATTTCTCCATTGATATAATGTGGAATGGGAGAGTTGGTATAAAGTTTTTCTAACAGATTATTTTAGAAGATCCAGCCAAGAATCGTTCCTAAGAATGATTTAGAGCCCGATTTCGAGGAAGAATTGGAAGAAGACCCAGAAGAGCTAGAAGTAGAATTGGCACTTCCAAGATCAATAGTTGTATTTTTTGAAGGAGTTTTAATATTGGAGCTTGGACCAACATCATTACCCAAAGAGATGGAAACGATATCAGATACAATAGTTCCAAGTCCAAAAATAGAATCCATGTTTGCAAGGTTAGATAAGGATTCAGTCTTCTTACATCCCTTTTGGGTCACTCCACTAAACCTATCCTTCAACCATTCAAAAGCATCACCAGCACCAAAGACAGCTTGAGTGATATGTTCACTTAAAGTATCTTGACGGTATTCAATACTGACTCCATCCGCGCACCATTGATCATACAAAAGGTCAGTGTCATTGGCAGGAATAATTTCATCATTCTTGGAATTGTAGAAGAAAAATGGAGCCTTTGGTCTTTCCTTCAAGTTCAAAGCGTTATTTTCAGAAGTGACATTCTTAACAACGTCAGCTGTCATAATCTTGGAAGCTAATTTGGATATGTCATCCCAATCTATGTCGGCAGCATTCACGACATTTGAAAGAAGACATTGATCTTTGGCTGCGAAAAACTTAGTCTGAACTTCAGGATAGAGGTTGTCTTCAACAAATTTTTTAATTTCAGGGTATTCATTACTGAGACCATTAATAGCACCAACAATCAAACCCGACCAAAGTTTACCAACCGATGAAAAGGCAATATCAACCGGACTAACAAGAACACCTCCCACAGCAGATCCAATAATATTCAAATCAGGGGCGTATTCTGGAGCTAAAGTAGGGGCCCAAAGTGATGGTTGAGATCCACCAGAATAACCCCAGAAAGCAATTTCGGCATTTGGATCGACACCAGTAATGTCACCAGAAGCCAAAACTGCTTTTAAAGAATCTAAGGTAGCATGGGCAGCTTGATAACCTGCAGCAAAAGCCACTTTAGGACCCAAGAAATCAGGAACCACAACAATCCAACCTTCATTCAAGCCAGCTTGAAATAAAGCTTGTTCAATATTTGCAGTAAGCCATGAATTGGAATCAGAACCAAGTTGCATAGCATAAGATGGAACACAATCCTGATCAACAGAATCAATAGCAACTTGATATGATAAAATCTTTTTAGGATCAGCATTATGAGGAACAATAACGGTGGTCACGATGGCGGTTGGATCTCCATGGCTATCTTCGGAACGAACAAGGAATTGGTAGGCTGCTTTATATTTTTCTTCGACAAACAATAAACCATAAGGATTGGTGACTTTTCTGTAATCGATAACTTCACCTAGCTTGAGCTTTTCATATCCTTTCTTGGGAGTATAGAAAGAGTCTTCTGAAGGTTTAGTGACATTTGTAGATAACAAACTAAGAGGAGCTGCTGCTGTTAAATGAAGCACTGATATAAGGAATATAAGGCAAGACCAATTCATGTTCGAGGCTAGAATATAGTTCTTAATCCTTTGTTGAAACGGAAGAATGCCAATTTTTTTCCCTGGATACAAACTTCCTTAAATATTATAGAAAACCATCATCAATTCATTGGGTAGGTCTAGTTATGGTCCTGTAACTTCCTATACTTCTATGGTATCACGGTGTATAAACTTGCACCCAAAAAATCTCTCACGTGTTGGTGCATTGCCTTGCAGAAATTTCCCCTTTTGGTAAATGATGTGATGATCGCATACCTACCACGACCACTTTTGATCGTATCTAGAATGGTATGATAGAAATCGACCTTAATATAAGGTTTAGAGATCGAGAAATTCCCTATTTAAGTAACATATTCTTCTACATGATACTGCGTTTTTCCTTCTGACAGCCTTTAGAAAAATAATTATTGTAAGGGGAACTTCGGGATTTGCGTGTAGGGTCCCTATCATGATCATGAATTCCCCTCAAAAGCCACCTAAAAAGTTCTTATTTCCACTATAATAGTATTCTGAGCAGGAATTGACAACCATCTTTTTAAATAGTATATACTAAAAAATTTGCTGAAACTATCGGATATTTTTTCTTGTTTTGATAAAATATATACTTTCTCTGACCCTGCCCCACAAAAAGTATAGGACAAGTATAGGACAAGACTTGGGAAGTATAGGAAATAGAGGGGAAAGTATATACGAAGAAGTGAAGTATAGATGGGTTCCCCACATATAACGCAGAACCTTGCATGTAATTACCCTACCTATTAGTTACAAGAGACAATATACCCCACTATCTATCTATTGTCACAGTATTCAAGAGGTGCTTGAGTAATGATTGTCTACTTTAGCCATACTATTTTTTATGCGTCGGGAATGCTTGGAGATATGCTGGCAGGGAAATGCTCCAAATCAGGTATTAGACGAGCCATTCCAAAGCTGTCAAAGTGACCCTTCATAATTAACTAGCATATAGGCCCTTCCACTGAATAAGTAAGATTGGCTTTATTTACGAAAGTAGCTAGTAGCTTAGAACAATAAGGATATGAGACCGAGGTAATAGGTTTTATGTCTATTATCAATTGACATGTGCTAATTAATCCAAATCTGGTAATTAACGTCAAGTTGCGCCATAAATCTTTCTAGTACCTGTAAGAAACAGCTTTCTTGCCTATCACTTGTTTCACCTCGGTTAACTTCCTTGATGTCATTATATTGGTTCAAATAGGTTGTATCAGGTAATATATCTAATTGGCTGAAAGTATTTCCGATAATCAAAGCCCCTCTTCAAGCCTCCTTACAGAATTAATATACCAGTTCTGCCACAAAAGTGTGACAGCATAGAAGATAGATTCTATTGTTGAAACCTACAATTCGAGAACAACAGACCATAAGTGGTAGATATCAACAAGAGACGCCTCTGTGGTAACGAGGTGGTTAACGAGAAGAGGTTATTTCTCAATGAAGTAATCTGAATGAATTAAGCACCATCAAAATGCAAAATAGACTAATTATCTCCGAAAAGTACTTCAAAAGAAATTAAATTGATCCAAGTTGTTCTATGTATTACCAATTTTAGTCTTTTTAGACCTCTTAGTCCCCTGGTACCAATAAAATATCGGTACCTTATCATAATAAGATAATAAAAATAAACCAGTGGTCCAGCACTTCAGGTCCTAAAACTATAGATTAAATGTGTCAAATATATTGTAAGGGTCATCTTGATTTCCACCAACTCAACACATAATCGAAACTTTCTCTAAGAATTTGCAGAATTCGTACATCTGAGTGAAGGGTAAACGACTTCATACTTGCGCCTACCTCTATCTGAACAATGCAAATTGCGTTTTCGGTCTAAATAGGTAATATAAGGTCTATAAGTTAACCGAGGTTAGGATGGAAACGTTAACAAGCTTTAATTAGCTAGACTTTTCAACCTTCCATCGTTCAATTTTCTATTTCTGTAAACATAGAAGATTTGAATTTCAATTCTAAAGAGAAAACAATTTGCTTTAGTGCAACAATAGTAAATTATAAAACTTTCTTCACCTATACATTTCGTAAGTCAAATTCTTTATTACAGAAATACAACATATACACAATTTCCAAGTACTTTTTTTTTTTTGAAATTTTGCAAGGTATAGTCAAGTAATACAAAGTTAGTAAATTGTTTTTAAAAGAGCTTAGACTTACGATCCAATTTAGGTCTTTTAGAAATCATTTATCTTTGACTGCAAATATTCATTCTACTGTTAAATGATCAATTTTGGTTTAATAGCGGCATTGGTCATTCAATTTATTAAATGCCTTGATAAATGTTTTTAAATTCTATTTAGGGGTATGAATGTTACTTGGAGCTCATAAAATAGTTCATAAAGATTTATAAATAGGCCTTGATTTCCCAGAAAGTATCAACTTTAATGATCATTGATTTACTCTGGTGCAAAATGGTGATTGATAACGACTTAAAGCTTCTCAATGCCATTCAAGCTAGCATCCAAAAATAATTACTATTTCTTGTCTAAAAGCAAGTATTTGAAGCTCTTCAATTAAAGTTTTTGATATTGGCAACATCAATGATGACGGATACTTTCATTTTACCTCTAATATATTAAAATATCCAATTAAGCACACTTCCTACGATTGAATTTGATGCTGATGTTGACGTGGATATGCCATTGGAGCTCTTAGAAATGGAGAAAGCCAGTTTAGTTTCAGACCCAGAATTAGCACTAGTTTTTGATAAAGAAGTGTTTGAAGTGGTATTATCTTCACTTGTATTTGACAGTGATGAAGTTGGACCAACGTTATTTCCAAGATACATAGATACCACTCCTGATAGTATATCAGTCCAACCTTGAAGAGCATCACCATTGAAAAGGTTAGTCAATGAGTCATATCGTTTGCATCCATCTGTTGGTAGTCCATTCATTCGATCTTTTAACCAAGTGAATGCATCTCCTCCACCAACTACCATTTGTCCAATATGTCCACTCAAAAAGTCTTGACGATATTCAATATCAATTCCAGCTTCACACCATTTATCATATAAGATATCAGTGTCATTAACAGGAATAATCTCGTCATTCTTGGTATTGTAAAAGAAAAATGGATTGTTTGGTGTCAGGTTTACGGAGAGTAAATTATTTTCACTTAAAACCTTGGTAATAACTGGATCATTTGCAATGCTCCAATTCAAGTTAGAAAAATCTTCCCAACTAAAGTTGATATCGTGGAAAATGTTAGATATCACACATTCATTTTTAGCTGCAAAGAAATTAGCTCTGGTTTCCGGATAGATATGATCTTCAACAAATTGTGCAATTTCAGGGTACTCACTAGAAAGACCATTAAGGCATCCAACAATAAACCCTGCCCATGGCTTACCAATCGAAGCATATGCACCATCAATAGGATTGATAAGAAGCCCACCAACCGCAGAACCGACAATATTCAAATCAGGTGCATAATCAGGAGCCAATGTTGGTGCCCAAAGTGATGGTTGGGAACCACCTGAATAGCCCCAAAATGCAATTTTAGCATCTTTTTTGACCCCTGTAATATATTCAGAAGCAACAACGGCTTTAAGAGAGTCTAAAGTAGCATGTGCAGCTTGAAAAGCAGCAGAAAATGCTACTTTTGGACCAAGAAAATCAGGGATTACCACAACCCATCCTTCTTGAAGTCCTGCTTGAGTGAAACCTTGCTCTAAGTTAACAGTTAACCAAGTGTTGGGATCAGATCCGAATTGTAAAGCATAAGAAGGTGAACAATCGATATTAGCCGAATCAATTGCTGGCTGATAAGACAACACTTTTGATGGATCAGCATTATATGGAATCAAAACTGTAGTAACAATAGCAGTTGGCTTTCCATGTGTATCTTCAGATCTCACAAGGAATTGATATGCACTATGTATCTTTTCCTTGAGAAGGAAAATAGAATAAGGATTGGTTATCTTTCTATAATTTATGAGTTCCCCATTCTTTAACTTTTCATAACCTTTCTTTGGAGTATAGAAGGGATCTTCTGATGGTTTTGTTAGATTCAGAGTTACCAAGCTCAAAGGTGCTGCTATAGTGAACTGAAGTAATGAGAATAGTACAATGAACAGGATAAACTTCATTTCGATCTGCTTGAATGGTCAAAAAAAATTAAGGGATAGTTGACCCTATTTAAATACTATTGAGGTCGATACAATAATACAAGTGTCAAAGGGTTGCTCATATAATATGTCTTTATGCGAAGCCTTTGCACCCAATGTTCTCCACATGAGTTGCAAAAAATTGCCTATTTGGGTTAAGTTATGGAATAACTGGTTCTTTCAAAACTTTGAATAATAGTTGAGTTTTACTGCATTTTCACCCCCATGGCATTAAAGCCTATTGTTTCTACACTCAACAAAATTGCTATGAATCACATAAGATGGCCTACTCTCTTGAAGGTATTGATATAAAATCCATCTTATGTTTGAGATGTAGTTTTTTGACATATAAAATAATCTATTTTTATTTGAGAGATAGTTGAAGCATACCAACTTTTCTTGTCCAAGAAACTTTGAAATTAAAAGCTGGGCTAGATCAATATCTCCCCGTTCAACAATTTATCCTAATAATGCATTATATCAAAAGAAAAAAAAAATCCTTTCAATTCTTAATTGTGGGGTATTGGGGAACTCATTGGCACCCATTGTCAGGTTGTCAAAAGCTTATTAAATAGATATGTCGCAGATAACTAAATTCAAAAGCAGAGTTGTTCAATAGAAAGAGGGGGGAAATTATTGATAGAGTATGACAGTTTTTAAGATAACAATTAGTCTCTTATAGGAATTGAACGAAAACCATTGATAAAATACTAGCAACTTAAACAGATTGATATGATTTTAGAGATGTTAATGTATCAACTCTTATCTGTTTAAGATTATCTAATTAGGACTTATGCAAGAACAAAAGGTACTGTATGATACCTTCAGGTGGAATCATGCTTTCATCAAGGAGGTTGCAACTGAGCCTAAAAATACAATAATTAGTACCAAGTGTAAAAGTTATTGAAGCGAGATGTTCAATTGATCTCTGCAATAGATCAGGAGCAATTCTTCAAGAGAACATACCAAGTTCCGAACATCTCCTTGCTTTGATTTCGTAACTACCGAACTACATGGATTTAATCAATATATTTCTTGAAAAGTTAATGGTATTGATCCTTAAATAGGAAATTTCGTTCACAATACACTTTCACAAGCCTGTGATAAATATGGGTGTTATGATCCAATGAAAGAAAAAAAAAGGAATAAGAGGTAATCCTCCAAGGTGGGTTATTTGATCCTAAAGCTTTACGTATACCAGCTTGCGAGAACTAGAATAGGAATTCGGACGAGAATCATTGGTTCAGCTGAAGTTTGTTTCTGTTTAATACTAACTAAGTTTGCAATAATTAGTAATTTGATAGAAGTAGTATGTGGTTTTAGAAGAGCCACAAACAAAAAAGAGATGTTGCAAATTTTATCTAGAATATTTACTTGTTTTATAATAATCTTGGTTGAACACTTTCCTATAATAGCAACGTGTCGTAGGTTGAATGACATTTGGATTGACTTTGGTTATTCAATGTCGCAGGTGTCGCCAATGTCGCATTGCATCTTGATATCTGCGATGATCCAGTAACTACCAGTAACCAATTTGCATCCCATAATGTTAAGAATCGCCAGGCATGGCTTACATAGTAGGGCTCCCATACGATATCTTTCTGTATCTGCTCGAGTATTGAAAGAAGCTGATTCGTCAGATCCTCCATTGAAGCGCAAATATGTCAAGAAGCAAAAGCCTATAGACCTTGCAGGTGCCTTGAAGGGAAGTTTCAAGATGGTTCCTCATGAAAAGGAGATAAAGGCGTTTGGAGCTAACAATGATGATACTAGCATTCCAACTTCACGTCCAAAAAAGATCGATAAAAGTTATGCCAAAGATTTAGACAATAATGTATTAAGTAAAGGTGTGAGAAGGGCCATAAACTTAGCAAACAAGCAAAAGAGGAAAGAAGAAGATATAGATGAGGAAGAAGAGGAAGAGAAGTCAAAGAAGAAGAGCGCTTCCAAGCATAATGAAAAAAGCCTTAGCTTAAGAAGAAAGAGAATACGAGAATTAGGTAATCTCAAGAAAGAAGATACCAATAACTTATTCAAATTTAAACCAAAGAATTATATTCCAAGAAAGCAAAGCGAAGAAAAGACTCGATTGAATAAAGTGGTAAGAATCCCTTCTGCATTAGGAAGTAGAATTCCATCGCCAAAAGTTAGTTTTGAAAATAGTAATTCTAAACTTGTTACTTCTGGAACAACTGATATAAGTATAAAACTAACCCAGGCTGAAAAATTAGATACAAGCAAAATTCCCAAATTAGCACATAATCTCGATAAATCATTATTTTCTCCAGGAGTGAATTTCCTACAAGACCCAAGAACAAGAGTTTATAATTTTCCTCCATTCTTGAAGAAGATTATAAAGTATAATGATTTCAATTTTGATGCCATCAGTACATTCCAAAGGGTATCTAAGGATAAAACCCTTCTAAATATGGCTGAAAAGCACAAAAAGACATACTATTCCTCAACATCTTCTATGACATCTGCATTTATTCAATTCTACCTTTTATTGAATAACTATGATCCTCATAAAACCACGAGGTTCAACTTCACTCCATTCTCGGGAGTGATCAGCTCTTTACCAAGCTCATCAATAGTTCAACCAACCAAAACGTCTGGCGAAACAATTTATTCTATTGAATCAGATAAATCTAATGATAATGAAATATTACTTTCTGCAATGGGACACTGTTTAGAAACCTTATTAACTACAGAAGAAAAAGAGTTTGAAAAGTTCAAGAAAAGTAATACCCAACCTCAAGATGATAGCCCTGATCAATTACCAAATGTGTATAATTATGCCGGGATTGGTAAGTTCTTGTTAAGATCCCAATTAGATTGTTATGATCCAAGATTACCAGGTAATGGAACTTTTGATCTTAAAACAAGAGCAGCATGCTCAGTAAGATATGACAGTGGTAATCCAGACATTGAAGATAATAATTATCAAATATGGAGACTCAATGGAGAATATGAATCATTTTCGAAAGAATTTAAAGACTTGGTTAGAACAGGTGCTTTATTAAAATATGCATTTCAAGCTAGAATTGGACAGATGGATGGTATTTATGTTGCTTATCATAATATAAATTCATTCTTCGGGTTCCAGTACTTTCCATTACAAGAACTTGATGAAATATTCTATAACCATGAAGGAGTGGAGAAATACAGACATAAAATCCCTGGTAATTTGAAAGATTTGAAGCCAGGAGAAATTGATTTGAACCAACTTAATGATAGATTACCAAGCTATGTTGCAGAAAGTCAATTTTCGATGACAGCAAATATTTATGAAAAATTACTTGATGTTATTACCAAAGAACTTCCTGATACTGGGTTTAGACTAGTTATGAAAAGTACATCAATTTATAGAGGTGCCAGTACCAGACTTTATGTTTACGCATCACCAGTTACAACCGAAGAAATCAAAGAAATCCAATCTTTCCCTAATAGTTTCCAAACTAGTTTCAAAGAGAATATTACCGTGGAAGAAAGAACTCAGAATTTGCAACTTCATAGTGATAGATTGAAAAAATTTAATGAGAATTTGGTAAAGAATAAAACAATTCATGCGTACTATGTGGATATTGAAGGACATATCATTGATGGTAAACCAGTTAATGTGAGATCTCCATACCCTCAAAGAGTTGGAGCCAATTGGGAGGTAAATTATCGTATTAATAAAATAGATGGCTCGGAAAAACTTAGAACCAGAAACTGCACTGAATATCTTGAATTGTTATCAGTTTCAGCAGATACAATTGCCATGTCAACTAAGAAAGATAAAGCCAAAGGAGAATCTAGAGAGGATATCTTAAAGGTCTACTCAAACATAGGAGAAGCTAGAGCTAAGGAATGGGAGGAGAAGGACTCACATCAAATAGTATATGAGTCAAAATAACCAAAAATAAAACCTGTCATAACCATAAACTTCCACTTGTCCATTGAGTCATCAATAGTAAGGTAGTGCAGATAGTGAGACAGTAGGCGAAGATCCCTTGGCCCGGATCACGTGACCAACATACATGGTGCGGTTTCAGAGGAGAGGAGGAGAGGAGGAGACTGACTCATTAGCGGGGAACCATGGGTGTGGGTTGAAATACCCCCCACGACAACCCACAAGCCTCCTCCCCCCCTCCCTCGTGGCCTCAGATACGAACTGAACTACGAGAAGGGTGATGATAAACGATGTAACACGAACAAACGAAGACGTGTACACTATGGGCAAAGTTGGAGGCTGATGAGGATCACCCATGACTGTTCAGTGACCTCATCGTTCCACGGAAACATCACGTTCTCCGCCACTCACGTGGCGGTTGAATGTCATCTCTTCTGCACAATAAGGACGTTGGCCCGGTTGTCCGTCACGCGTTGGTCCGGAAAACAGTACTATCTTCCTAATTGAGATATGGGATAGTCAACTCCGAAACGGAAAAATTTTCTGAGATGTCCGAAAACTCTCTCTGTTTAGCACGCGGAAAAACGGACGTGATATTCCTCATCGTAGATATATAATGGATTTGGTTTCCAAGGAAACTATAGTGTAATTTCAATTAGCATAGAACAAAAACTCACATAATACAAACATATTTTTTTATTTTGCAAACACCTTCCCGCCCCCACCATTCATAATGACTTGGAATGATAATTCCTTTCTTGTACCACCACCACCACCGACAACCAAGATCCATAGGTGTACGTCGATAAAATCTATACCGTCTAAATCAACCAGCATGAGTCAATCTAGTTCTACTACCAACAGTTACAGCGATGAGCCTATCAAATCATTTGATTCCAGCAGTTCTATAAGTTCACTTTTCGACTCCTACAGTACCAGCACCACCATGACTCCAACACTTTCAAGAGTTGATTCCAATCAGTTTGAGCTTTCATACGTAAATCAAAGACTTTTACAACAAGAAAAATTAATAATAATGTTGGTTGGACTTCCAGCATCTGGTAAGAGTACTATGGCCAAACAATTTGATCGATTTATTAATACCTCCTCATGCTTCAGATCCAATATCTACAACGCTGGCGATGTTAGAAGGAGAAATGCTGCATTCAACAACTCCGATTTTTTCAACCCATCCAACCTTCAAGGTAAAATGGACCGTGAACTTTACGCTGATATCAATATCCAAAACCTCTTACAAGACTTGAGTAATGGTATTACTCAGGTTGGTTTTTTGGATGCCACAAACACTACTATTGATAGAAGAGTGCGTATGTTCGATACTATAAAGAAGAGCGGAGTTAATGCCAGTGTGGTGATAATGGATGTGCAATGTAACAAGCAACATTTACTTCAGTTTAACATCCGTGGTAAGGCTAACAACATGGACTACAAGGATAAGGATTTCATGGCTTCCATTAATGATTTCAAAATGAGAACCCACCATTACTACAAGGTTTATCAACCATTACTGGAAGAAGAAATGGCAAAATACCCAGTTTCCATGTATGTTAAAGTTTGCAACGCTGGTGAAACTTTTGAAACTACTTGTTACGATGATACATTCAGATCATCTCCATTCTATTCATTAATTACTCTGTTCGAGAGTGGATACTACAATTTAGAGGGAAAAAAATATTTTGAAGCTGTTGATGCTTTTTACAATAAGAACACAGGTGTTCAGGTTTAGGTTTATTTGGGATATATAGAGATTAATAATATTAATAATAATAATAGTAATAATAATAATACTTAGAGTTACACCTTAGCAATACTTAACTTGTAGACTAATAGTAAACAAAAACCAAAAATTCAAGAGATCAGTCTCAGAAACACAGGACCACACAAAAAGTGACCGGTTCACAACCCTCCGAAAGATAAGGACCTGGTGACGTAGGGCTGAGTATCTTTCATTATCATCAAAGTGCGTGGGTGACGGCGACAACAACAAGTGAGCCTAAAACTACAATTGACTTCATTCCGGAGCTTCCTCTTCCTTATTCTTCTATTATACACTATCGTAGCTAATATTTAATCATTCATACAAACTAACAAGTAACTTCCTGTCTTTTAGATGTGCGGACTGTCTAACCAACATGGTTCACTAGTCATTCACACCTCCAGGTGCAGGTGTCAGTACTTGTTACATCAGAGACTTGAGGGTTGATACAACAGTGTTCCAGTTAAATCTTTTTTTCTTTTCTTCTCTTCTGTTGTATCACTGTACTGGTTACATTAACCCCTAAGGCCAGGAATACCGGACCAACCATTCTTGTCACCCGAGTCATCACCAGTTGCATTGTCTGGTGCCAAATTGTTTAAACCCGGCAAGTTAAATGTAGGAGCACTCCGTTCTTCTTTATTACCGTTCTTAGTAGGAGAAGAAACGGTGGCCTTGGAAGCAGCATCAGGGTCTTCAATAACAGCATTAATATTGTTGTTAACGGCGTAGTACCAAGCACCCTGTTTGTCATCAGTGTATAATGCATCTTTGAACGACATTGGATCGTTGGGTCTGGCTCTAGACCAGAATCTAGCGGTCTTGTCAGAACCAGCAGAACATAATAAATGTCCCAATGGATGATACTCTAAAGCATGAATAGCCTTTTCATGAGCATATGGGATTTTATGAACTGATTCAAGGGAACTAGAGGTGTTGCTGTATGGGTTTAATTTTTGTTTGGTGGTGGTGGTTGCTGTATCAGGAATATAAGAATCTAATAAATAATGGTTCATTGAGCCATTATATGCAGCTGTGGTTAATAATGATGGATGAACTGGATGCCATGATACACAAGATAAATCAGTTTCGTGATCTCTTAAAATTAAAATATCTTTCATGGTTCTTAAATCAAAAACTCTACAGGATCTATCCCGAGAAACTGTAGCTAATAAACGTTTTGTACCAGCAGTTTGAAATCTAGTTTTATTTACAGTATGCTTGAAACCATGTAATGTGCTCACACAAGTAGAAGATCTAGGATCCCAAAGTTTGACCAAATTATCTTTTGATCCACTTACTATAAGTCCTAGATTTGGATGCCAATCAGCACTCTTAACTTCCCAATGATGTCCGGTAAGACTTCTTTCTTCTTTACCATTATTGAAATTCCAAATCTTAAGAGTAGAATCATCACCAGCAGTTAAAAATTTGGAATCATTGGGTGAAAATGCAATATCTCTAATACCATTGGAATGTCCATTTATAATATTGACATTATTGAAATTAGGTTGCCAATATTTGATTACTCCACTTTGATCACCACTTAAAAGCCATTCGTCATTATGGGAATAAGTTAATGATAAAATAGGCAGGTCATGTGCTTGCATAATGGTTTCGAAATTGAAAGTCATACCATTCCAAATGGTGAATTCACCACTGTGGGAGGCCACCACCAATCTTCTACCTTCTGGAGTCCATCTGACGGTATTGATAGAATGTTTTACTTTATTTGATGATAAATGGACGAATTTGGTCTGTATATCCATAATGGCCATGTTATTGCTGTTGGCCTGAGAATCAGGATTGAGGGAACTGGAGTATGCCAAACTTGGAAAAAGATCGATCAAGTAAGATGATTCCGGGCGTATTTTTCCAATGGGTTGTTGCTTGTTGGCCAATCCAAGAGACTTATGGATGTACCATCTTCCCATATTGTTACCATGGTCTACCGTTCTTCTGAATGATGTTTTCTTTTCTTGGGAAGCTAGTTGTTGTTCGAGGTTTTGATTGTACGGGGTACGCTCTTTGTTTCCCCGGTACAGATCATTCTGGGGACGACTCATCTTCACAAAGGGTCAGATGTTGTACGACGTAGCGTGTTGTAGGGGATTATTGGGTAGTATGTCGTTTCTCTATATGGATACCGAGAAAATCTATGGAGTGAAATTTTATGGTGAAAGTGCGACATCACGACATCTATTTGCACCCAACCAGCCAGTAGAGCCAAGTGAAGGTTTATGAAAGAAAAACTTACCGCTTATTTAAAGAGTATATTCGAACTAACACCAAAAATAAGAATATACACTATTGGTCATCTTGATAGATAACGTGGAGAGTTAGAATGGAAGTTGAAACAGTGTCGGTTTAGCTATAAGTAAGCACCTTTTCAATGTATCATATGAATTGATAAAATGACATTCTAGTACTTTCATGTTTTTGCTGTACTGAAATAGAAATTCACTGGACGAAGATCCCAGCTTTGACACAATAACCCAAAATTGATATACCCATTGAAATTGCAGCTGGATCAATTGTTAAAAAAAAAAAAGTATCAAGGTTAACTGAGATCACACTCCACGTTAAATTTTTCATACAAATTGGCTTCTCAAATTCTGGATCCAGACTATACTTGATGGATAAGCAAGTTGAACTAGCTTTGAGAATGTCTCTTTACGACCGCAACCATATATCCATTTACAAACCAGTGGAATAAGCCCCTGTCACCCCATTCCTCGCAACCTTTATAATCTTGGGATTACTTTGCTGTGGTCTTACCTGAGATCACCTTCTAACCATCGCTCATCATCTGTGGTCCAGCCACTCTAGTTAAAAGACAGTTACTACATTGACAATTGAGACACTCATAATCATAGCTGCACCCAAAAAAAAAAATACCGTCAAGAGTCATGGTATAACTAGCGATCGCTATGTTGTTGGGGCGATCTCTGATCGTTATCTCTCCACCAAAAATAGTAAAATGTTCGGCTAAAATTGTTACAATAGCGAGGGGGTGACAAGCCGTTTTAGTCTCATTTCGCACCCACTAGAAGTAGCAGAAGAATGTCATTTAGTCACCATAATAATCAACCAGCCCAACAATAGTCCAGCAGTTCCAAAGACAAAATTTTGGTTACTATATAAGTACTAAGCACATCAAAAATGTTTATCTAAATGTGTTTCCGGAATGTATTGACAGTGTAATTGCCAATCCACCCGTCAATCATCCCCACTACTCCTCCCTAGATTCTTTTTTCTCCACCGGCGAGAGCCACAATAGTCATAGACAATTAGTAATCGCAAGCTCCCACGGGTTACATCTACAGTATATATACACAACAAGAGATCAGAGATCCACATCTTCTCAAAGACTAAAGATGGTTCAAGCTTTCTACCACGACAACAAAGACACCGAAGATGACTTCACCAAGGAACACAACTCTGGTGAACCGGTTTCCTTGGAACAACTCGAGAGTATCGGAGTTTTCTATCGTAAAGTCGATGACATTGAGAGCTTAAACAAGATCGCTGTTGAAAGAAAGTACAAGAACAGAGACAGTGTCAAGTTGAACTTGGAATCTTTCAACAATGACATTGAAGCTTTCAACAACCAAATGAAGAAATTCTACAAGGAACATTACCATGAGGATGAAGAAATCAGATACATCGCTGAAGGTGAAGGTTACTTCGATGTTAGAGATAGAGAAGACCGTTGGATCAGAACCAAATTGTTACCACATGATTTATTGGTTTTACCAGCTGGTATTTACCACAGATTCACTTTGACTGACGATGTCAAGTACGTCAAGGCCATCAGACTTTTCAAGGATGAACCAAAATGGGAAGCCATTAACAGAGATTTGAACAAGCAAACTGAAGCTAGAGATGATTACTTGCAAAGTTTGGAAATTCTTGTGTAGAAACTCACAATAATAATAATAATAGTTTATTAGTTAACGTATCTAACAATATTAATGAATGTGACAATATGAACCATGGAGCTATTGATCAGGGGTGTACTATTGTAAACTATCACATGGACCTCGATAATGTGCTACAAGAATTTACGTGCAATTCCTCTTAAAACTAATTTATTTCACCTTTAGTTGCTGTATTCCTTGGATATATCTATTTCGTAGTCCATCTAATAGGCGATTTTTCACTGGTAACGTATCCTATACTTGCAATAACTCGAGATACATTTTGTTTATTGTATTTTGAACTACCGTCTATTCATCTATAGTGCTATATTCATAGCTGGCCAAGACTCCTCCCTTAGTTTTGTCTGACAATTTTGACATTATTACTCTTCATCCAGTCCTCTTTTTCCTTTCTGGTCTTTATCAATTGTTCTTCGAGTCTGGTCTTTTCTGTCACCAATGCATTTAATTCTTCTTTTAAGATGGCAATCACTTCATCAACAGTCTTGTTCACTAAAACACCACCCACCATCTTGAAACACTTTCTGGTGTTTCTGGTTTCCTTTGGAGTTTCATTCAAGGTCTTGTCCACTATCAAGTGTTCTTCTATTTTAGATGTGACAGTTATGAGCTGAGATTCGAGCTCAGACGTTATTTCTTGAAATTGGTTGTACTGGCCTTGTAACTGAGCGGCCTTTTGCTCCTTTTGGGCTTCACTGGTAGACATATTGTTGGGTATTTGATGTGTTCAGTTGATCGATTCGAAAATTTAGTTCAACCAACTCACGTGTTAGATCACGTGATATACATAGATATGGACTTTTTTAGGTTGTACTAATTTATGGTTCTACATATTTTTTTTTTGTGTTTTCATTATTCTATGACATTAAATACGTACTAAAGGCTTTGCTCTATTTATTCGAGTTCTTCTTCATCATCAAAGTTGATCTTGTCCAAACCAGTCAAAACAGCATCGAGCTTCTTGGCACTCAATTCTAACCATTCCTTTTGAGCTTGAACAAAGACCTTCAATAAAGAAACGTTCTTGGAAGGTTTCAATAATTTCTTCATTTCCAAAACCGCTTCTTCAGTAGCACTTACCAATTCATCTTCCTTGGCTATTAATTCTTCATTTTCTTGGTCTTCATCGTCAGAGAATTTAGATCTAATAATATCGAATTCAGATCTGGTGGAGTAAACACGCTTACGCAATTCGTTGACCTTAATGAATTGTTCATTTAAGACACCAACCAACTTAGCATTGAATTCAGTCATAACCTTCTTATCTTGATCTAATCTAGCAGCAGCAATTTCATGATAAGCAGAAGATATTTGTAAAAGTGCCAAAGATAAAGTGTTATCGGAGGTCTTTAATTCTTCACTGTGCTTTTCAGTGATCACAGATAATTGACCATATAAAGTACGTGGAATGGCAGTAGAAGTGGTTTGAACATGAGCTTCTTCTTCTTCGTGTTCATCTTTACCACCCAAAAGAATCTTTTCTAATTCTTGTGGGGAAGAAACGTTTCTTAATTGGTTAAACTTGGATCCGATCATACCACCAACATTAGCTTCCTTTAATTTGGCAATAGCATAATTACCTGGAGGATAATCGTATGAGACTTTACCGTAAGTTTCACTGGTTAATTGGATCATATCAGTGTATAACTTTAACAAAAGGTCACAGTGGGCTTCTAATTCCAAGTAGTCAGCAGGTAATTCACTGATTTCTATGTTTGAAGCAACATTCAAGTTGGCCAAGTGTTGAACTTGTTGTAATTGAGACGAGATCAATTGGGTGGTCTTGGTGGTGAAAGGTTGAATGGATTCTTTAAATTGATCAACGGTTTTGGATGGATTAACCTTGGAGAACGACTCCTTCATTTGGTCAACGGTAGGGAGAGAGTCCTGAATGGACTGTAAATTGAACTTAGGGAAGTTAAAGGACATTTGGGCTTGTAAGGAGGTAGATGTTTATGGGAAATACTGGTTTCAAGTGGACGCAGGTAGTGTCCCACCACACACACAGGCCACACCGCGACCTCTCCCTAGATATGGTGAGAGGGCTTAAACAAAAAAAAATAATTTGTGAACGTCTTAGGGAGAAAAAGACCTGTCAAGCTGTAGATCCAAAAGCCCCCAATTGAGCCAAGGCAAGAAGTTTAAAAAGCGAGAAGACTTATCCGAGGTATTGCTAAACACTTGCATCTGTCCTAAGACGTGGTGGCGGGACTGTCTGATCTATAGCTCGACTGTGGTGCTAAGGATCTACTCCTAGAACTAGAAAGAGGCTCACACTAACGAGAAGCTCTCGCCAACACCGATCTAAAAATACCACATGAAACTTCCACTAATTACCACCACTAACCAGTGCGGCTGTGTCAGATGATGGTGTGGTGGTGGTTAAGGACTACGTGGTACCAAAATATTTATTCCTTGAACATTATGGGCCGAGAATTGGCGCTGATATCTTTACCCTCCTTATCTAATATCTACAAGTGATAGTTAACAACTCACATATAATGGATAACTGGGTACTCATGGTTTTGTAGGTTCTAGTGACCACCATTACGTCATATTAGTTGATACGGGTTTGTTTGGTAATATTTGTATTGGGCTATTTAATTGTACCATGTCTTACGACTCACCACCTCGCTACCACTGCTCTATTATTTTTAACCTTACTGAAAACAACAGTAGCTCCTCAGCCGTACTGTATCAGCTAATTTTCCCATTCTGGTGATCAGTAGGTATTTTTTTTTTTTGGCACTGTATATCCTGCATACTTCCAATCAAACCACATCTCTACTCTATCACTACATCTCCATGTCCAAGCAAGCCTTGTACAATGATAAGCGGAACGTACTCAATCGGTCCAGCTTGATCGAGCCTATTGTCAGACACAGAATCCAGGACTCCATTTTTTACAAACAGCATCTTTATCTCACAAACGAGGCCACCATACTACCAGTGATAATACAACACGTAAACTATGTTGCTGGTACCGATTCGTCTGGAAGACCATCAGCATTCATCAGCTGCTTGCTCCGACTTCTTGAGCTCGAGCCATCTGATGAAATCGTGAAAGCATATCTTACCCAATTGGACTATAACGAATTCAAATACTTGACTGCATTGATCCTTATCTACATTAGATTGGTAGCTGCTGGGACTGGCGCTAGCGATGAGGTTTATAATACATTAGATCCTTACTATCAAGACTTCCGTAAACTTCGGACCAAACTCAAGAACCCTCAGTTTGATGAGGTCTCGATGCCAGTACATTATTCATTGACATACATGGACCTGTGGGTAGATGACCTACTTTTAAAAGAGAGGGTGGTGGACATTATCTTGCCTCGGTTAGTACCACGTCAAGTCTTGGTAGAAAGAGAGCTAGTAAAGCCAAGAGCATATAACTTGGATGAGCCAGAAAAAGACCCAAAAGTACCAGAACAAGTCGAGGATGAAGAACTGGATTATCAAAGTGATAGTGACTAACCAAGTAAAACCTACACACTTGTATCAACTATCATATTACGGCTTTATGCCTCAACCCATACCATTTTAGGTGTTTGAGACTAACGAAATAACTTTTTAGCAAATTAAATAGTCTCCGTTTTAAGGTTTCAAGACTTGGGATTATTTCTTATTAAGAATTGTATCATAGAATTATAAATTGCATAACTGAAAAATAGACCAGGCTTGCCTGACTAAGCAAACAGAATAGTGTAGACTCTGTAAAAGCTTTACAATGACATATTACATGCTAGAAGTATCCACCCTTACACAAAGAATAGATGTGGTTTAAGGGTAATAACTAATAAAACCCCGAAGCTACAGTATCAACTATTTTATAATATACTATTTTAGAAAAATATGGTGGCATCACTTTATCATCAATGGTAACCTCCAACAATGCTGTATCAGAAAAAAATGTATTGTCCAATATACTTGGAATCTACACAAAGATCATGAGCATACAAAGTCTCTTCACTATAAGTTTCTGGCTTTCCAGATGAATGATAAAATATTTGTGGTATGTAGACACAGTAAGTTTTAGAGCCTGCGAATTCAACACTAAAGGTGGTTGTACCCTCATGAAGAATTGGACTATGGTCACCATCAAGAGGTTCAGGAAAGCTGGCTATTGGCTTTGACTCTTGCGAATCATAGAGTTTAAGACGGTCAATTGCTGATTCTTGGGGATCTCCCAAGAATACTTGGATGACCGATGATTTATCACTCAATTTCATAGAAACGTCTCCATCCGATCAAGATTAGACTGAAAAACATGCTGCATTCCGGACATTAGTTGGAGTGAATGTTCTGTATCCTACAGAGATCCTGGATATCATGGACAGTACCAAGACCAGGCGGTCCAGTATCATGATGGAGATGGTGTATCGATGGTCTTGAGAGTTAGAGGTGAAAACCAGTTCCAGTAATGTTTAGATAAGCCACCAATTTGATCAGTAATTACTATTGTTTTAATTATTGTTTTTTGATACGATACCTATGAAGTTGTTGATTATGAGAATCATTCATTTTTAGTTTCTTCACTGTGTAAACACTTCAATTATCTCAGTATGATCTTTTAAAAATTGTAAATGCTACTCATCTTTGCAAGACATTTTGTAAGCTTTCTTATCACAAAATTTCAAGATAAGACCATAAAAGGGTCCAGTGGTTAGATCACACCTCTCAACTTACTCTATTTCAAACAGCTTTGGTGACCAAAGCCCAATAATGTTAATGCCAAGGTCAAGCTAATATTAGAATAAATATTTAAATACGGTTATGAATTGGAGGGGGGGAAGCAATTCTTATACCTCAGGGCTTATATGCCCGAGACCTTCTCCTTATTGGGTATAGTTTCCGGTTCGAAACTATATTTTTCTCCAGCGATCGAGAACTCGTATTTCCTGGGAGAAAAAAAGAAAACCAAGTTGATAGGGAGACATTTCTCGCTAGGTCAAGGACATTTCCCCTACCTTTAGGCTACCCCTACCATAACATACACCACGCGGCTCCATTCTCGTCCCCAATAGCGCACACTAAATTCGCAATTACATTTGCTTCTTCAACACTAATTTCATGATCACCAAATAAACATGGCCATAACAGTCTTACCCACTGGGACTGATGCGATGTCGGCCAGCTCGATCCAGAATGCATCCAAGATCAAGATCGCTTCCGTGGCTTTCTTATTTATAACTTCTTTGGTGGCCTTTGTATCACAGACTGAAGTAACGTCTCAAGCGTATCAATTGGGGTTTAGCGAACCCTTGATTCTTCTTTTGGTAACCCATGGCTCATGGTGGCTCTTGTGGCCCCTTCAAGCTTTCGTGGTATCAGTAGGAAGAACTATTGGAAAGTTTAGAAGTCAACATAGTCAAAAGTACACCGTGACTCATACCACCACAGGTACAGTAATGCAAGCTCAAAGAAGGAGTAGTAGTCATTTACTCGAAGAAGATCAAGACCAAGAACGTCAGCCTATTCCAATTCAAAAAATCAACTATTATAGATATTTCAAAAAATGCATCGTCAAGCAATTTCATAATATTTATCATTCCGCCATTTTAATCTATGAAGCAAATGTCAATGGTGATAGAAGTACTAGTCACTTAAACCAGTTGATTGATCAAAATCCTCATGTATCAAACTCTAGTTCTATTACTGCTTGTATCAAAACTTTCTTGGCAACTCCTGCTATCAAGTATATCTTATGGAAAACCTTCTTGATTACTGTGGTTTTAACAGTAGCTGGTGGTACTTGGTATGGTGCTATGTCTATGACATACGCTGCTGATGTTACTGCTATCTATAATTGTTCTGCATTCACTGCTTATGCTTTCGCCATTCCAATTCTTCACGAAAAGTTCTCCTGGTTGAAAATGTCCTCTGTCATTATTGCTATTTCTGGAGTGTTCGTAGTGGCATACTCTGATGATAGTACTGATCCTGAAGATTCGACTTACCCATATAGATTCTGGGGAAATTTGATTATTTTCGCTGGTGCAATTCTTTATGGTTATTATGAGGTTTTATACAAGAGATATTTATGTATTCCACCTCATTTATCCAAATTGATTACTCCTCGTCGTCAAATGACATTTGCTAACTTTATTATGGGGCTTCTTGGTTTCTACACATGTATTATTTTAGCAACTATTGTGATTGTTGCTGAAGTTTTCCATATCCATAGCTTTAATCTCTTCAATTACGGAGATCTTACTGGTACAATTTGGGGCTATATTAGCGGGTCTATAGTGTCCAATTTATTATTCAGTGCTTCATTCCTTTCATTGATGGCATTGACCAGTCCTGTTTTATCATCTGTTAGTTCATTGGTCACAATCTTTTTAATCGGACTTGTGGAATGGGTTTTATTTGGAAACAAGTTAAGTTTACAACAATTATTGGGTGATGCGCTTGTTATTGTCGGGTTTGTAGTATTGACAGTGGCATCTTGGAAGGAAATTAGTGAAGGTAATGATGATGACGATGTGGATAACGTTAGTACCTACTCGTTCGCTGTCAGTTACGATGGTTAATCATGTACAATATTATACCAGCAAAAAAAAATGAGCTCTAGTTATATATACATATATACATATCATGTACAATATTATACCAACAAAAGGAATGAAGCCCTAGTTATCTATATACTCCTAAAATATCACAAGGTAACGTTTCAAAACGACTAAACCATATATAGCTATGTAATGTCTCTTTCAGGTGACCACTTATCGCCAAAATGTCGCGCGTGTCACAATATATACCTAACAAATGCAGTTCCTTTGATGATGGCAAATACTTATCAAACCATGTCAGACACAGATGATTCATTTAGAGGGCTTATGAAGTCGCTCAACCTCGACGATACCGAATTCAAGCCATACGACGATAATTTCGAGAAATTGACCTTTTCCCAATTGTCCACCACCAAAAAGGATATAGAACTGCAACTCTCCACACTCTTTGATCTCTTAAAGAACCAATACCATGTGGAGATGACCACTCCATTGGTCAGTCCAGATGGGTTCCCAAGGGCAGATATTGATGTAGTCAGTATACGGCTTATTAGAGTCAAGATCATTCGTTTAAGAAACGACCACAAGAGATTGTTGCAACAATTAGAGGTCAAAATGGAGGAAGAATTTGCCAGAGCCAAGAAGGAGAATAAGGTTGATGACTCCATTGAACATAAACCTGGGAATCCAGCGGTTTCCAAGCCTGCTTCAATTCCACGTATACCATTTGCGTTGGTCAGCGAGATTGTCACTGGTGGTCCAGCTGAAGCAGCAGGTTTGCATTCACAAGATAAGGTCATATTGTTTGACGGTACTATTCACGCCGGAAACCACGAGAAATTGTCAGCATTTGCAGCTACTGTGAGATCCAAGGTGGACCGTGAAATACCAGTGGAAGTATTACGTGGTGATATCAAGGTGGATTTGGTATTGGTGCCTACCAACAAATGGGAAGGTCAAGGGCTTTTGGGGTGTAGATTACTTCCATTGTGATGAGCTGGAGAGTTTCGGGTGTATATGTATTTATAACTAGTACACATTATTTGTATTGATAGACTATGTAAAATTAGGAGTATGAGCTAAAAAGGTAAGATTAACCTTCACCTGGCTCTTTTGGCTGGCTTAACTGGCTACACTACTGGTCACGGATGGGTGTATCCAGAGGATCTATGATGCTGGGACTTTTTTTTTGACAGCTTTAAAAGAGCTACCGGCTATTTAGTGGCAATACTCGTGCTGTCAGCTTGTGCTGTTATCTCTAGTTTCTTTTATGGAGGTTAACCACCATGTAAAGTACTGGTAAAGGTGAACACATCACCGCTTTCAATGACGTATTCTTCCATTCCTTCCAACTCCCAGTCAGTATCGTTGATCAAAACAAGAATACCGGGACGAACAGTGTCATCTTCTATGAACACTGGAATATCCTTCTCATCTTTGATGAGGGTTTTGGTGACATAGTCGACCAAGTCCTTCATGGTGGCTTCGCCTTCTTCAAGAGGCACCACAACCTTGTGTTCTCTGACGCTATCGGAGATAACATCTAAACCCCCGAGAAACTCGACCTTGACTTTGATACCCATGATATGATATGATGTGATTCGGTGATGAGTAGATGACTTTGATGAGGTATACTTTGTGCTCCAAAGATGCACGAACAAAACTTGATTAGTGCGAGTGATAACACCCGATTAATATGATAAGGAAATCGAGAGTTATTATACCTGGAGTAAAAAAGAAAGGACTGGCCGATGCCAAAATATTTAGAATTTTAGGTAGTTTTTAAGTGGATGTGAAGCTTTCTAAAACGTGTATTGTTTGGGTAGTAATTACTTTCATCTATAATAATACACGAATATCTAACAGTGAATTATTTGTGAATGTTCACTCAAAAAATGTTGCTGGTTTAACAGGCACTATTCCAATAAAATAATATTGAAATCAGATGCATTTTGCAGTTAATAATGGGGTACTTGTATATATTTGTATTATGGAGGTATACCAAAAAGTGAAAATTGAAAAATATGACATAAATATATATTTATCAAATGTCGCGACACCCAATCAGAACTACAAGTCAGAATACTATTACACGAACTACACTAAATCAAGCTGCTGATTACGCCCTCATGTTCCTTGAAGTCTTATTTGTTTAATAACAGTTAGTATATTAACGAAATATTGGTTTTTTTTTTTTTTGAATGTAGCTGTCTTACTATAGGCTACAATAAATCGCTACTATTATATAGAGAGATGTAACATTAATCAAAAATCACCAAAAAAAAAACGCCCAGAGCACCTAAAACATCTTTGTTCTTCAAATAGTATCTGTTAAAAATTTCTGTTCCAAGCAGAGCCCCGCAGTCACTTTTCCTATCCAAACTGGTCAAGTTTGTTCCGTTTGGTGAAGTTGCTTTTGCTAAGTCACCAACTCGGGTCCTGCACAAACTGCCCGTTTTCAACACGTATGAAAAACTACCTACAGAACTATCCACTTACTTTATCATGATTCGGTTGACTTGGTTGGTAACCATTCTTGCCCTTGTGGTCAATGTCCTTGCGGCTTCAATCCCCGGAATATTGGTGCTTTACGATCCTCAGGTCAATGACTTAAGTACCCTTGACCTGTCAAGTGCTATTGGTAAATTGATCATGAATTTAGAAACCAGTTTCAAAGTCACTTTAAAGACTTATGATGATGAAGAAACCAAACTTTTCTACGAAGATGACTTGGCTGTAGATAACTTGATTCTTTTGCCATCATCCAAAAAGGCCATTGGTGCCAAAGACTCCATCAATCAATCCCAATTATTGAAATTTACAAATGCAAAAGGTAACATTATGGTGATTGGTGAAGCCACCAGTATTTTACCAGATTCAATCAGGGTGTTTTTGAATGAATTGGGTATCTATCCATCTCCAAAGAACTTCAAACTTGGTGATCATTTCAATTCTAAGAATGGAAAGGTCATTTTAAGTCAAGAAAATGTGGTTTCTGGTAACAACATTATTTCAGAATTATCCAATCCTGAATATGATGGTGCTGGTGCTTTAATCTCCAACAACGAATTTTTAATTCCTTTAGTTAAAGGTTCCAAGACTTCTTTCACTGCTGCCTCTGACAATGAAAAGTTAGATGACCAAACTACTTGGACTTTTGGTGAACAAGGTTTCTTGGCTGTTGGTTTACAAGCTTTAAACAACGCTAGAGTTTCTTGGGTTGGTTCTGAATCTCTTATTGAAGAAAATCTTGTTCAATGGAATTTCCAACAAAAAGGTGTTTTAAAATTACAATTTGTTGAACACACCAGTAAAGAACATGGTAGACCAAACCCACATATTTACCGTGTTAAGGAAGAAGCTTTATATACCATTGGTGTTTCTGAATTAGTCGATGGTAAATGGGTTCCTTACAAAATCGACAACCCAGAAAACAACTTACAGCTTGCTTTCAAAATGTTGGATCCTTACCAAAGACTTGATTTAAGACCAATCGGTCCTGCTGCTTCTATTGAAGATAGTAAGGATTTGGATACACAAGTTTACTTGGCTAACTTTACTGTTCCTGATCAGCATGGTATGTTCACTTTTGAATTGGATTACAAGAGATCAGGATTATCTTACTTGGAAGACAAGAGAGTTGTCACTGTTAGACACTTGGCCAATGACGAATACAAGAGATCATGGGATATCACCAACTCTTGGTTATACGTTACCTCTGCTTTCTTGGTGGTGGTTGCCTGGTTTGCATTTGTGGTCAACTATATTTATGTGAGTAAGACCAATGTTATCAAGAAAAACATTTAGTGTATAATACACGAATAAAGGAACTAGATGATTTAGGAATCACCGTAGAGCATTCAATCAAAGTATAGTAGACAGACACTAAACACATAACTGTTTTATGGGCATCGCAACTAACTACGTATTCAGTTATTGAACTTCAAAGTATGAATGGTCTTGTCATTTTGGACAGACTTGATCCAAGACTGTTGGGCACTACTGAATACTATTCGGTGCTATCTTGACTGTCCTGTTATTGTCTCTCCACTGTCCATCATTTTCAGAACTTGTCAGTTCATACAAATGGGTCAACTATCAGATATTTTCTACTATCTTGGTACAACTATCTTCACTGCTTACTCAGTTGTCCCTATCAAATAATCATCATATTGTTGACCCATCTGCAGAAGCTGACGATTCTATACTATCTTCAGACAGTCCAGAACAGTCTATATCTGCCGAAAGAGGTATTCGATGGCTGATGCACATTCTGCGAATCGATCTCTTTTATAGTTTTCTCAAATCCGGGTAACCCTCTACCTGGGGTATAGATATAGCTACGAATTTGCATTTTGAGATATGAATGTGGTTATAGAAGACTAGAAATGCTATCTTTATGTAGATATATGACGCTGGGTTTTTGGACTTTTTTTTCTTTAATTTTTTCCCTGTTTTGGAGCCTTAAAATTACCAGTCAATTACAAGACAGGACTGAAAAGTCACCGAAACCACCAGCAATTCAACACAGGACTATAAGAACTATAATTTCAGAGAGGGCTTAAACCATCCTGAATATAATATTATATTATTTTTCTCTTAAAGTGAAGCATTTAAGTATTCAAAGTATTCAATACAGAAATACGAGAAGAGCAAATTTAAGCACAGACAATTCAAGTCGCCACTTGTAATTAAAAAAAATTCTTAAAAAAGAACCTGTAGAATTATAGACTACTTTAAAACAGCAGACGACTTTCTTATACCCCAATTCTTTTTCTTGTCTGGGATATCGTTATATTTGTTCATTCATTGCAGTATGCCGATTACATAATCGCGAAAACCAGATCAACTTTGTTGGAGACTGAACCAGGTATACTAAACAAAGATCAGTACTTAGAATACCCCTTCATTTGCATCCCTATACACGCTTTAAAGGATACATTAGATTATACGCCATTTGATTGATTACATTGTGGACCCAGCTACTTCATTATAGTCCCCATTAACCAAGTGAACTACATAACCGGTCCAACTTAAGAGTGGCATCCAAAATCACCAGTTACAGATACATAGAGACACAGTTAGTCATATAACTCATAAACAAACAGACATATTGATTGATTGACATCCTGTCAACATGTTTCATCTCGCATCTTCATTATATACCCAATACACCAAACGGGAACAGTACAATATTCTAATTCTAGGGCTAGATAACGCGGGTAAAACCACATTTTTAGAGCATTTGAAATTATTATATCCCGCTGAAAATGATAATAAAACCAGCAAATCCAAACAAGAGAATGAACAAGACAAAAGTACCACCGATATTCTCAAAACCAAAAGAATCTTGCCAACGGTAGGGCAAAATACCACTACCGTCAAATTTGAATCTTCAATTGAATCGCATTTATCATCACAGTTTAAAAATATTAACCTCAAGTTCTGGGATCTTGGAGGTCAAAGGTCATTAAGATCAATGTGGTCAAGATATTATCAATCATGTCATGGAATTATATTTATCATAGATTCTACAGATACAGAAAGATTTCAAGAGTGTTATGAAACTTTAAAAGAAATAGCTCATGATGAATCATGGCAAACCCAACCTGGAGAAGAACTTCTTAATGTACCAATTTTGATGCTTGCAAATAAGCAGGATTTACCACAAGCAGTTGATTTAGTATCGTTAAAGACCGGAGTATTTATTCAATTGGTAAGTGAATTAGAAGCCACCGATTCCAAGTTACTTCCTGTTTCGGTTCTCGAGAATCAAGGACTTAGAGAAAGTCTTGAATGGTTGGTGACTCGGCTCCTTTATAATAAGGGGAACAAAATGCCTATATACAAGTAAGAGGTCTGAGATTAAAGTTTGTGTGTGCGCAAGGTGGAATATTTTTATTTTTTTTCTTTAGGCGATTACATAATGTACACATACTCATGACACATCAATACAATTAAATCATAGCTATTTAAGCCATCAAAAAGGTAGGGAGGCTCTTTGCGTGGATATGCTGTTTTATTCAAAAATACATTGACTGCTCGTTAAATCTTCTTCTGTGACCTCAAGTGACCCCAATTATACTTACTATTATTTCCGAAAGTCATTGTAGAAAACCATTGCTCTCAATACATGTGACTCGCTGATTGTGAAATCTATTAGTGACCCTGCAATCGAGCACTGAGATCAAATTGAATTAAGACATCACTGTAACATGACGTCGAGGCACACCCCCAGGGGCATCTTAAAAGAATCTAAGAAATTTGACGGGATTTCTTGCAATTGCGGCTCGAATACTAAGCCAATTGATCCATCCAAAACAGGGAATATATGTAGGGGGATACTGGTTTGACCCAACCATAATGCAAAAGTATTTCATTGATCTTTGTGATAACCCACCCCTTTTGAGGGTTGTACCCGAAACCAATTGGCAGGAATCCCCAGTTTCATCAGCCACATGTGCGTTTTAGGTTGCTGCACAGAATAACCATAGGACTAAAAGTGAAATTTGCAATCATTGATTGCTACATTTGGTGCGAGTATATATTGAAACCTTCAGGACCAGATGGGGGGTATTTGTTCAGAATATTTTTATAATTTTCAATATTAATCATTCAATATTAACTCAATTGCAATTCCAATATGTCAGAAGAGAAACAAGATAAACAAGGATTCCTTAATAAGCTAAAGAAACCATTCAGATCTCACTCAAGATCTTCATCTAGCACCACCACTGAAGATACCGAGCACTCTCATGGAGGAGGTCACAAGAATGAACAAGAAAAATTAGCTGGTAGAAATCCTGAAAATTCCATAATTGAAGAAGCATACATAGAAGGCCATTCTAGGGGCCATCAACATCATCACTTGGGTCAATCAAGCAGCACTGGAACTGGAGCCGGAGCTGCTTCTACGGGTACTAAGGCTGCTGGAACTGGAACCTCAGCTGGAACCTCAGCTGGAACCAAGTCGTATCAAACCACCACTGGAACTGGATCCGGTGCCATTGTTGATGAAGCTTACCAAGAGGGTAAGAACCAAGGCTCTTCCCATGGTAAGGCTAGTTCGAGTGTCGCGGGCACTGGTATTATTGGAGCTGGTGCCGGTGCTGCCGGCGCAGGGGCTGTTGGTGCCTCAAAGTCTACTGATGCGTCTGACCATGATGAAAATATAATTCAACAAGCCTACAGACAGGGCTACAACTTTTTCCACCACAAACATGGTCATGATAAATCTCATGGACATGGTCAAGGTGCAATTGGTTCCACCACCGGAGATGTAGTTGCATCATCTTCTGTGGGACGTGTTGTCACTTCTCCACCTCGTGTTAAGAGGGAACCTGTTGCCAAAGACCTTAGTGGGGATTTCACTAATAATAAGAACCCAATTGACGATTCTGTGGTAGACCACAATGATTACCCTCACCCTGAATCAAGATATATGCAAGAAAACTCTAATCCTGAATATACCAATGATGCAAAGGCTTCAGGTGCAGGATATTTCTTCAATCCTAAAGATACTCAAGGAGGGGTTTATGGTAAATCTCATGATGGACATCTTGATGAAGCCACCAAGCAGGAATTGGAACGTAAGAAGAACTTGAAGACTCAACCTAGTGCATATGCTCATCAACAAGATTCTGATGATCAAGCTAAGAAGGTCCAAGATAGCTCTTATGCTGAAGGTGTCAAAGCTGCGCACAGAGACATGTTGCATGAAGAAAATAAAAAACTGGCTGCAAATGTGGATTCTCGCACTGATGCAAATCAAGCACCTCAGAATTCTACTTTAGATCCATCTGATGAGCATTCCAGAAACAGATCAGCATTCAACAAACATGGTGTTTCTACTGCCAAGGAAGAAGTTGGTGCTGGTGCTGGTGATGCTGCAATTGGAGCTGCAGGAGCTGCAGGAGCTGTAGGAGCCGCAGGAATCGCTGCTGCTGCTTCATCTTCCAAGGCTTCTTCCACCAAGAGCACTGACTCTCAAAATAAGGGATTGAACAAAGGAGGTGCCACTGCTTCTAGTAAGGCCACCTCTTCATTCACTTCATCCACCTCTTCTAGAGCCCCACATGGCGCTAGTGCTTACGAAACTCAACCAATCACCAACGAAGCTTACGATGCTGGCGTTGATGCTGGATCTAAATCCAAGGCAACTGGCCAATCTGGAGACCGCCAATCTGCTCACGGCAAGTCCTCTGGTTATGGATCTACCGGTGTTTCTGGCCAGTCTGCTGCTCAACCAGGTTCTGGATACGGCCAATCTGGTGATTCCAACCACACCGGCTTGAAAGCCGCTGGTGCTGGTGCTGGTGGTGCTGCTGGTTTGGCTGGTGCCACTGCCGCCCATCATTCCCTGAATGATAAGAGCGGTGCTTCTGCTAATGCCACCATCGACCCTAATGACAAGGCTTATCTTTCAACTGCAGTTCCTCCTTCTAGTGACAACTTTGACTATGAAAGTGAACTCAAGAGATTGGATCAACAAATCGACCAAACCCAACACGAGATTGAAAACTTGAAGAGCTCTGACGTCTCCACGACGGGTGTTTACGACCAAGAACTCACTAGCAAGGATGATCCTCGTGGTAATATCACTTCCAATGCTGCTACCACTGCCACTGGATCCAAATCCTTAGACCCTAATGCTGCTGTATCTTCCGGACCTGTTTCTGGCTCTGGCTCTGGCCACGGTGTTGGAACTGGTGCCGCTATTGGTGGGGCTGGTGGAAAGAGCTACGAAGCTTCCGAACATCCAGTTGTAAGGGAAGCTTACGAAGCTGGCTTGAAATCTGGTAAGTCTGGAAGAAATTATGCTCAACCAGGTCAAACTTCTCACACTTCCCAATCCGGTCCAGCTTTCGCTGGAGTTAGTGGAGAAACTGGAAATGTTTCAGGTGTTTCTAAGTCTTCTGGTTCAAGAGAACTTCCAGGTGGTAATCAACCAGACTCAAGAAATACTTCCTCTGGTGTCTTGGGTGGTGCTGCTGCTGCCGCTGCTGCTATTGCCGCTGGTACCTTAGGTTTTGGTTCTGATGATGACAAGGAATTGAACAAGCCTGAATTGACTTCTCAAGATGACTATGTTAAGACCTCTGGTAAGGCTACTGGTTTGGATAAGGTTAATCCTGATGGCTCTCAAAAGCCTGGCATCTTTGACGGTGCTACTGGTGCTTTGAGTGCTGCTGCTGGAGCTGTTGGACTTGGAGCTGGAGCTACAACTGCAAAGTCTACTTCTTCTAACGATCCAACTGTCCGTGAATCTTACGAAGCAGGTAAAAACAAAGCTAATGCTGAATCTAATACCGACTCATCAACTATTGGTGGTGGTTCTACCGACTCTTACAGCCATCCACAAACTTCTATTTCTAAGAATGCTGGTCCCCAAGCTCCAGTTCTTGATGAAGTTAAGGATACTGAAGATTTTGAAGACCTCGGAGACGCTAGTAGGGCTAGTACTAAAGGTACTTCAAGCTCAACTAGCTCTGGTGGAATTTCCGGTGTCTTAGCTGGTGTTGCAGGTGCAATTGGTGGGGCTGCTGCCGCTGTTGGAGCTGGTAGAGCAGCTAGAGGTTCTAATCACCATGATTCTATGGTTGATGATGTTAGTGAATATGACGATGTCAAAACTGCTACTGCTCACCCAACAAGAAGAGATTTGGAAGACAGAGAAGAAAAGGACAATGGTGCCAGAGACAGTCCTGGTGTCCAATCTATTCCAGGATTAGAAAGAGCAAGTGACAGCCATTCTAGTGGTCTTCACAAGACTGATAGTCATCGTCACCACACTACTGAAGCTGAAGTTGCAGCCTACAACAAGCAGCACGGATTCGGTGATGGTTCTGGTCATAAGAATGAATCCATGATCTCCGAAGCTGATCGTGATTTCGATGATGTTAGAGGTGCTCGTCATCATCCAAACAGAAGACCTGATGAAGATGATGAAGATGATTCTACCGAAAAGAAGCATGGTGATGGTGTTCAAGAAATTCCAGGTTTGCGTAGAGCAACCGAAAAGGACGACTCCAGTCTTCAAAGAAAGAATACTGGACATCATCATACAACTGAAGCTGAAGTTGCAGCCTACAACAAGAAGCATGGTTTCGGTAAGGGTACCCATGAAGAGTCCATGATTGAAGAAGCTGAACGTGATTTTGCTGATGTTAGAGAAGCTAAAGCTCATCCAACCAGAGGGGCCTTAGCCGATGATGAAGATGAAGATAAATACAGCAAGAAGGATGGTGCTGGTGTTCAGCAAGTTCCAGGTTTGCAACCAGCGACCGAAGCTGATGATTCCAAGCATCAGGGGCATCACAGTCATCATCACAATATCACTGAAGATGAGGTTACTGCCTACAACAAGAAACATGGTTTCAACAAGAATGATAAGAGATCTTTGGTTGAAATTGCTGAAGGTTCTGATCCATCTATTAAGAATGCTTCAAAGCATCATGGAAAGAAGGTTCAGGATATTGATGAAGAAGGTGAAAATGCTCCAAAGGGTGATGATGTTCAAGATGTTCGTCTTGACGGTGCTAGGCAAAACGATTTTATTAGAAGTGGTGGTAAAGTTGGTAGTTTGAGTGATGCTCCAACTGAATCTCATGATGCTAATAAAGAGTCCAATATTTCCAACCGTAAACAAGAAACCCAAGCTTATGCTACTGGTCATGCTAATAAGGACCCTGAAAGACATCATGGTAACCCTGCTGACAACATTGACCCCTCATTCAAGAGAGAACAACCAACCACTGCTGGTATCTCTGATGATAATCAACGTTCTACAGGCTCTTCAGAATATAAACCCAACTTAGATTCAGGTCATTCATCTGAATCAAAGACCGATTCTAACTTAGGTTATGGGACCGCTGCTATTGGTGCTGGTATTGCTGCTGTTGGTGGTGCTATGTCTTACTTATCTGGTGATAAGAAATCCGATAAGGATACCACTGATTCAGCTTATGGTAAGGATGCCAAAGATGATGCTGCGAGGCAAGGTAACGCCCCAAAATCAGACAAGTTAAGCAGGGATGCTTACAATGAAGGCTTTCAAACCGGGGCTTACGAATCAGGGAATATCAAGGCTGCTAAAGAAGTAAGTTCCCTGGCTTATGATGCCAAAGGAAATGACTTAGACTCTCCTTCCCAAAGAGGTTCTAGAGCTGGTGTAATTGGTACTTCTAGTGGTTTATCTAAACATGAATCATTTGAACAACCAGCTTCTTCTGCCCTTTCAGCCGACCAACTCTCTGAATATTATCAAGCTGGTGTCAACAAGGGTGCATATGAAGCTGGTCAACAATTCCATCAAAAAGAACAATTCCATTCTTCTAAAGATGATTCATCAAGAAACATTGGATCTACTGGTGCAGCTGCTGGAATAGGTGCAGCTGCTGGTAGTATTGGTGCAGCAGCAGGATTAAATGCAGCTAGCTCCAGATCCTCCAAATCTAGTTCTTCATCTCAAGGTGATTCTGCTCCTGGTACTGGACTTACTAATAGTTCCAGTCCAAGAGGTAGTCAAGCACCTAAGGATGAGAATGATGAATTATTGGTTGAAGTCATTGGTGTGTCTGATAGAGAAGAAGCTTCTAATATCGCACGCTTGGCTTCCAAGGATTTGAGTAAACAAGGTGTTGACTTATCCTCTGGTAAGTTAGTTATTAATGCTAACACCAAGGAAATATATAAAACTGATTCTGACCAACCAGCCAACAATTTGGTAAGGGAAGAAAAGGAATCAGTAAGTAGTTCTAGATCTCCAAACCAAAGCTCATCTGGATTCGGAGCTGGAACTAACACTGGTGGTGCTGCTGGAGTGGTTGCTGGTAGTCACAGATCCGGTGATTCTTCTCATGACAGATCTGGCCATCCAGGGTTTGGCTCAGGATCTAAAAACTTGAAGGAAGATGATGTTCAGATTCCTCAACGTACTGATCTTACCTCTTCCGACCCATCTCAACCTAACAAGTATCATGATGAACATGAGAACGCTAAGGAAAGATTGAGAAGAGCTGCTAATGAAGGTCAACTTGGTAATGTTTCTGCTGATGAAAATCATCGTTCTCATGGAACTGGTCAAGCCAGTCAAACCAACCACAGTGGTAACTCTGTTCTTGGTTCTGGTGCTGGTGCTGGTGCAGCCGCTGCTGGTGTGGCTGGTCTTGGTGCTGCTACTCGTGGTAAGTCTAAATCTGATAAAGACCATAAGGATGATGTTTTAGTTAATGTCCGTGGAACTAAGGACAATGCTGATGCTACCAAGATTGCCACAGGAGCAATTCAATCTTTGAAAAAGACTAACCCAGTACTTTTGGCTCTGGCTAAACAACTTAATGTTGATTCCAAGACTGGAATTATTACTGATGAAAGTGGTAATTTTGTTGCTAATTCCAAGGATATTAGTGCAAGTAGTAAGTCTGGTTTATCAAAAGAAGTTGGAAGAAAGGGATTATCAAGTGAAACTTATGATTCTAGTTCTTTAGCCAATAAGTCTGGTAGAACAACTGATATTAATGCATTTGGAATCAATCAATCTTCTGGTCTTTCCAGTAGATCTGAAAGAGATGCCGGTGGATTAAATCAAACTAATGACCTTTCCAGTGGGTCTACAAGAGGTGGTTTATCCAGTGAAACTTACGATTCCAGAGCTTTAGATAACAATTCTGGTGTTACTGATATTTATTCTTCCGACCTTTCCAGTGGTGCCGGTAGTGGTAATTTATCAAGTGGTGGATTAAGAAAAGGTTTATCTAGTGAAGCTTATGATTCCAGAGCCTTGAATACTGGTTCTGGTCTCACTACTGATGTTAATGCAGGTAGTCAATCAGGCTCTTACCCTAGTCAAAACTATGGTTTGAGCAGAGGTGACTCAACCAATGACAGTATTCCAAGAACTGGTGCCAATAAGTCCCCTAATAAGGAATCTACTGGTGCCTATGATTCAAGTGCTCTCCCTCATCAAACAGAAAAGACCGATGTCTATTCTGATGGTAATGCACTTGGTGCAAACAACCAAGGCTTAAAATCCGGACAAGGAAACACTCAATCTCGAACTGTTTCTGGTGCAACTGTCCAAATGCCGGGTAGTTTCATTCCATGAATGATCAATGATTTTTTTTTCTTTTTTTTCTTTTTTGAAAATGACTTTTTTTACTTTAGTTTACTTTTAGTTTGAGTTTATTTAGTTCTGTTATTGTTTGTTTTATTATGAAGAATAAAATGTGATAATTTAAAATAAGATGTAGATTTCTAAAAAAATCACTATAATGTTTTTTAAACTACTTGATAAAAGTTATATATATGTATATAATAAACGTAAATCTACCTTAACAGATTACGAAGTCCTGAAGAAATAAATAGAATTAAACAAATATCAAAACCGATAACACCAAAACACTAGACTTACCCAAGAAAACGAATAGTCACTAAATCTAGAAAATAATAACAAAATAGATAAAAAGCAACCATACTATTTTATTTTTGTCATTAAGGTTATTTTTTTTTTATTTTTAATTGTAAACCCTTCTGTCCAATTCCCTCAACACATTTGCAACTGATTGTACTTCAACTTGCATACCTCTTGTAGTCAATTTACCCACCAAAGTACTGAAATCTACTGAGTTAAACTTCTTATGTCTGGATAAAGTTTTGTAGGCATCAGCACATGGGATAAACATACCAGATGTAGAGGTGGCTGGGTTATTGGTAGCAATTAATGGAGGAGGTGCTGAAGATGGAGTGGAAGGCATAGAACCTAATGAGATAGACGGAAGACTAGCTTTTGAGTCGGTACGAGAAATCAACGGTCTTGGAGAGGGAGTTGATCCCTTTTCAGGAGATTCTGAGGCTTGAACAGAAGCAGAACCCGATCTTGAGCCTGAAATTGAACCAGAAACAGATGTTGGACGAGAACCAGAAGCAGAGGTTGAACCTTCATCTTGGGCTTTACTGGCAACTGTAGTACAGAACAAAGTAGACATTGGATCGGTCTGACATTGTTGACAAGTACCGGGGTTACCAGTACATCCAGCATCCGATTCTTCTTCCTTAGTTTCTTGTCTAGTAGTTGGGTTAAGAACAGTTGGTACAGCACCTGGAGTCAAGTTAGTGATTTCTCTGATTTCAACAGATGGTCCAGGATGCATCACTGGTAATGAAGAAGTACTCAATCTTTTTGAGTTCAAAAGTGGAGGTAACTGTTTTGTTACTTGTTGTTCTTCCTTTTCTTCAGGTTCATTTAATGAGTCATTTAATCTAGCGGCTTCTTTAGCGGCTTCACGACAGACACAAGGAGTATCGTCAGAACAGAAACCACAATCTTCTACTGGAGAAGTATCATTGAATTGACTATTGCTTTCCAAGTGAATATCGGAAGCTTTCCTTGGTTTTTTCAATTGTGGCATTGGTTTAGATTTGGAGAATTTTTCAGTGAAATCGATTTCTAATTCATCAGTATTGGACTTTCTTTTCTTACTACCAAGAGAAACCGCAGGCATTGGCTTGAATAAATTGATTGCATCTTCCAACTTTTTGTTAATATCGATCTCGTTATCGGCCAGTTTTAAGCCAACACTTTCACATAAACATTCGTCTTTAAGACATACCCCACAATCGAAATCAGCATGTTTATTATGTGGAGTAGCATTTGTAGATACTGGAGTGATGGCAGTGGAAATAGATTTACGATGAGAAGGAGGAGATTCGGTGGATGGAGCTGGTGATATTTGTTGAACTGAGTATGCTGAGCTTGCAGGAGATCCACTGTTATGATTTGCAGGTGATCCATGAGAACTACCAACAACATTATAGGCGAATTTGAAAGGCCCACCGTGAGAGTCTTTCATCACATTTACTTCTTGTCTCAACTGATCCAAGCTCTTTAATAAAAATTGGTTCTCCACTTTGAGCTTATTAATGGTGTTTACCAAGCCCATTTCTTTGATTTCCTTTTCTTTTTCAACTTCCATTAACTTTTCTTCTAGTTCTTGAACCCTTGTGGCTCTTCTTTCTCTGAAGGCACGTTGGGCGGCTCGATTTTGGGCCTTCCTCTTGGAAGCTGGTGTATCAACACTAGGTTTTCTACCAGGTTTAGGGCGAGGCGGAAGAACCCATTCTTTGGAAGTAATGATCTGGGATACACCTGAAGACGATGTGGATAATGAAGTGCCCGAGGACGACGGTCTAGGAGTAGCACTAGCAGAACCAGATGACGGTGGAGATCCTGCTGAAATGGCAATAGGAGAAAGAGCCAGTCTAGGGGCTATACTTGGCCCAGGAGTACTCATAATGATATGGATAATATTATAGACAGATTATGGAGGGCGTGGAAAGCGGGTGATTTTTGTTTGATGTTGAGGATCTGAGCTTGTCGTGGTGGAGAGTGACACGGTCACTTATCAATATATATGGTGATACAGTAAGTTGGGGGAGGCGATGGAAAGTATAAGTAAGTCAGGTGAAACTAGTTTAGCCAAGTATAATCAAACAAGGGAATGATTGGCTGACTGATGAAAAAGATAAAACTCTTTTTGTGGCAAGTGGGCATATGCAGGCTGGTGTCATGGTAACATGGGCTCGTATCAGTGAGGTGTGAAAAGAAAGAAAGGTAAGAGAATTTGGGGTTTTTTTGCTGACGGCTGAGTGGCTGGAAGTGTGGGGCCAATAGATGGACCAGTTCAAACGTTTATGAATGGACAAACCTGGTTTAGTCCAGGGTATAAGTGGTGTGTGCACTGATTTGGCCAAAGGCCTAAGTTGTCCGGTCCAGGCCGCGAGCGTAGCTTTTGGTAAGAGAATTACAGATAGTTATCCGATTTCGGACCGCACCTTTGTGGCCGATCGGGCATTAACCAACAAGCCAGATGGATGGTGTAATGAGCGAATAATGATCCCATATAGGCAATAAGAGAAGGACATGAGGTGTTTACTAGGCGAGAACGTGAAGTTACGATTTTGTTCTGTTCTCACGCATCAGGTATGGCTTGACTTTGCAATCGAACTTGTGTATTTAGATGGTGTAGTTCTGGAGACTATTAGCAGATTTTATCATGTGCTAAATGTTCCAGGTGATCTTGAGTCATTACCATCAGCCACATTGTAACTTGGTATTGGTATAGTTATAGGTATAGTTATAGTTGCGGGCTAGCGGAGAACAATAGTAGGTTTTTTTTTTTTTTTTTTTTTTTTTTAAAAAAGTCAAAATTATGAAGGGTATTGTGAAATTGAGGCTTGCTAAGTTAAGTGCAAAATGGAGATCGTGGGTTTGACTGGGTGTAACGAATGCTTGGTAGGAGAGGAACAGGAGACGAAATCACGGCTTCTTACCTGAAGAGTGCGCAACTACTGTCAAGTGTGGTGCTTACTAGTGGATTCTAAAATTAGTGGTAGGATGTCTCCGCTTCTAGCTTTTTAGGTTTCTGAGACATCACAGGGGTTGCAATTTGCAGTAATTACGAGGATCTCCACATACCCGAAAGAGGAGACTATAGGTTCGATTATCAACGGAATAGAGTGATTGAATGGACTGGGGATTCATCGAAATGGTCCAACCCGTTTTGTGGTTGGGAGTGAAACAGGTAATCGACTCTGAACGGTCTTAGTTTTCTTCTTATTAACTTATTATATGACTAAGATATCTAAGATGGTAAAATATAGAATGTATAGGACTTTACATAGTTTAAATTCTGTTCCAATGTCTAGACATCAATATCAAGTAAAAGATATTTGTTCACTATCACTACATATGAATTTCATTAAAACCCTGAAAACCTGACACTTAGCCTGTTCCCCTGGTTGATCTTTTATTGCTCATTTGTTACAATTTCATTTGTTACAATTTATATACAAGGAAACTAACTACTTAGTTTCAGATTGAATCTCCTTTTGAATTTTGGCGATTTCTTCAGCACTTGGTGGACCATCAAATACCTTGTTCAATGAGGTCTTACCGAGTTTTTCTTTCATTTTCTTTTCTTCTTCAAGAGCCTTGGCGATGTTGGCTTCAACAAACTTTTCATATTGTTCGTATTGGAATTGACCATGTTCTCTGATAACATCTAATGGCATCTTTGGTTCCTTAGCTAAAGCTGGAGCACCCAACATAGAAGCTAAAAAGTTACCAGCATTTGGCTTATTGTTGTCCTTCTTCCATTGTTCTCTTAACTTTCTTTCACGATCAGCGAATTCTTCAACAACATGGTATCTGTCATTGAAAGAGTTTAGGATTGGTCTAATATCCTTAGCTGGTTGGGTAGCCAAGTATTCCAAGAAAGGAATCAAGGAAATCAAGTAATCATCTTGCTTACCTTCCCATTTCTTGGCCATAATAGCATTTTCTGGTTGTAAAGAAACAGCTTCTTCATCAACATCAACAATAACAATCTTACCTAAATCACGGTTTAATAAAGATAAATCCTTGATCAATTTACCATCCTTGTAACGACAAGCTTCTCTGTATAAAGCGAATTGAACAGCAGCTTGCATTGGATCTAATTTTCTAACCACAGCTTCAGAATAAATTTCATAGTTAGATGAGAAAATAACAATTTCATAGTATTGAGACAAGTATCTTAAGAAGTAATCCAAACCAGGTCTCTTGGCAGTTCTCCAACCGTTGTGGTTATCCCAAGAAGAGTGAATCAACAAATCATCTAAAGTTAAAACCAAGGTTAATGGACGACGATAAGCTTCAGGAGCTGGAGGTGGCAACAATTGTTCAAATGCTGGTTCAGAAAAGAAGGTAAAGAAGGAAGATAATCTTTTGTTGAATCTTTCATACATCAAAGATGGAGTGTAACCATTGTCAATAGCTTGACCTTCGAGTTTCTTTTGTTCTTCTTCAGAATCCCAGTTTCTGGTCATGTATGCAACAGAAGCACCAGCTCCAACAAATGCAGTGATATAAAACCAGTTGGCGTACTTTTCTCTTTGGATATCCTTGGAAGTTTGAGCTCTTCTCTTTCTCTTTTTACCATTGGATTCTCCAGTACTTTCGGAAGCTTCTGGTTCTTCAAATCCTGCTTTAGCTAACATATCATCAGTTAAGATACTTTGCTCCTTTTCTTGCTTTGGCTTTTCGGTGGAGTAAAACTTGACAAATGGGGAAACTACTTGCTGACGATTCCATCTGGCGACAGTTGGTGCTCTGACACTAGCACCAACCCTCTTGGCCAATAGTCTGCATTGCATCATAGTGGAAGTGGATTTGGGTTTATAGTTGGGATATTGAAAATTTTTGTTTCTCTATACAGGCAGCTGTTTAACCAGAGTTGATGGTGTGTAGAGAACAAGTGAGACACCATGAGACACCGAGAATTTTAGTTAGCGAGACAACGTGAACAAGAACGTGAAGTGAAGAGATTGGGTGATAAAGTGATCTCAACACTGGTGTTTAGGTGGAATACAGGTGAATTATATAATACAAGATGAATAGAGTTGGGATACTACGGGCTGGAGGTGCTTTGGCTGGCCAGGTATCAAGACGGCATGGACCCAGCAGTTTGATCAGTCGAGTTGGTGATCCAGGTTCTGTTACCCGTTTGTTACCAGTGCGCTACTATGCTAGAAATAAGGTGGTTGAGGTTCTTGATTACATCAAGAGAGTTGACCAGGAACAAGAGAGATTGGTGAGAGACGCCACAACCAAACAGAAAATAGATGTGTTGCTTGACCATATCAAGGAGAATAAGGAATTACTTTACTTGTTATCGATTTTCCACTACGAATGTTCGAAATTAGGGATAACTCAAGATACTGCTAGTAGAAAGGGAGGGATCAAATACTATTTCAAGTGGGTTCTGAGATTGAAACCTATTTATGATTCGTTTTGGGACTTGAGTCACTTGGTAGAGATTTCCAACCATAAGCATAAATTGAAGTTTGATATCAACAACTTGGGACTTTTGGATCCTAAGAATTTCGAGAAACTGGTCTACCAAGAGTTGAAAACTGGAAGATACCATGGATTCGACTTCAGAGATGTCGAGATATTTGCATTTTCCAGACCTAAGTTCATTGAGCCATCCAAAGAATAGGATCGGTCCCCAATTCACCAACCAGTAATTGGTGGCTGCCTCCATTTGTGATCATCAATGGGCATCTGTCCATAATATTTAAATTCACAAGATTCAATGGTGAGTTCGAAAAGGGAGTTTAGAAGTACCAAATGTAATAAAGTTGGTGCCTAAGTAGACCAGAACCAGCCTTATAAGCAGCAATTGACACTTTAGCTGCAGAGCAACATATGACCAACCTTGAGATGAGATCTCTATCATCTCTTCTTCATATGGCATTATTCTTTGAGCCATCGTTATTGGCAGGTAGACTTGCCTTTAGGTTACATTTACCTGGTCTTGTAAGCATCAACACCACGTCGTGATTTAATACCTATCCAGTATATTGATTTTTATTTAATAAGTTCAATATAAATTGCATTTTAATATTCTACGTTCCTCTGAATCCAATACTCTACATCCTCTACAATCTGAATCGTCAACTTATTCGTTAATTAATTTTTCTGTGACAAACTCATATTCAATTATATTCAATTATTAATGGTAAATCATTCTATTGAACGTTTTGTCATATTACGCTAAATTATGTTTTCTTTGGCTTTGATCATCCCCTTGATCTTGGGATTAGAAAACATTACAAAATCTGCCTGTGTTGTATTTGTTTGATGGTTTATCGGGGTTTTTTTTTATTGTTTATGGCTTTGGAATTCTCAAAGATTTTGAAATCTCAGCACATCCTTGTAAGAAGAAGCCAATTGCAATTGCATGGAATTCAAAAACGGAGTTCTTCAAGATAAATCCACCAGGTAATTCTTCCAAGATCCAGTCCTTATACACTAAAGTGGCCATGAAACCAACCCAGATCAAGTTACTTGGAACAGGTAAACCTTCAAAGTATTGGGATTTTCCAGATTCATCCTTTGGAATGTTATTGGTAGAAATGTTGAATCTAGCTAATCTGGTTAAACCACATAAGACCCAGAAACTCAAGATCAAAACATCAACGGTGGTTCTGAATCCAATTGCAAAAGCAATTGTAGCTGGACTGACACTGAAAGAAATCAAATCCGCCAAAGAATCAAGTTCTTGGCCCATTAAAGAAGATTTGTTTCTTAATCTGGCGACTCTCCCATCAAAGAAATCAAAGAATAAACCCAAACAAATAAAAAAATGAGCTCTTTGAACGTAATGAGTTTGACCAGTTAATGTGAATCTTAAACACGAGATTATGGAATAGAAACCAGAAAATCCATTTAACAAAGTAATGAAATCAGCCATATGTAAGTTTCTAATCAAACTGAAATGTCTGTCATCTTCTATGAAAGCAACATATTCCTTTTGGTCTGGTTTTGGAAGTAAGTCCTTGGAAGCCAATGAAAACAATGATGATGATCTACGAATTGGATTTGGAGGAACTTCATGGACAGTTTCATCATCCGAGGCAATTGCCGATTCGTGCTTCTTGAATCCTGTAGAAGACATTGTTGAAACGAAAAGAAAGTGATATCAATTGGTAAAGATCAGTAAAAAGATTGATGGTTTTTTTTTTGTGGTTTGCTTTTGTATCTATGTTCGAAATTAGCGAGGGCTCACGTTTAGGGCCAAGTGTGTCGCTGAAATTATAATGGTAGTTGTGTAGCAATAGGGCGCAGCAATATATATATAAATACAAAGAGTGAAACAGGCAAAACGTCAAATGGAACAAGACACCGGGATTCAGTGAGGGGAAGCAGATTTCTTGATTGCATAAATGACCTTTGAACTTAATGTGGACCCTGACAGTGGGGGAAGAGTTGCCCAACCGGTTGGTAAGCAATTAAGTAAGCAACTGTTGCTAATCACATGCGTGACCAACAATCTGGTACGCCAAGTGTGGAGGGAAAAACAGTTGTGGATACTGATCCGATTAGCGAGGCAGGAAGGTAAAAAAATATTATCAAAATGGTTTAACTGGGACAACGGTTAACAGGAAGCTCCATATCACTGAGACTTGTGATGGTAAATTTCACCAATCTGTGGCGGGTTATTTATAGGATTATTAGGGAGATTATTGGGACTGGACCACACACGTTAAGCATGAGATTGCGATGCCTATGGCCCATACCAGTTAGTACCTTAAAATAGATCACACTATTTCAGATAAATTGATAAATTACAAAGTGATGTCTGCTGTTTGGGGTTGTGTGAGAGGGTTGGTTTGTGTAGATGTTTTAGGGTGAAATCGGCGGCCTGCTTTGGTATTTAAGTAGTCTTGTGGGGGCTACCTCATCAGGCAAAGTGTCAAAGTGATGCAACGCAATAGCTGCAAAATCACCCACCTGTTGCCGTTCTCTACCCAAAAGGTTTAGAGGGACATCCAGACATAGGAAGGTTTCGGGTGGTCAAGGGTAACCATGCTAGCTAAGCTTGGTTGAGGTGTATTGTGGTCTAGAATTGGGTGGTTTTTGTCTCTGATCTAAATCTCACCTCTAGAGTATCTTTTGCATGAGGTTGCCATGGGGCGCAATAATAGTCCTGGCCAAAGGAACTTAGCCTCCTAGCCACACAGCTGTCAAAGTTACTTGTATACTGAAGATAATACTTAGCACAGCTGTCAAAGGTTGCGCTTATTCGGTAATTCTTTCTATGAAACTTCTATGTGATCCAGCTGACAGTGACGTATAAGGCGAGTGTCTACATGATAGTGCAAGTTTTTGCAGCAATAGACCATCATCGTAAACTCAATTGATAAACGGAGCTGATTAATGGACTTACAAATGTATTGAGGCTCAATTGGTGAGGATTTGTCATCAATTTGGCCCTAGTATCTCCTATAATCATCATGGTACTTCTCTCTAATTTATGTCTACAGTTCACTAACCACCTTACAGTTTTATGTCTAATTCTAGTTTGGTTTATTATGTGTAATATGTAGATAATGATGTTAATAAATAGCAAATGAACTGAACCTGAAACTGAATCATGTTGAGTACTATAATATTTGATAGTTAATTGGTAAGTTTAACTGACGATAAAATTGGACATCCAAATAAGTTTTGAAAAACTTAATCATTAGAAACAATCACCTTTGGTATGCTAGCCAGCGAAGCTTGGTTAGAACTTCCTCCTTCAGATGAGCCGTTTTTATCATCGTTTTCGTCATGAAGTCCATAAAATACAGGCTTGGAGGGTTTCAACATCTCTTGATTGGCTGCATTTAATACGGATTGTACTCCTCCGGTATTTGCAACCGGTGTAACCACAAATGAGTTCATTGAATCATTGGACGCTGGTCGAGATAATGAAAGAAGTGCCTTCTCTTTTGATCCATTATCAACAACATAGATATTACTTGGAAGGGAAGCGGAACTTGGATCAGAACTTGGAAGTTGATTGATCTTAAGATTCAAAATCTCCTGTTGTTGTCTAATAATTTCCTTTTGCATTTCTAAGTAATTCTCGTGTTGTTCACGATGATCACCGGTCATTTCAGAAGATACTGGAGCACCATGGGAAATAGAATCTGGAGTAAGGTTTGGTGAGGAAGTCACAGAATGATTGTTTGGTGATACAACTCCTGCTTGTGGCATATCTGATAAGAATGTCTCTTCAAATGGATTTCCTGTATCAACCGGTGATTGAACAAGAGGAGTTTTAACCGTTGGTTGGAAAATGGCTGATAAACTTTCATCTTTGTCCAATTCCAATTTCAATTTATTCAACTTATCATCAACAGCATCAACATTAACCGCGTTCTTGGAAGCAGCCTTGCTGTTACGTAATTCCAATTCTTTGAGTTCAATCTTGGATTGAACCAACAGGAATCTTTCATAATGTTTGGAACCAAATTTGGATAATTCTTCTAAATCACCAAACCAATTCGTGAAATCGACCAAAGTCAAACATTTGAAAGTATGCTTCTTGGAAGGATTAGAATTCTTAATAAGTTGGAATTTGAATCCCTTTTCATCCTTCATTTTAATGGTCATATCATTAAGATTATATGATTTATTAGGGATATCATCATGACCAATAAAACCACCAATTTTATCCTTATTTTTATTCTTTTTAGGTGGGGTTCCTCCAGATTTCAATGGTTTCAAATCACTATGACTTCCATGTTCATCTCCTTCCATTTTAAATTCATGCAAATAATTACAGGTCAACACGAAGTAGCATCTACTGTAATTTTTAAACAATTTAGACTTCTTATACAACACTCCAAACCTAATACATTTATTATGAATGGAATGAGAATAAGGAAGTTCAATTGATTTAAATGAGCGGGTTTCCTTCTTCTTTTGAGCAGTAGTATCCTTATAGATATTAAGGAAGTTGGGGTTCATAGAAATGAAATATTCCCAATCTGATGTTGCTGATGAAGAAACTTGATCCCTGAGATAGACATGTGCTTCATTATTCAACAGCAATTTACCAAACTTGTCAATAATAACCTTAAGTTCCTTTATGACATATACATAAAGGTCTTTGGCGATATTTTGAAGATTGATATATGATGCAAACATGTAATTTTCATTAATGAGCTGATGTTTAATTTGATAATCAACCTGCATTTTGACCAAAAATGGATCATCTAAAACACCATCGTCATCATCTTCTTGTACATCTTCTTCACTTAGTAATTTTTTCTTCAAGACAGGAACTTTGTTACTGTATCTTTCCACCGAACTCATATAAGAACTTAACACCTTTCCAGTAACACTAATTTCCTTAAGTAATTCAAGAGTGGAAAATGAATCGTTCTTCAAAGATGTCTTAATTTCTTTGATTTTGTATGTTAAATTCTTTAACAAATTCTCCAATCTTGGAATTAACTTGGTAGTTAAATCCTTATGAGCCTTAGCTGAATTGGAATAGAACGCCTTGTGTTGTCCTAATAAAAGCGGTGGAAGGTTGGTAAATAAGGAATCATTAGGAAAAAAATGAGCAGGAACCTTGACGTCGTTATGATAGTTACCATTCAAATTAGAAGTGGTATTGGACTTCACTGGTCCTCCACCAGGTTGTGCCAATTTTTTATGTTGTGGACTTATGTTTTTGAGAAATGTAGAGTTATTTGATTTCGTCTTGAATAGACCAGGTCTTTTGATCTCATTGTTTCCTTGGTTAGTTGAGCTTGCGGTGGAAACATTGGAAGACATAGTACTCAAAGCAGTTCCTGAAAGGTTTCTCTTATGTTCCTTGGTAGGAGTGGTGGATTGAGAATTTGAAGGAGAATCTCTAGCGGTCATCACTTCATCCATCACTTTAAATGGTAAGTCTTTGAAACCAGGAAACTGGATCGAGTTGATCAATTGGTACCCAAGATTAGCTTCATACTCCTTAACAGAAGCCATATCTTGGAAGTAATAGATCAAAGACTTGATGAAATACTTCCAGTACTTGAAGAAGTTCACCAAGTTATCAATAGGTTTAGCTTCATAGCCTGGTAGATTAACATAGAATGGTGATTTGGGGTTGGTTGAAGGTAGAATACTTTCTTTAGTAAATGTGAAAGTTGAAGTCATCCTAACATTTGAAACCAATATGCCTTAATAATGAAGTTTTTGTTTTCGTGGATAATAATGAATATAATGTCAAACTTGTTTGATATATATTCGGATCAATTCTATTAAAAGTCCCAGTAATTCCAAAGTATAATTTCTTTTGTTGTATATTTATGAAGGTGTGAAGTGAAAGTGGGTTGAGTTAAGTGAGATTTTTATGGTAGCTAAGAAAAACCCCTCATTCTAACATTACGAAACTGGTCTGCATTTATATGGTTAATTATAGACCCTTCTCGGGATAACCAACCTTTAAGGAAACTCACCCCCACCGCCCAGTCTAGATCAATTTAGTATGCGTTACGTAACTTGTCACGGCGCAATTTTGTTGCGGAGATGTAAAATGGCTCCGCAATTGCCGAATCCTTTCAACAAAAAAAGATTCGGTATTTATCCCTTGCAAGCGCGAAAAGGATTACTCCTAATTCTGCTGTCAGGTATTCTTGCTAACAATAGTCAAGAATAAGAACGGGATCCCGATTTTTTGATTTTTGTTGTTCCCCAGATCGATATTAAAACCGAGACCACCACCATCCCTGTAAAATGTTTCAATGCACGATGACATATGTCGCGGGCTTGGCACAAAAGATTTTAGACCATTTAAGTCAATAAATCAAGTTTCAGAAAGTTTACTATAAGTTTCAGATAATTGTAGTAATAATAAAATTAAAAACAACAAAAAAAGAAAGAGATCATCTTCACTAATAGCACATATCACCAGTTAATTCATTGATTTCAATCCAACTAACGTCAAATCAACTGAATATACATCATTACGCAAATATATACTTGATCTAGATCGTGTTGGTTCAATTTTTTTTTTTTTTTGATGTATAATCCTGTCAGTTAAACGCGACTTCTTTTTTTGCCTTTGTAATTGTAGATCCTCCTTGTTTTAATGATTATTTTCTAATCTCTCAATTAAAGCTTTATTTTCATTTCTTAAAATACCCAATTCTACCAACAAACTACTTTTATTGCCGTAGCTAATCATCTTGAGTAAATTATCATTTTCTGCTTTAAGTAAATTGAGTTTGCTAACAATTTTATGAGCTAATTCTTGCTCATCAAAATGACCATTGTTGGTAAAGGTAAGCCCTGAAGAGGCACCCATACTTAAACTAACAATTAATGCTTCTAATCTTTCCTTTGTCTCATCTAATTCGATAGTCTTCTCTTGCAATGTCTTTGATAAGTCCTGAAATAATTGATAATGATTCTGCGGAATAGTTATAGTTTGCGTCATTGAAGTAATTGGTGGATAGACCAATTCTTTAAGTTGTTTGGTGCGTCCATGTTCCATGGTTGTTAATTGTTCAGTTAAGTTCTTTATCATTTGATTTTTAAGAATCAATTCAACCTTTAATGATTGACATTCTTGTTCATACTTATCAATTCTCTTTGGAGGCTCTTTCGCATAGTTTGGAATGTAACTAGGAGCATTGATATTCATTTGGCTATGAGCTTTTAATGTTGTAGAAGTTGATCCCATTCCCAAATCATTTGAACCACTATATTGACTGCTAGAAGGAGCGGCATTGTTGTTGATTGGGAAATCTTGACTTGTTCCACTAAGAAATTCTGGTCCACTAATAATCAGGGAATTAAGTCCGTAACCTGTGGCTGAATTCCAAAAACCAACCAGTGGATTGGTGGCTTGGGTCTCTTGAGAAAATGTGGTTGTACCTGAAGATTGGCTCTTTGAATCGTAAAGATTGAAATCGTTCATCCTGAACTGGGTAGTAATACTTGGGTTCCGGATGTTTAGATATATGTGTATGGGGTTTATAGTGGCTGTAAAAAATCCCACATTTTGGCTGTAAAATTATGTAATCTCAGATCATTATACCACCGATAAGACCTATAGAACGAGGTAAAGACTACAACAAACCACCGAATTGGGTGTATGGGGCGATACAAAGTTATAGCGTATGCTACTACTGGCTGGTATGGCTTTTTTGTCGCTTGTATTGACCTATCTTAGGTTTGGTGATGGCTGTGATTTTGACTGCAAATAGATGTGCTGGATCCATGATGATGATGATGATGATGATGTACACCGCCTATCCATACAACCCCAACGCCATAGTAATATGACGTCAAATTATGCCAATTTGAAGTGGTGGATAAGATACAAGTTTCGGGGTTTGGGTATTGGGTATTGGCGCCGGATAGCCGCCTCGGTGGAGGTAGAATGGGCTGTTTTACCTTAATTAATTGTGAGTTCTACATTAGGTAAATTAGCTAGTCATGTATTCGTCTATTCATAAGGGAGTGAGACTGGTCACTGGGTAGTCCTAAAATTAATCTAAGGTGACGTGGGCACCGCTGGTATAGTGGAAATGGCCACATAAAAGGGCTCATTTGGAATTGGCTATTGGCTATTGGCTATTGGCTCTATGGACGGAATGGGGGAAGATTGGTGAAACGGGCCAGGCAATCGTTTTCCATGTGACTAGTCACATGCAAGTCCAATTGGACCATGTATGGAGAGGGCGGTGGTTGGGGGAGGCTCAAAAGAGCTCGTTGTTTCCTATCATTTGTTTCAACATCTGGCCATTGGGAGTATTCAACACTTTTTGCGGAAGGGTCACTATTTTCTCGTCTAAGTCCTTTCCCACCAAGAAATCAACCACCACGTTGGTGAAATGGTTACAGTTATTGTCAAACAAATCGTATTTTGAGGCATGGTACTTCATTTCTTCGTGGTTCCGTAAGTCTTCCAAAAAGTCCTCGAAGATCTCTTCGTTGATAAAGGTCTCTCCCATATCGATCACTTCGATTGGTAGCCCATACTTGGTTGTGGATGGAGGTGATACCTGAATTCCTTGGCTGATATAGTGTTCTTTGTTGTAGATGACCACCGAGGTGTGGTAGATGGCGTCTATCTTGGTTCCAAGGAACATCGGTGAGTACATGGCAGCCATTCCGTGTGAGAGATCATACACATAGACCTTGACTGAGTATGAGGGTTCTTCTTCCATCTGGCAACAATAGAATTGAATAAGATAAGTATTGAATAGGCTGGTTATAAAGTGATCTTGTACTAGTCTTCTTCTGGTTTGCTAGTGGGTTGTAAAATATATTTCTATGGATACTCGTGTGTATTTATAGTTGCCTGATAAGGATGGCAAATTGGTGATGCGACATATTTAAGACTTGATTTCGTGATTCGTGACAATTCTGCCAAGTTCCTACAACTGCGACTGCGGTTGCGACAATTGACCCACTAAAAAAATTTCTCGGTGATAATTTACCTACTTAAAGCAGCACTGGGTAGATAGAATGTTATAACGTCCACAGAGCCCAATTCGTATACCTACCACCCCAAACAAGCTCCTCCCCAGCACCCCCAGAACCCTAGCACAGGCACATCCTTCTCTATAGTCGCCATTTCTAGAAACATCATAATCATCAGATAATTGATCTTCTTCAATAACGATATCACTTGACTTTTTGGTATATCCTATCTCATATCTCATATATTTATATTTATATATATATAGATATATACAACGACGGCCTGTTTCACATATGTCGGAGATACTAGACCAGGCCAGGGCCTATAAGGTCCAGTTGGACTCGTTCTTGGAACGAAAGTACATTGACCAGGCGGTATTGTTGGGACTCAACTCCATGGTTCTGTCGAAGTTTCAAGGATGGATCATCAATGATTTCAAGAAATACTATACTTCGATAGAAACACCAGTTCCTGCCAACCAACTCCAAGAATTCGATACTATTTCTTTACTTGAAAACCTCTGGCTTAACTTCCATTATCCTATAATCAAGTTCTTTCAACAACAACATGCGGTCCATTTCCATGAAATTACTCAAAGCTTCAAAAATTCCATAAATGTCCAAAATGGTCAAAAACAAAAACCTCAGAAGTTCAAGGTCAAACCCGTTGAAATGAGAAAAATTAATGATAATTTTACCAAGTTGATTAAAGATGTTTTTCTGTTGTATCGTAATTTGCTCAGCCATTTTGCAACAAAGTATAATAATGAACTTCTTCCTCTATCCGTTTTGAAATATTTCAACCTCGAAGTATCATCACAAGCCCAAGAAACCACAGATGCAAATGTTCAAGCCAATCTCCTCTACTTGATCCATAAATGTCTCTTGGGATTAGGTGATGTTACTCGTCATAGATCATTTGTTGAAATCACCTACGTAAACCCAAGCGTATCTAATAAGGAATTTTTCAAATATAGAGCAATGTCCAACAAAGAAAAAATGGTATTATTAAAACCATATTTTGAAAAATCCATTCAATACTACCAATTTTGCATCCTATTATTACCTGCTTTGAATGAACCTTATAATCATATAGGGGTGATCTATAATATTATTGATGATAAATCGAAAGCTATTATTTATCTTTTGAGGTCTCATTTCACTAGAATCCCTGATTTCCAATTAGGTTTATCTAATATGAATAAAATCATGTCCAAAGACGATTTCACAAATGCTATATTTCATATTTTTGATGCTCCACAAAAGAAAGAAAAGTATAATTACACTGTGGCCGAACAAATGCACATGATTTTGATCTCTCTTATTGGTTACTACTATATGCCTAAAACATACAAAAAAGGGCCAAATATTATCAAGAAAATCACATATTCAGAAGTTGAGGGTCACCTCTTTAAAGTATTAACTGAATCATTTGATGATCTTTATAACACTGAAGATGAAACAGGCAATTTCTTTGTTGTGCAACTTACAATTCTTATGGCATTCAGCAAATTAATCGAGTCGATTCCTATAGCTATGTCCGATTCAATTGCAAATAGTGATCCAAGTACCAAGCTTAATAATTTCGTTTTCAGATATATTGAATACCTCAGCAAAAACCTTATTAGAGTTGATTTAAACAAGAATTCAACCAATACATACATCATTATTAGATTTCTTTTGAATTGGTTGAATGAAAACAAGACAATCTTAAGATCTGTCCAAGGTAGAAAGTATACTGTTCTTGCAGTTATAAATATTCTTAATAAATTTGTGGACCATGTTGAAGCAACTGAAAGTCATATCAAGGATCTGTTCTATGAATTATTAAAATCTAAATCTAGACCTGTCAGAGGATACTACTTTAAGGAAGATGTCTCATTTAGAGACTTCCTGATTATCAAGTATCAATTCAAAGATTTTGATGATAATCATTTATTCCAAGCCAAGAATTTTAATTTATTATTAGGAGACTATTCATCTTATATTGGTCCTAATAGTGTTCCAACATTTTTGGACAATTTTGTGGTGCAGAGCCTCTCTGATTCTCATCTGATCCAACAAGAGGTTCATAACTACGAAAACAACTTAAGACTTGAAGCTATCATGGTCATGGGTAGAAAAATTTTTGATAAACACTTCAACCAAACTGAAAACAGATTTATAGCAGTTGAAAGTGAAGTTCAAGAAAGCTCGATTGATATCAAAGAAACTCAAAAGAAACCAAAGGAGAAATCAAAGGGCAAGTCCAAAAAGAATAAGAAAAAGAACAAGGACAAGAAGGAAGATTCTAAGGATAATGACAATGACAAGGAAGCGCCAGCTAATACCGATCCGGTCACTAATGTTGAAATAGAAAATACTATCTATGAAAGCGGAGCTAGCAGTAATGAGCCAGTCAAGATGCTTAATTCTATTGAAGAAATTGAATCTTCTATCTTGAGTCATACTAGTCAATTAAAGGACAGAATGAAGAATGACGACTCCATTGTGGAATCGGGTAGTGAAACTGGTGGTCTTCCATCCCAAAAAGACGAATTCAAAAATGTGGTTGAGTTATTGGCATCTAATAATTCTAGTATTTCTCAAACATCCACCAAAATTGGTTCTACTAATTGGGGTACACCGGACCCAAGCTCGGTGCCACAGTTTAAGGTTCCATTAATTCCTCCACCAGTCGATTTCACTCAGGCACCTATTCAAACTCCTTTCCAAGCACCTATTCAAGCACCTCATCAAGCCACCCAATATACTTCACATCCTTTTGCACCAATGTATGGCTCACAATACATGGCATTCCAACCATTTGGTACACAAGCCCCTAATAACTTGGATGCAGGTAGCACCCCATTCAATTACCATTCACAACCAGTATATAATGGGTTAACTCAAGACCCATCACAGATTAATAATTTGCAATACCATTCGCAGCCAACTCACACACAAAATATGGGTAACTTACAGAATCCTCCATTCTACCAACAGAATTACCCTACACCACCAGGAATGAACTTCTCTCTGGAATACCGCCAATACCAACAGCCTCCAAACAATTATCCACCGCAGTATCAAGGCCAGAGCCAAAACCAGGGTCAGTACCTGCAATATGGTTCACAATGAGCTTAGTTAAATTTTAGTTGAATACAAGAATTTATTTAATTATTTACTTGTGGTTCAATTGAAACATTAATTAGAAATATTGGGGAAATAGGGAAATCCCTGGAGAAAAAACGGGGGATTAGACCTGATAATTCCAATTGGGATCTCTGTAGTTTTACATAATAAATTATTGCTCATAAGAACATCCAACATATTGTAAGCTTCCTCCTTCGGTCCTGTCGTGATTCAGCCTATAATAAGTAACGCTCCCCCCATGACTATTTTGTCCTGTACATAGTGCGGAGGACCCTATTTCTGGCACTGAAAACTCGTGAAAAGTGCCACTTTGACTGGAGTAAACCCTTCGCAGATCGAGCCAAATATCACCCACTGTCACTGCACCCAAGCCATCGCCCCTTCTCTCCAATCCCGGCCCTATCACCACCGTCTTGATCCCTTACCAAGCTGGGCACTGCCGCGGTCACGTGATCTAGCATCGGTCTGGATCTATCTTTTCAACGTGTTTGGAAATGGTGTGATAATTACTACGTTGTTAAGGCACTAGTGGTACAATTGTGGACTCCTTAGTCGAAGCGTCAGTCTCTGAACATAATTCCATCGCCTTCACTCGCTTCCAAAAATGGACGGCTCCATAAAACACAGAGTTAATAATGAAACCTTTACATTTTCCACTCCTCCAGCAGATGCCCCAATCGAGGTATTGAACGAGTTCTACTGGACCAAAGATACCGAGCCTCATGTCAATAGAAGAAAGCTTATCATGGCCAAGTATCCTGAGGTGTCCAAACTTACTGGGTATGAAACCCTGTCAAAATGGTATGCTATGGGTGTAGTAGTCTTGCAATTTGGTACTGCCTATTACCTTCGTAATACTCCGATCTTTAGTGCCAAGTTTGTCATTTTGGCTTATATTATCGGGGCCACTGCCAACCAAGCACTCTTCTTGGCTATCCATGAACTTTCTCACAATCTTTTCTTCAAGAAACCTTTCCACAATAAGATGTTTGCCATCTTTGTTAACTTACCAATTGGTATTCCATACTCGGCCTCATTCCAACCATATCACCAATTACATCATAAATTCTTGGGTGACCAATATTTAGATACCGATTTACCTACCAGGTTTGAAGGAATTGTGCTTAGTAATCTTTTTGGTAAGGTTTTCTTTGCTTGTTGTCAGATCTTCTTCTATGCTTTAAGACCTATGTTCATTACCCAAATTAAATTCACTTATATTCACCTTCTTAACATTGTGGTTCAAGTGTCCACCGATATTATCATGGTCAAGAACTGGGGCTGGCACTCTCTTGCTTATTTCATCATGAGTTCTTTCTTGGCTGGTTCTTTACATCCATGTGCTGGACATTTTATTGCAGAACACTATGTTTTGAACGAGAACAATAAGCCAAAATCCATTACAGTTGATGGTGTCAATATTGGTAATTTACCTGAAGAAACCTACTCTTACTACGGGTCCTTGAACAAGCTTACTTGGAACGTCGGTTACCACAATGAACACCATGATTTCCCATATATCGCATGGACCAAATTACCAGAATTGAGAAGAATTGCTTCTGAATTCTATGATCCTTTACCACAAGTGGAATCTTGGTGTGGAGTCATTTGGTGGTTCTGTTTCAACGATATAAATACTTTGTTTAACAGGGTCAAACGAGAGGGTAAGCAAAAACATGGACACAAGGTTAATGATTTAGATAAAAATTAAATAGATATGATCATGCTATGACAACCCTAATTGGTCAATTAGTATCATTATGAATGGAAAAAACAAAAATATAGAGAAAGAATAATGGAGTGTAGTTTAAATTAAGCACCAGAAGTATTGTTTTTTTTGGTCAACTCTTTGCTTATAGTTTCATCTCTATTCTAGTTTCTGGTGACTACTATGGTGTTCAATTATGTAGTTGATTGACTACTCATTAACTACTTATTAACTATTTATTCGTAATTGTTAGAACACTATTGGCATTTCTATATGTTTCTAACCAATCTGGTGATTTGATCTAAGCCGTCCTTGTCGTAATTGTCCAACTTGTCTTGAACTGTCTTGACAAGATCTTCAACCTTGATCAATTCACCTTCATCACTTTCGTTACCTTGACCCAATAATTTGATTCTGACTTCTCCCTTAGGGAATTCTTCCTTACCTAAGATAACAGCCAATTTAGCACCAGACTTTTCAGCAGCATCGAATTGCTTACGAATGTTGGCCTTGGTCTTGTACAAGTATTCGGTGTTAATACCAGCCTTCCATAATTGGTTGGTGATGGTCATTCTTTCCTTTAAGAAACCGTTCCAGCCTTCACCACCTCCGAAAGCCATTATATACACTTGGGTTTGAGTAGAACTGATTTCATCAATTTGCTTACCGATTCTGGCCTTGATAATAGAGAAGATTCTTTCAATACCGAAAGAAACACCAACACATGGAATGGACTTACCATTGGAGAACATACCAACCAAGTTATCATAACGACCACCAGCAGCAATGGAACCAACACCAACGTATTCAGAAGCATCATCATCCTTCTTGGCGTCCTTGGCAGCCTTTTCCTTTAATTCCTTAGCATTGGTTGGTGGAGCAGAAGCAGCAGTTACAGCTTCATAAATCAAACCGGTGTAGTAATCTAAACCTCTAGCCAAAGACAAGTCCAAGCTGATAAACTTGTTGAGTTCAAAGGCATCGGTGTAGTCGGCCAAGATTTCCATTTCTTCAATACCCTTTTGAGCAGATTCGTTGCTGCTCAAGAGTTCGTTAGCCTTTAATTGTTCAACAACTTCTCTGATGGTACCGTTTAACTTGACAAATTCACCAATTCTATCGGCAACTTCTTCTGGTTGACCCTTGTCAACGACCATTTCTTTCTTGACCACTTCCCATGGAGACTTGTCTAATTTATCAACAGCAGAAGAGATCTTTCTGACATCTTCTTCCGTAACACCACAAGCTTGGAAAATCCCATCCAAAATCTTTCTGTGATTGATCTTGACCTTGAAGTCATTGATACCTAAGCTGGTTAAACCATCACATAAAAGACTCAAGATTTCGGAATCTGGAACCATGGTATCGTAGTTACCAGCAATATCAAAATCGCATTGGTAAAATTCTCTCATTCTACCTTTGGTCATAGCTGGTTGATCTCTTCTGTAGACCTTGGCAATGTGATATCTCTTGATAGAACTGATGTTGTTGGTAGCCACGAATCTAGAAAATGGAACGGTTAAATCATATCTTAAAGAGGTTAATTCACCACCTTGATCTTCTAAGTTATAGATCAATTTGGAATCTTCACCATATTTACCAGTCAAGATTTCTCTCAATTCAAAAACTGGAGTATCGATTGTAACACCACCGTGTTTCTTGAAAAGACTAGTTAAAGAACTAAAGATACCTTCTCTGATAAGCATATCTTTGTCGAACCAGTCCTTGGTACCTTTAGGAGTTTTCAATAAGTATTGTTCACCCTTTTTTGATTTTTTGGCCTTGGAGCCTTCCTTTGGAGCCTTTGTGGCATTGGTGGCTGGTACCTTTGGAGCAGTGGCTTCGGTTGACATTGTTCGTATGATTCTAAATGCTAGCCTCTTGAACATATGGTGTAAATTTTTTTTTTTTCATTAGATTGTTTAGTGCGAGTGGATTGAGCGACACAGGCTGATGGAAAACTAGTGAGCGACGGTGGTGGAGAGAGATGATGTACTTTTTTAGTATTGCAAAAACACCAAGGTGAAATGACTGGTTTGTGGTGTATTGGTTGGATTTGGATTGCAGATGGGTTTTATTTTGCAATAGTAATTGGCATTTTCTGAGTGTCAAAGGGCTGAGTGTATGGGTCTGTGGTTTGTCGTGGTGGTGGAGGGAATTAGTGAGTCATCGTGCCAGCTCTTGAGACCATGGTGGACAATAACCAGTGAGGAGTACCATATTGGAAGATATGGTAATATCATACTTGAATTGTATTCCAAGTACCATTGAATGGTACCATTGTTGGTTCCTCTATTTGCTAACACTTTTTTAAGCAGTTTTTATGGGATATTTCATCTGCATGATTGATGTAGACTCCAGTTCTTATTTCGCAGTAATTACTCTGGCTACAAGACTACACTGAAATAATTAATTTACTGATATCAATTCAATTTTCACTTCTATAATACAAAAAAAAATGGATTATGTCCCTTTAACATGGGACTCGAAATAAGCGAACTGGTCCAAATACGAAACTGTGATTGAACGTTTCCTGTCGAACGTAATGGCTGGTGTGCCAGTTATTGTTTCTAATATTATTCTCTTCTTGATTGGCTTTACTGGGTTCCAGTTGTAACAACTTCTTACTAGCCTTTTGATACTGTTTTGCTATTTTTTCTTCTTAATTTCGAGAGGTTATTGTTAGCAATTACCATCTCGTTAGGGTTTCATTACTCATATCTATATATATCAACCATATCTATATTTTTACCAATTATGTGGGTATGTTCTTTTTCTTTATTCTAATTTCTTTTTTTTTTTTTTTGAAAAAAATAAGAACTACTGTTTTATTTTTATTCAATCTTCATTGATAGCACTTGGTTTGGAGAACTTCAATCTCATCACACCATCACTAAGAATTCTCTTACCCCAATTACCAGCAGCTGGATCACCAGTTTCATCTCTGCATTGCTTTAAAAATGGTAATAATGAAGTACCTCCGGTTCCTTTTTCTTCAACACCCTTTCTCTTTTGTTTGGCTAAACCAGATCTTAAAGTAGATGAAGAACCAGCAGATTGGGATTTTTTGGCTTGAAGAACAATATATCTAGTGACGATTTGAATATGCTTATCTCTGAACAGCTTCAACATAGCTAAACAAGCATCATAAGCGAGAATAAGATCGGCATTATTAGATGCAAGAACAAATTCTCTTATATTAGAATTGGTTTCAACTTCTTTTAAAAAATCGGTATGTTTACCAGGCATGTAGTGACGCATTTCATTCATGAACCCATTTTCTGGCTTGTCCTCTTTATTTTGAGAATGAGGTAATGGTCTTTCACCAGTAGAGTAATGCTTAACACTTAATAAAACATCCAAGAATTGGATTAGAGAACTTTGAGCATTGGAACCACCAGCGTAACTTCTTGGTTTTGGATCATTTCCATAGACAACACCATTTTTGTCTAAACCAATGTCACCCATATTCTTCCAACCTGCCAAGTATGGCCTTATTCTGAAGTAAAATACATGAGGATCACACATTTCTTCCATTCTCATCAATACTGAACCCAAATAATCAATGGACTCAGCAAGGTTTTGTAACACACTCAACAATTTCTTTTCGTTACCTTCCTCGGCGTATTTCATGGCCTCTAAACCGGCACGGATGGAATAAGAACCCTTTTGCTCAAAATAAACACTGACAAGGAAAAACCAACTTTCATCGATGGAGCCGGTGAAAGTATTAACGGTGGTTAAGTTATCTAAATCCCAGATATCTTCACCTTCTTCTGTAGGAATGATTTGCTTAAAATTCCAAAGACACAACGAGGCATAAGTAGCAATAGGAGGTAATCTAAGGTAATCAGCAACGATAATCCAGGGCTTGGCTATCTGTTCAGGTAATTTATTGGTAGGTTCATTGGTGCCCCATATGTAGGCATGACCGAGAAATCCTAGCACTTGGTAGGCTCTTCTATATTGTTCAATTGACTCTAATTGGTCGGTGGATAAGACCGGTAACTTGTCAATGGCAGTCCTGATTCTTCTGGTCAAAATCAAAGATGGAAGGTTCTCAGCTACTCTTTCCCATGCTGCATAATAAGCTTGAGGAAGGCAGGTAAGTGGTAACTTGTCCGGCAAGAAACCTGAAGTTGGGAAGACGTCAAAGTCTTCCATACGTGGAACAGGCATGTTGTGATATGTGTAGAAGTCAAAGACTTTAAGTGTGAGAAAATGGAGATGGAGATAGAAATGGAAATTGAAACTGAAATGAAAAATGAAAAATGAAAATGAAAATGAAAAAATTACCTGAGTAAAGAGTTGAGCGTTGGGTCAAGTGAGATATGTCCTGGTATTTAACGAGTTCTAACACCAGCTGATAAATTTTTCGCAGAGTTCCGAAAATGGTCCGAGAGATGTGACAAGAAGGTCACAAGTCACCCACTAATTAGGTGCTTTTTTAGAGAGAATGTGCCAAAAGAAATGTGCGAATAGGGGAAAAAATGGCCCTAGGAAGCCCAAACAGGTGTGAGGTGACCAAGGCTAGGACAAGAGGATGGAGTTTACAGTACAGTCTTTTTTATTATACTTCATACCTCGAGTCGGATATATTCGTACCCTCGGAAATAAATGATTCATACCAGTGACCGAATATATTCATAATACGACTTCTATCATTCAAACTATCAACTAGAAAAATTCATACCCCTATACCCTACCCCAGCTGACTAACTAATTGGACCAGTCTTGATTTCGACAAATTAGTCCAATTTGTCAAAGTAATCATTTCACTTTTATTTTGGGGTTTGGTAGCATTTAATAGTAAACCTTGTCCCTGATCTACAAATAGTTCTGTAGCCTATACTATACCCGATTTCCACCATTAATTCACGACCCTAGAATAATACCATTTCCATACACAAGTTGAAATATTCACTAGCATGTCTACAGAACCCCTCGTAACTCTCGGTTGAGATGTTATTGGTAGCTTCTCTCACTCTAGGTGTTAATTGTTCCTTCCTACTTAAGTTTGACCTTTTAACTTTAGATTTACAAACTGACCAAAATTCCTCAATTGCATTCAAGGCGGGGGAATATGGAGGTAAAAACACAAGTTCCAATCCTCTCAGGGCGACCAACAATTGTAGGTCACGCCTTTTGTGAATTGAAGCATTATC